>CM059209.1:35432556-35575056 GCA_030347435.1 Clarias fuscus
TTATTCTACATATTATAAATATTTATTTATTTATTTATTTATTTTTAATTCAAGGTGTTACTTAAAACATAAACACACCCTTTAAGGTTAATCCATGTTCCTCGATAACGGCCTTCAGTCCCAATAAATAAGTTTTAAAGGTACACATCAATCCTCGGGTTCTCCCAGGTCAAGGTTCATTGATGTTCTTTTATTTCCCTGAGTGTGTGTTAAAGTTTTGTGCGCAAGTGTGTAACTTCTCGGGTTTTGTTATGGTATCACGTGCACTTCATTTAAGGCGTGTGTGTGTGTGTGTGTGTGTGTGTGTGTGTGTGTGTGTGTGTGTGTGTGTGTGAAATTAAAGCAGACTGAATCGCTGTATTTAAAGCTATCAGCTATCAGCTGAAGACTCGTGTGCTGTTGAGTTTTTGTCCTGGTCTCCATAGCTGTGTGTGTGTGTGTGTGTGTGTGTGTGTGTGTTGTTTCTCCTGCAGTTCACTGGTGTGGACAGTAAAGGGCAGTGTTACAGTCTTGAATAATCAGCTTTATCATCCTGGAGTTTTCACACACACACAGACACACACACACACACACACACACACACACACACACGCTGTATTGCTTCATGTTTTCCCCACTTATAATGTAGGTGCCTTCTGAGTCCCGTGGTTGTGCTCGTCATGTGAGCCGAATGATGAGATAAAACCACAGTTTAAAGGATGTGTAGATGTAATTCTGTCAGTGAAGCTCAGGATGTGTGTCTGTTGTAGTTCTGCTCTAGTTCTGTTGTAGTTCTGTTGTAGTCATGTCAGGAGGGTGAGGAGAAGGAGAGGAATATTCATAGGACTTGTAGTGTTTATGAACGTTACAGTGGTCTGGCTCTCCACATGGTGGTGGTAAGAACCGGAGATGATCTCAGGATTTACACACACACACACACACACACACACACACACACACACACACACAGAGATAAAGGATAAAACGGGTAAAAGAGTAGATGGAGGTAGAGTACATTTAAACAATCGCTGTTACATTTACTTAAGTGTATTTGTTAGAACGTTAGTTTTATTACTTGCTTACTTTCATTACATCATTGTCTCAGGGGTGTAGGATATTTCTGGGTATTTCTCCTTGATGCATGATTGTTCCTCTTTCTGTCTTTCTTTCTGTCTTTACTTATATAAGATCATTTTCTATCAGGGTAGTTTTCTATGATGCATGATTGCTTGTTTATCTATCTATCTGTTTGTTTGCTCATTTGTTTGTTCTTTCTTTCTCTCTCTCTCTCTCTGATGATTTTCTCAGAGTATCAAGATATTTCTCCCTTGTACACGATTGTTCATATGATTCATTTCTACATTTGTACCTATTATTTGTTTGTTTGTTTGTTTATTTAAAGCTAAGGTTTCTCAGGGGTATAGGGATATTTCTCCTTGATGTTTATTTATTTATTTATTTATTTATTTATTTATTTATTTATGACTTTGTTTCATGGTCAGTCCTGATGTTTTATTAAAGAAGTAGCTAGGCATATATATATATATATATATATATATATATATATATATATATATTTTAATGAACATAAATAAATAAACATCTTCCTGAAATCCGCGTGTCCTGCTGTTCTCCTGGGAGACGAGTTTATTCCTGCTTCGCTCATAAGATGAGCCGGAACAATTGCAGTCTTTTCTCTCTGTATTACACCGAGCACCGCATTAACAGGCATCAGATCATCTCCGTTATTAATCTCAGCCCATGACATGTTTGTTTGTTTTATTTATTTATTTATTTATTAAGACATGTCCTGTAAACCAGGTGAATTGTGGAGTGGCAGGATGTGGAGGACGTGGTGGAATCGGACACGTTCCGAGACGAGGCTAAAGCATCAGGCCTGTGTGTTTATAAAGTACGCTGATAAAATATAAATCACACACTCGACACTCAGGAGACAGAGAGTTTACTTTCAAAGGGACTGTAAATGTGTGTGTGTGTGTGTGTGTGTGTGTGTGTGTGTGTGTGTGTGTGTGTGTGTGTGTGTGTGTGTGTGTGAAGGGATGTAGATGATATGTACATTTAAATACTTCCTTCTCCTTCATGATGGTGTTCAAACTGTTTGTGTGTGTGTGTGTGTGTGTGTGTGTGTGTGTGTGTGTTTAGTCTCTGATGTACTGCACTGAAATTCAACTTCTATAAGATGTTGGGATTCTGCGCTCTCTGATCACGACTCTGCAGTAACGTTCTACATCAGCACAGAGATTAAAGGTTCTCCAGAAGGAACCCGCGGTAGGAACGTCCATCTGTAAGAGTGAAGCTTTCCCCGAGTGTGTGATGTCACCAGTGTGTGGATTCGCTCTACCTGTGACACACTGTAAGAGCTCCCTCAGGTGGAACCGGTGAAACATTCAACCCGAGGACGGGAGTAAACGGGCGTTAATGAGGCGACGAGTAAACAAATCAGTGTCTGTCTGGATGGAGCCGTGCAAACGAATAAAGATAGAGATATATATGTAAATGAATAAAAACATACAGTTCAATTAAAATAAATTGAGTGCATGACTAATCAGGATGGAGCCGGTGGAATGAATGAGCAGGTTGAGATGGTTAGTCGAGCTGAGTCGATGAGCGAGTAAATGAAAGCAAGTAAGTAAATAAATGGAAGGACGGATGAATAAACAAGCAAACTAACATGATGAAATGGTTTCTGAGGACGTACAGATAGAGTCGAAGAGTGAATTCACAGATGTGTAAGGATAAATAAGAAAATAATTGAACTAACTCATGAATAGATGAAATATATAATATTTTAAATATTTTTTAAATATTAGGCGGATCTCGGTGGTTAAGGCAGTGAACCACGATCGGAAGGTTGCAGGTTCAAACCCCACCACCACCACCACCACCACCACCAAGAACCTTCAACTGCTCAGATGTATAGTGAGATAAAAATGTAAGGTGCCCCGAATAATGGCGTTCGCCAAATGCTGTAAATGTAAATGTAATAAAAAATGTAATTATGTAAAATAATAAAAAATTAAATAAATAAAAAACACACGTAAAAATATGGTTGAGAAAAGTGTAAGGTACGGATAGATAGATCAAATATAAAAATAATTAAAGTATGAATGACATTATAGACAGGATCAAGTCTGCATCAGCAAAAATAATGGATCAGTGGATAATTCTTCTAATTCTTCTTCTTTTTTTTTGTAAGCTAGATTTTACAATAGACAGAACCTAATGTACAGTAATGCAATTAAATGATGTAATTTAAATGAAAGAAATGATCCAAAGTGTCCAAAGATACAGTTTCAAAGTTGCTTGTTTTATGTCACAACCTCAGCAGCGACCTCATTTCCCCTCTCGTCTGTTTCCAACCACTCAGCATTCAGCATCGTCGTTATGCCACTCACCGCCTGATCATCTGCACCCGTTTCCCACTCTGGCTCAGGACTGAAGGTAGATATGGAGAACTGAGTGGGGGGGGGGGGTAAAGACTTTTGCACAGTAGCATAGTTGTAGCCGTTCCTTGCTCGTCTCTCACGTGAAGGTGACGCCTACAGTTCCAACCAGGCGAGACTATGTGAACGGTTTTTCGAGGTGCTGCTGCAGCTCACGTGCCCGTGACACGCCCTTCCCACTTGCGTGAGCTCACGGATCCCCGTGATTGGCTCGTGTCACTATGATCGATGTGGGAGTGCGAGTGTAGACGACCTGCTCTCTAGACGCCGTACACAGATGGCTGTAGAAACACTGGCGAACTGAACTTGTGACCGTGACAGGGTGAAGACTTTCATGTCGCGCCACTCGGAAGCGTGAAACATTTACATATGCAACGAGACTTTGTTTGTCTTTTGTTTGTTTGTTTTGTTTGGTATTTAACTGAGCTCTACAGCTAATCATTTTGGTGCTTTTAGCGTTAAATCTCTTCCCGTATTTTAAAATAATGATTGAAATCTTATCGAATAAAAAGTAACGATATTTGCTGATACTCAAGGTTTCAGTATGGCTGTCAGTATTTGGGGGGGGAAGTGATGTATCGTCCCACCTCTGGTTCAGGTTTGATCTTAAATAATTCTCCTTATTAAAAATAAAATTGAGGATTTACAGAATCTGTAGTTAGAGATACTTCTGGAAGTGTTACGTTTTCCATCTAGTCTTCTTTTCTGATGATGATGATGATGGAGGTGATGAAGGCTCTCAGGTCGTGGACGCTTCGTTCCTCTCTAGTCTCGGCTAATTGCCTGTTTGAGAGACCGAGCCGTTTGGGCTGTAATTTGGATTCGTGATCTCTATCTGCGCCGAGCCGAGACGACGATATGATCTTTTTTTTTCCCGGTGCGAACGAGAAGAGCTGTGAATTTAAATCAGCTGCTTCTGTGACATTTAGAGAGTCTCCACCGGAGAAACGGTGAGCACAAATATCAGCCTGTTAATCTGCGTAAGTCCGGATTAAGTCGCGGCGCCGAAGAGAGAGATGAGGTGAAAGTGAACCGTTTTGTAATTAAACTCACTTCTGATCATTTCTCACTGCGAGTTTTTATTATTTTTTTCTTCCTTTTTTTTTTTTTTGTTTCTGCCTCTACAGTCAATGTTGAGTGTGTGTGTGTGTGTGTGTGTGTGTGTGTGTGTGTGTGTGTGTGTGTGTGTGTGTGTGTGTGTGTGTGAAGTGGCCCTGACCTATTTAGCGTTCTACTTTCTTTTCTCTCACACACACACACACACACACACACACACACACACACACACACACACACACACACACACACATTTTCTATGTATTTATTCAGTTTTAATTTAGATGGTCCGATTTATTTTTTCATGAAAATCAACGGTGAACAAAAACACACAGCATTTTTTTTTTCATATATTGATGTACTGCTCTCAAACCTTTTTGTTTGTTTGTTTGTTTGTACCATGGAAAAAAAAAAAAAGACCCATTCTGATCATAATCACGCTGTCCGTTTGTCGTTGGTTGTTTACGTGAATACAGTAATGTTCAGCTTTTTTCCTGATTCCTGACCTTTCCATTACTATTCGAGCTGAGTTTATTTTTGGGCCACTGGGAGTCACAGGTGTCTCCTAGCACATACCCAGGGGGCGACGCTTCACCGAAACCTGTAGGTCCCAAACTCCATATTAAAAACAAAAACAAAAAAACACTGATTTAGAAGATCATTTACAAATATACAGTTCCGTTTAAAATCGAGAGGTTTACGTAAAGCTCCAAATCCGATAGAAGTCTTGTACAGTGGTGGCCCAAAGTTTTTCAAAGTTTTTGAAAGAAATTCAATGTCTTAATTACACTTTTCCCCCTGATTTTCTCCCTAATTTCGTCGTTCCCAGTTCCCACCCGTCATTAAGGCGCTCCCACATTAAGTCACAGGGAGCCCAGTCTACCAGTCAATCACGTGTTTCCTCCGAGCCATGTGACGCCAGCCAACCAATCACACCTTTTTTTTTTCGGATTTTTCCCCGATTTTCTCCCTAATTTAGTCGTTTCCAATTCCTCCCCGTCACTAGGGGGCTCCCACATTAAGGCTACTACTACCACTCAGCCGGGAGGGCCGAAGACTATCACGTGTTTCCTCCGAACCACGTGACGCCAGCCGACCGCATCTTTTCGAACTGCTCGCTCGCGCTCCGTTGGGGGCGGCGTAACACACTCGGAGGACAGCGCTATCCGCTCCCTCCGTTGCGCGAGCTCACAGACGCCCCTGATTGGCTGTAGAGCCGTGATTAATGTGGGAGCACTAAGTACCTCTCATCCCTCCCCTCTGAGAGAGCTCGGCCAATCAGCTCTCTCTAGACCTCCGGCTGCGAGAGGTTACAGCACCACCCGGGATTCGAACTGGCGATCTCCGGATGATAGGGCGAGCGCTTTAACCACTGCGCCATATCAATCACATCTTATTGAATCTGCATCTTATTGAACACGCACCACTGGGGGCAGTGTAACACACTCGGAGGACGGCGCCATCTGTTTATTCCACTTGCGTGACCTCACCTTGGCTGTAGAGCCGGGATCGATTGTAAGTCCCTCCCATCCCTGCCCTCTGAGAGAGCTCGGCCAATCAGCTCTCTCTCTCTCTCTCTCCCTCTCTCTGTCTCTCTCTCAGCCACCGGATGCTGGAGGCTACAGCATCACCCGGGATTCAAAACTCGCGGACTCCTCACTTTCAAATTTTTTACATAATGACCATCACGGGAATTCGAATAATTTGTTATTTTCTGCAATAAAAAGATCACTAGACAACAATCAGTATTTAGTACGAATTTCTTTATCCTCTATCCAACGCCTGTCGATTTCTGCTGAGCATGGAGTCGGGAAGACGTCCGCGGCGCCCTGGTGTCTCTCGCTCAATCCATGCCCGCCTGATCGCTTTCTGAAATCATGTACAGAAGACGAACGGTTTCCTTCGATTCGGTTTAGGTATGGAGATGACTCGGGCCATGGCTTACAGAAGCTGAATGTCATTTCCACGTGGCCGGTTTTTCACCAGATGTTCAGTTCAGTCAGATACAGTAGGTCAGACCAGGGCGACTTTGGAAAACAAATAAATAATGAGTATTTCATTTAAATTTATTTTATTTTAGCTCGTTAGTTTTTCTTTAAATGTCACCTTAAATTTGAAGATTATGGTGATCTTGTAATATTAAAATAAAACGTGTTTAATTATTTCGACAGCTGACTGCACGCTCCGGCGCGCGCGATTAACGGATGACGCACACGGAGGCCGACGGCATTTTCGGTTTGCTGCAGGTTGGATCTTTTAAGTTCGGTTTTTTTATTTCATAAACACGAGGAGGACTCAAATAGACTTTGAGTACTTTATTTGAAAGTAACCTTCAACCTGGCGAGTTCAAAATGTTCTTGTTGCATGTTGAAAGAAAGAAAATGTTGTTTTCTCTGCAGCAGTTCATTCATTTCATAAATGCTGCAAACTATAGTTAAAAAAAAATATTATACATAGCATAAAAGTAAAAAACTATATCTGCAGTGTTATCTTCATCTTCGATGATGTCAGAAGGGTTTTGAGGCTCCCGGTGTTTTCTTTTCTGCGGGATGCGGCTCCAAATGGCCCTTTGAGTGTTTGAGGTTGCCGACCCCTGGGCTAGAAGTAATTAGTGAGGTCACAGGTTTTGTGCGCAGAGAGAACTGCAATACATGGCAGACAAGATGTTGTCGGAATAGCGTTTCTGTTGACTCCTAAGTGCCCGTGTCCGTCCGGGTTTGCTCATGATTCTCCGGTTTCCTCCTGCGTTTTCCATCACATTGTGTACTCCATGTCGTGAATCTGGTGTAAGAACAAGGATAATCTGTGTTTAGAAACTAACTGAGAGAGATTTCAGTGCTAATGTAAAGGAAAAACATCAGTTCTGGTCGTCCCAGGTGACCGGCTCAATCTACAGTGTGAGGTTTTGTGACATCACTACGGCGTCCTCATGGTTAGATGTCTCGTCTGAGTTGCGACCTTTTGTTACTTCCCAGATGCTGTGCATTTATGAACTCGCCCATCATGTGTTCTGTGTGACTCATCACAAATGGATGTATTTCCCCTTTATACTCTATATGTGTGTGTATTGCTTTCTGTGCTAGACATTTACATTTTGCCTTGAGAATCAGATTAATTGGATTCATTACACTGCCAGGAGGCAAACCCCCGGCGAGTTCCCAGCTTCAGATTCTCAGCCTTCTTCATTACAGAGGATTGCATGTATCTCATGTGCTTAATGATGCGCTTATCCTGGTTTCATTTCATTCTCCTTCCATTAACCCTTTAAGGCCTGGAGTAAAACTGGAAACATGAGTGCAAGTCGTGTATAGATACAGTATTTTTATCACAACAAGTCATTACTGTTAGTCAAAAAGCTGACTTTTTTTTTATTTATTTTTTTACATTTCTAAATAGGACACTTGGATTATAAGTAAGTAAGTATGTAACGCTGAACATTTAACACAGTAAGTCCCCAACATACGAACAAGTTCCGTTACGACAGCTCGCTCATAAGTCGAATTTGTTCGTAAGTCCAACAACTTTTCCAAGAAACATTGTCTAGGTACTAGGATACTAACACAGTTGGCTATACACAGTAGAAAACTAACATGATCCATGACCTTGTTCTTTAGAATCGTGCAGAAGGTTCATGGTTCAAAGAACAAACTTTCGTCTCCATCCTTATTGCTTGGTGCTTTTTAGCAGCACCAACGTTATCGCCTCTGCTTTTCCGCTTGCTCCCTGACAAGTGATCTAACCTCTGTATCTTTGAAAGTTCATAACTCGAATGTTTGTATGTAGGACAGAAATAATCGATGACAAACATTATGAAGAAAAACCCACAAACAATACTCGGTGACATCACCAACCAACTTCACAGGGCAGCGGAGAAGGGATCACAGAAACGCGTTCAGTCTAATTGGAAGAAACTCCACCATAGAACACAGTGCCAGCACGACAAAGCGGAAGGTTCAAGCCTGGCCAGGTCAATCGCTAGAAGAGGGATTTCACATCCTGAAGAGGAGACTGAAGAGAAAAACCCTCAAAACCAAATATCAGCTAAAAGAAGGTGCAGTACAAGCCTGAGAAAGCTTCGCAAAAGGAGAATGCTATGGCTTTATGATGCCAGCAAGTTGATGCAGTTATTGCAAGTGAAGGATTTGCAACTAAACATTTACAGCAAGTGTTGTATAGTTTAAGAATATCCATTCCAATACTTTTGGTAACCTACCAAAAAAAAAAAAAAAATGGTTTGCCTGCCGCCCAAAGGTGCCACGTGCAAGATGGGTGTTTAAGACATCAAATCTTTATCAGGAGGAAGAACTACAAAGTTGTGCCGTTGAAGCGAAGCCCAGCTACTTTAGTTTAACTGTGAACAAATTGGAAGTGACTGAATTACACGAAACTCCGAGCAGCAGCGATGCTCTAACAACGCCGTGGAATTCGATCGTTCTGGTCGAACATGTTTAACCTGTTTCTGTTTAACTGATTTGATCCTTAACCCAGTTCAAGCTGCAGTAAACACAGTGTCCTGGATTCAATTCGGGAAACGCTGGATATTTATCCATAAGCTCATCGAAGGTTCAAAGTCCAATCAAATGTTTACACGGCACACCACAAGGCCATCTCCGCTTTCCTCTGTTTCTATTTATTCCTTTAAAGCTCGATGAGATGGCCTACACGGCAATAAGCTGACGTCGCTCACAGGACCGGATTATTGGTTTCTCGCACCCCCCCCCACCCCCGCGGCGCGCTCTGAAAGGCGGGGTGACCTCCGTGCCCAGGCGCCTCAACGGGAAGAAAAGCGCTCTTTGATTCTGCTGGCACGGTGCCACTCTCTGCCCCGAGCTCCGAAAAAGCTCTCTCCAGCTGGAGCTCGGCTCGCTCCGCTCCGCTCTCACTTTCTCTCATGCAGCCCGTCTCTGGAACATCTCACGCTCTCCGTATCCGTCTCGTCCTCGTCCTCTCTTTCTTATCATGCAGGTGAAACAGAAGGAGAACAGCTTCCACCGAAGTTATAATAATCTCCCAGATAATCTTTTCGGATGTCTTCAGCTCACAGAGATCACGCCACGTTTGTTCATGTGATGTAGTTTGATAAGAGATGCTTATCTGCCAGACTTTCAAGGGGTGTTCAAGTCAAAGCGGGACTTTTGATTGCGCAGAATAATAAAAGCTTTTTTTTTTTTCACAAAAAAAAAAGGACATTTCCCGTCTTTCTACTACAAGCTCTTGTTTAGGGAACTTAATCATCATTTTCTGACTGACCAATTATCATGGAGACTTCTGTGCTGTGGAAAAAAAAGGACCACTCAAGTGCATGAAGTAAATGTGCCTGATCATGTGACCTGACATGACGACGACAAAAGCTCGTAAAAATCTTAAGGTAGAAAGACGTACCAACAACTGTCTTCTGGTGTGAGCTCATTCTATTTCAGACAGAAAAGAAAAAAAAAAAGAGGAAAAAAAATCACAGGGTGCCAATAATTTTGCGAATTGATGATTTGTAAGTAGTTCTAATAGGGAAAATTTAAAGAACTTAATTTTCAGCTTCTTTTTACATGATCAAAAAAATGTTCGTATTGGTTTTGGACGGTTAGCGTAGTGGTTAGCGCTGTCTCCCTGCAGGTTAGGGGTTCGATTCCCTTTTGGGGTCTGTGTGTGTGTGTGCATGAAGTTTGCATGTTCTCCTTGTCCTTGGTGGGTTTCCTCCCACAGTCCAAAGACATGCAGATTAGTCTTAGAATTGGCGTTCCCAATTTGTGTGTGTGTGTGTGTGTGTGTGTGTGTGTGTGTGTGTGTGTGCGTGTGTTAACCTTGCAATGGATTGGCACACTGTACAGAATAATAGAATACATTTTTCTTTCACAGTTCGCTTCATGTATGAAACGCTGGCCTCCCAGGAACTCCCCCCAAAATTCGATGCACTTCTACTACTAAGCAGTTTTGGAAACTTTTAATCACCATTTTTTGTCTAAACAATTAGAATGTACCCCCGTGACTCATGCCCTAAAGATAAAGCCGTATAGACGATCAGTAAATATATTTATATTTTTTTATTTACTTGTCTGTCTGTTTGTTTGTTTGGACTTGCTGCTCGTTACCTGAACTCTGCTTCACAGTAGGAGTTCTTCACTCTCCGAATGCAAGAGAAACAGATGTCACATGTTTAGCATCCTCGCACCTATACAACATTTCCTTTATCTCTTTATATCCGTGCATCATCTGCGGAGGTTTCATTACGTATCCATTCATCAGGAGGTGGCGAGTGTCATCGCGTTACAATTACAGCTTGCGTTATGTGTGAAACGTCTTAATGGGAAAATCGGGAAGGGTTCCCCGCCCACCGCTTTATGTGTGGGTGTGTGAGAGTGAGATATTCCCCTTTGCTCATATGCTGTTATGTGCACCTGCTGTGCTGTTCTATGCTGTGCTGCGCTACGCTGTGTGTGTGCATATGTATGTGTGTGTGTGTGAGATCTGTTGCTCACTTACACTCCACACTTGTGCTGTATCCATATACAGCATGTGACCACGGGGCCAGCGGCTTTCTAACAGCGTTTATCTGGTTCTGCAGCAGCTGATCTGATTTGACATTAGCTCCGAGCTTGGCCTAAGGGAATCAATAAAACCAGAACTTTCATCTGCAGCACTTGAGTCAATTACAGAACTGGGCATGATCGAAAAAGAGAAAACTTAATATAATATAAGCGTAATATAATTACAAGCGTAATATAAATTAGCATTGTTCTAATTAGAGTTCACACATCGGCGTCAACCCCGGTCTCACCATTTCAAAACTGATTTTGTTGTAAAACATCACCTTTTATTATGTACACACTGACCTGTACATTTGATAATTTGGTGGAAATCGAGCTAATCTGTCTGAGTTCTATTAGCAAACTCGCTACCGCACCAGCTATAAGCAGCAATTAAACAACAACGAGAGAAAATCTAATCTGATCCAACCTCCCGAATGTGGGTGGAAATGATTTCAAGGATTTCAACAGAGCTTAAGGTACGGAGAGGACCAAGGCCGTGCGTCCAGAGCAGGAACCAAAATGTCCTCGCGGCTTAGCTGGGACAAGGACAGGACAGGCAGTGTTTATGACCTTACATTCAAAACAGGCACCCACTTCTGTATTCAGCTCTGGTTAGCGTTCACAATTGCAGTTCTTGTGTCCGAGTACAATACAGCATGCTCGAGACCACATTTTTAAGTGAACCCCCGTATAGTGTGCCGATGCGTCCACTGGGCATGTCAGAATGTCAAGGCAAGTGCACTCGGATCAACGCCCAAACCCTAGTGTGAGAGCACCCTTAGTGTAGGGGGTTTGTCTCCCATTTCAGTATCCTCCTAAGGTTGGTATATCCCTCACATTTTTGAATAGAAATCACTTTTTATTTGGTAGGACATTGGTGGCTCCGTGGTACACTAGGTCTCTCTCCTGCCATACAGAAGGGAAGGCACGGGTTCAATTCCCAGCCCGTGCCCAAACTGCTGCTACTATGGAGGCAGTGCCGGTCCCAAGCCTGAATAAAATGAAAGGGCTTGCGTCAAGAAGTGGTGTTTCATTGGTCATCAAAGTAGAATTGCAGATTATCCAATTTATCCAAGTTTCTAATAAAAGCTAACAATAGACCTGAAAATGATTAGCTCAAAACCTACTCGAGACTCTGCTCGGTTGTCGAAATGTTGTGGTGAGGTTAATTTGTCAACGTCACTGACGTTGGGACAACGCTGGTATCTGGTTGTTTTTGAAAGTTGGAATGAATTTGATGAAATGACATCAGAACAACTTCAACTACGTGACATTGAACAAAAGCGCCCTTAGCACAATATTACATACAAAAATGACTTGAAAACAGTATTAATGCCAAACCGATGGCAAGAGTGGAAGTCAAACTGCGTTGTTAGTGCTGCGCGAACATCACTGGACCACTAGGGGGCATGCTGTTGATGCTAGTAGATGCGCGTACATAATGATGAGCGCCACAAACCCCATAGTACAGTAAAGTAATCTAGGAAATCTCAGATGGGAATTCTAAACCCTGTTAGTAACTTCAGAACACATCCATGGTCCCTAAAGTTAAATTGTCATTGTTTAATGGCTGCAACATTGTGCTTAGGTTGTACGTTCAATGTTATATCAATATTTCAAAGTAAGTCAAGCTTTTAAAAAACTGGACGCCATCATCATCATCATCATCATCATCATCAGAATGCCGTTACTGCTATATTGCAACGCTCATTAAACGTTGCGCTTCCTCCTGGGAGAGGCCGCTGGAAAATTCGAAGTTAGTTCCTGTTAGACTGAAGCTTGGTTTCGAAATATTTCCGCGCAGGACCAGTGTCAGTGTGTTTGCTGCTGCAGCTGGAAATAAACAGACATGTTGGATAATAACGCAGCCGGCAGTGTTGACTGGGCGGGGGAGAAGACTGACGGGCACAAAGCCAACAAACAGCGCGATGCCAATCAATGCTAAGCACTCGACGGCTATTGTTCAGCAGCCCGAGCTCACGCCGCACCGTACAGTCATTCTGAGCACGCTGGCCTGTGACTCATCTCACCAAAGTGCTGCTCAAACGTCCGTAAAGATGAAGTCTGAGAGCCGCTTTTGTGCCTCAGCCGTGAATTCGAGACGCCTTTTGTCAGGCTACAATTAAAAGACGAACGTCTTGGCGTTCGCGGTGCAGCATGCTGAGGATTTGTCTAGCATGAGTGAAGGGAGACGGTGACTGACAGCGTCACTCGTCCAACGCGGCATTCGGCGGCTCTTCTGGTTCCTTTCCTCCTCCTTCGTCTTCTTTTATCCCTGGCTTTGTGCGTACTACAATAGAGAGGAATTACGGCAACAATGCCCATCGGCCTAATCCGCACTAAGACATGCTCATTAGCACGACGTACAGAATTATAACTCCGTTAATTGTCTCTTTGCTCATTTCTCTTTTTTCCCTTCTCCCCTCTGATGTCATTGACAACTAAGTGAGTTGTTTTGCTTTATGTTTTTGTTCCTTATTTTTTCCCTTCTCAGCTCCTGAATAGTGGAGTTAACAAATAAAAGAGTAACAACAGGCTAGAACGAGGAAAGGAGACGCAGAACTCCTTCCTCTTTTAGAGCATTTCATGTTGTTCAGGGTTTTCGGTTTTTCTTCTTGCACCGTCTCTTGTGAGGTGTGTTGAAAGAATGATTTCTGCAATTATTTCTATAATCCTTTCCCTCTTTATATATGAAGTATTTACAACTGATCTGCATTTGCGTGTAATTATAAAGCCGCTTTGAGCGATATCGACCGCTCCGAGTCGACGGCAGCGCAGCTCCGGCTCCATCTCGCTGTACAGATGAAGTATTATGTGGAGTCGAGTCAAATGGCTGAGTGGACATTTGACACGGAAGCATTGCTTTAATTAGTTGTGTTCTGCATGTGTGTGTGTGTGTGTGTGTGTGTGTGTGTTTCCTGCGCCTCATCTTTGCGGTGAAGCCTGACAGAACATTTCATTGCGGCACGCGCTGAATTTCATGCACGCGGTCTGTTATGGACGAGCCGCTTGTGCGCGAGGGAAGTTGAAAGGTGGAAGGATGGAAAAAAAAGAGCATGTGCAAAACGCACAGACTGAGCTACACCGCGCCTGAATGCGCGGGAACAAGCAGTCACCTTGCGGCAGGACGGAAATACCGCTGAAAGAGATAGGGGGAGTGTGGGAAGGAGAACGAGCGGTGAGGAAAGTCCTTGTGAAGTGACTTGGATGTGATCCGGAGCGTTTAAAGCGGAGGCGATTCATACAGTACATACAGTATGAACGAACTAGAAATAATAAATTCAAGTCAAACCTGGAGTTTTGATTTTCGGAGTTCTGGAAGTAAAAACGCAGTTTATTTCTCTACATAATCCTCTGCTACTCTAAAGCACTCGTCCCAGTGTGTCACTAGTGCTCGGATACCGTGGAGGTAGAAAGTTTTCTCAGTACGCCGGAGCCGTGATCAGATCGACCGTCAACACCCCGGCCTCCCAGGAACTCCTTTCAATGACCCAAACATGTGGAAAATGGCTCAGAGCGAGGGACAGACATACGGCCTTCTTGAAAACGCTTGCACCGTTGAAATGTTTTACCGCGGCGAAGAGTCTCATCAGCGTACTGTGCTTGAACTCAGCACCCTCAATTACCGAGTCCCAATTTGACTTGAACACCCCTCACTCTTTCTCTTACTTTGGAATCGCTTCAGAATGCAAGCTTATATTTACAGTATCTCCAATGTTAGTTTCATAGGATAAGAGGTGAGACTTGAGTAATGAGTTTTTCTTTCGACCTCCTGTCTATAAACCTGAGCTAAAAATCCGAGCACCCTGACTTGTTTGTATCCTCACACTCTTTACTTGTACTTGCGTACTCATGGACCCCTACATGACAGAAATAAAAAGACTAGCAAGTTTAAAGTATAAGGTCAGGAATAATAAAATAGCTGAGCTTTGCCCAGAGTCAACACTGCACCACTTTTGGCCTTTGGTGGCCATTTACCTGAGACAGCAATGCTTCATCTTCAGCCGCCGCCGCCGCACACTGCCGGTGAGTGACTGAGGCAGGAGGGGGACGTGTCCAAGTTGGTGTTTGTCTGTCCTGTTGTCTCTCTCTCTCTCTCTCTCTCTCTCTCTCTCTCTCTCTCTCTCTATCTCTCTCTCTTTTTCTCTCACCTGCTCTCTCTCTCTCACACACTCTCATGATGATCATTAAACCCCTCTGGCAAGGTGAAGAGCATGCTGATGTAAGAACACAGCGAGAAACCGAAAGTCTCTAATTTTAGCACGGGAAAACGTTTTCTTTTTTTTTTCTTTTTTTTTCCCCTTTCTTTTTCTGATGGAAGCCGGGTGAGTTTCCCAGGAGCTCTACGTAAAGGAGCCGCCATCAGAGGGCTCGGACAGCTCAATTAATCAGCACAGCCCTGGGGAAAGCTCAGGCCTTCGACACGGACACTTTATTCCAGCCTGGCACAGGACACACAGTCCCTGACACCAACTGAGCCTCTATCTTTCTCTCTCTCTTTTACCCCCTCTCCCTCTCTCTCTCTCTCTCTCTCTCTCTCTCTCTCTCTCACACACACATTATGTCTTTCTCACGTTCTCATTCTTTGACCCTTTTTATTCTGTCACTCTTTCATGCATGACTTCTCGCCTGTCACTACACAGCATTCAATCTATCGGTCCATTTCTTTTTCCTGGTTCTCTCTGTTCATGTCTTTTTGCTGCATTAGAACTGGACACTGAGAGGGGGAAAAATGTCTCTGCACTTCCAACTAGTTATCTCGTGTGCACACACACACATGCACACGCACTCACACGCAGACTTGGACAAATTCATTCTTCTGCTCCACCTTGTCTGACATTTTCCAATTTTCTCCCTGTCTCTTGTTAACTCATTGCTCGGCGTACGCTTGATTTTTATTTGTGATTGTGTGGGTGAACGCGGCGCCTGTAAATCTGCCGACCATCCACGTGAACTTTCACAACGTCAACCGCCACGCTGCCTGTGATGGAGTGAAAGTAGGGTTTTGTGGCTTGCCGTCAAGACTTACTGGGAAAATAAAAGCCTAAAAAGCTTAAGGCTGAGAATATAAGGAGTTAAGGCTGGTAGCTCACAGCAATGTGAGCGATTTAAACCTGTTAGATTTGTCGATACTGTATAGATGTAGTACACGCTTGATACAGGAATAAGTAACCTACTTACAGTAGTATTAATCAAACCGAGTATTTTATTCAATACGGAGTGCCACAGGGTTCAAATATAGGACCCCTATGCTTGCTGCTTATTATCCTTAATTATCCTTTTTTTTTCTTTAATAAAAGTCCTTGAATTCATTTCAGTTTATTCATTTTGTCCATATTAACAGTATATTTTCTCTTTCTTGTACATTTTAGTTCTTTTTTTTCCCCCTACTTGATCTGTTCAGCATTTTGAGCTAGCACAAGGTGGGAAAATAAGGTAAAAAATAACACAAATCACTATTATCATACCCATGTAAGCATTTCTTTAGTCGGTGAGGTTAATTGACCCTTTGCAATCACAGATATTTCTATGCAAGTGTCACTCAGGGGGGGGGGGGGGGGGGGAAATCAAGGCCTGGTGTAGGGTATGCATTATGCATGTCAATAAATTATTAAAGGAAGCTGATGTTTATGTTCATCTGAAAACTCGACTGGCCTTGTCGGCTTGTACAGGCGTGTCGACGTGAACAGCACAGCGCTCGGGGGATGCACAGAACCGTTTACTGTAGTGTGGTACAATTATACTACTACTACTAAAGTAATAATAATAATAATAATAATAATAATAATAGTAATATTTTATTCTGAAATACATTTATAGGCAATCATACTGTACAAGCAATGTAGGCTTTGTCTTTAAACTCTCTTAAAAAAAATAAATAATTTAAAACCCTGTTGTGTGTGTGTGTGTGTGTGTGTGTGTGTCGTGTGTTCAGGCTGATGTAAAATCCTTCATGAATATGAATCCCGTCCTGCCTCTCTGCCTCTGCACTGGTTCCCCTCTGGTGATCTTTTTCTTTTCCTTTTTTTTTTTTTTTTTTCTTTTTCGTTTTTGTAATTTTTTTTTCCAGGTTTTTGCCTACTAATCGTTGCTTTGTGCCATAATAAGCAAGAACACGGATGCAGTTTTTAAATGTTATGCTAGTGGCCATGGACGTCTGACCGCTGACCCTGCACTCCATACAGGCGTGTTTTGTTGCGGATTTTACGAAGATGATCTCTTGGGGTGTTTGTGCTGGTCTCTGTAATGTTCATGTGGTTTATTTCAGCCTGGCATGAAGGATTCGCAGTTGAGGCTCTTGAGGTTGATCTAACAGGTCACCCGAGGTCAGAATGGAGCGCAGGGACTGTTTAGGAATTGATTCGATGGACTGAGGCGGACGATTTGTTGCTTGAGGGCACACTGATGGAGGATATGCTGGAGCCAAACCTTAAATCGGAACGGGATCTTCGGATAGTTGGACAGTTTAGCGTTCTAAGCTTCTGGAAATTTCTCTCATTGTGAAAGAGAACTCTGAGAGGGGATGGATCAGAAGCATATTTTCCTTTGACTGGAACGGAACACGAGCATTAAAACAGCCTTAAATATCTGATGACCTCTTGAAGAACCTTTTCTCCCCCCCCGCGAAGTGTGTAGTATAATTCTAGTAAGATCCGTACTGCTACTGATCATGTTTCGTTTAAACCAAAATCCTGTGCTTCCCATGTTCACGTCTTTAGGAAGATGATTTTTTTTCCCCCCTTCCTTTTAATTTGAACCGATGTGATTAAAGGCGCAAGCGCAGGCCTCAACCTGACCGCGAGTCCCTGTTGTAATCATTCTGTCACATTCTCAGCTGGCGGAGAAGGTGATGATGGAGGACGTGGATCCCCTCTGACAGGAAAAGATGCCACTTCATGATGCCTGCGTGTGCTTTACATTTCACCCCGGTGTGGGTTTATTCAGATTCCATTTGCGCTCTCGGCTGCTGACAGGCACACACACGCTGGCAGCGGAGACAGGAGCATGAATAAAACAATCGTATTAGACGCTGTCTTTTGTCAAACAGGCAAGTCCACTTATTGCAAACGGGCGCACTTGTTACTGATCGTAGCTCCCTCCCTTTTAGCCGATGTTATTTTGATGAACTGCTTCCTTGTACGATTAAAAACAAAGTCCCTTTGTCTGCATCTTTAAATATCCCCCCCCCCCCCCCCCCCACACACACTCTTATGTTCTGTATGTGCGTTCATTTCATTTCACATTTTATCCACACCATGATCCACACCGAGTAATGACAAAAGGAAAGTAAAAGGTATCACAGTCCCAGAATGACTCCATAGTGGTCGTGATGTCAAGAACACACCCCCTAGTGAACGCATCCTCATTATGCTCTGATCTGTATGTGTGCGAGTGTGTGTGGTGATTTTAATTAGCGGGCCGGTAGAGGAAGCGGCGTGTGTGAGAGCGCCCGCTTGCCAAGCCGCCATTTCCCATCAGGCTAATGGCTGCTCACACTCCCGAACCCCCGGGGCAGCTGGCAGGGCCGGTCTCTTCCCCACCGGCACTGTACCACCTGACTATCTCAGTCACTCGCTTACACTTACTCACACACACACACATACACTCTTTATGTGGAAAAAGGACAGGGCCAGCAAGAACGAGAGAGATCCATGTTACTTTTAACTGTCCTTCATGATTTATTAAATATGTAACCCTGTGTTTTTTGACATGATCGTCCATCTCAGCATGAGTCCCAGAGACAAGAATTTTTGGCACCATAGATCCACTCTGATTTTATGATTGAAATAAATTAGATGAAGATGTCGCCCTGCACCTCCAGGTTCCTGGTTCGACTCCAGCCTTGGATTTCTGTGAGCGTGGAGTTTGCATGTTCTCCCCGTGCTTGGTGGGTTTCCTCCGGGTATACCAGTTTCCTCCCACAGTCCAAAGACATGCAGGTTAGGCTAATTGGCGTTCCCAAATTGCCCGTAGTGTGTAAATGAGCATTCAAGTATATGTGTGTGTGAGCCCTGTGATGGATTGACACCACATCCAGGTCTCTTGGGATAGGCTCCAGGCTCCCCGCGACCCGGGATGTAAGATAAAAGTGGTGTATGTATGTCTATATGATCAGGGAGATTAGGATTAGTAATACTTGTTTTTTTTTTTTTTGCTTTAATTCTAGCTCCACAAATGAATTTTTCCCAAAGGACAGAAAAATACTGCAGCGTTTAATCAGTGAGCTCTTTATGAATGGTTGCCTCAAACCAGTACAGCGCACTAGGCCCTGCTTCAGCATCTTCACCGTTTTGTGCTAGTGATTGCTCAGGAGGTATGCTGATGCCATCTGTCGTGAGGTGGAGATCGCCACCTGATGCCAGTCTAATGGAGCCCAGGGGGCTCTGGACTGATTTGAGCACTGCTCTCTCTCTCTCTCTCTCTCTCTCTCTCTCTCTCTCTCTCTCTCTCCCATGTTCAGCTGTTTCAGCTCTCGGTGGAGCTGCATGCCTGAAAACCCTCAGCCGGTTCACCCTGACATTCTCTCACACACACACACACACACACACACACACACACACACACACACGGAGTGTTTTCTTTACGTTGCTCCTTGGTTATGCAGTCCAGAAGCTGCGTTCTTGAGCAAACACGAGAGTGTTCAGTCCGGGTCAGTTGAGCAGTGCTTCGCCTCGAGGCAATGCCCGGGTGGAGGTGTGTTTTCGAACATCGTGATGCATTCGTGATGATTTCCAATCTCCCCTGGAGTTAGCGCGGTGCATGTACACGTGCGTGTCTCCGTGGAGTCGCCTAGTGAAAGGTGATTAGAAAGACGAGTAGTGTCGGCGCCCACCAGCATTCCAATCACACATCTGTATCTGATCTATCCCCGGAAAATTCCACAACCATCTGAGAGATGATTTTTTCATTTTTTTTTTTTCCCCTCCCTTTTTCTGCTACCATCTGCCCCTCTGTTTTCCCTAATCAAATTGATTACAACAACGAAATGGACAAAACACTCATTAGCATGGCACTTCAGTTCGCTGTGGCTCTGGGACAGATGGAGTGGGTTTTGACCCTCGTTGTATAAACCTCTCGTAAATCTTAATCTGCACTAATAAGACTTGACGCTCTCCGAGACAACACCCCGGCTGTTCGGAGTGCTCCGGATTCCTGCTTCAGAAACGTCCTCATGTGTTTTTGGAGCTGCAGAATGCTGTAATTGAATGCTGTCTCAGAATCCTGGTGATCTTCAAAGACTATATTGCCACATACTGTAGTAGCTTTTCTTCCTACACAACATGCATTGATCTGTTCAATTTATAAATTGCCAATTGCAAGGTTTAAAAAAAAATGACGGAAGTTATAAGACATGTATCTAAACTTCACAGATCAGCAGTTTGGACATTTACTTCTGCTAATGAGTTGGATGCTAATTAGCACGCAAATGAACAAGATAGGATTGATTTTTTTCTTAAACTCTAACCAAGCAAGTAGATTCCTTACAAATTGGCGTTTCTGCTGAAGACGTTTCTTTACACACTGCGGAGACGTGCCATTGCGCGTCACATAGGCTGTCAAACGGGAGACAGCCGTTTAGGACGAGTTCTTGGCTATTCCACTAATTTGCATAAGATCTAGAGATGAGGAAATGATCAATTCAGTTACGGATCCTGATTATTTTTGTGTGGCAATTTATGGATCAAATCAATAATATTTATTTTTATTAATTTTTTTAAATTTATATTTGTTTGCATATGAGGTGGTAAAATGTTGCAGTTCCCCCATAATCCTGCAGGTGGATTAACACTCTAAACTGTTCACATTGTATGAAAAAAAAAAAAAAATTTTTTGCTAGATTTGTTTGCCAAAAGTATTCGCCTTCACTTGCATATGCACTCGAGTAACATCCAATTCTTAGCCCAAAGGGTTTAATATGATGTTGGCTCCGCCCCCTTTGCAGCTATAACAGCTTTAACCTTTCTGTGAAGGCTTTCCACAAGGTTTAGTAGTGTGTTCATGGGAATTTTTGACCGTTCTTCCAGAAGCGCATTTGTGAGGTAAGACACTGATGTTGGACGAGAAGGTCTGGCTCGCAGTCTCCGCCCTAATTCATCCCAAAGGTGTTCTATTGGGTTGAGGTGCAGGACTTCAGGTCAAGTTCTTCCACACCAAACTCGCTCATCCATGTCTTTATGGACCTTGCTTTGTGCACTGGTGCGAAGTCATGTTGGAACTCTTAATGCTTCAGCATACCAAGACATTTTGGACAATTTAATTCTCCAGACTTTGTGGGAAGAGTTTGGGGACGGCCTCCTCCAGTTCCAACATGACTGCGCACCGGTGCACAAAGCAAGGTACGAGCGCATACTCTTGGCAATACAGTGTATATTCAGTAAGTCCCCTACATACAAACATTCGAGTTACGAACTTTCGACATGCGTTCACGGAAGTTGGATCACATGTCCGGCGTACATCGTCACCCCGAGATGTCCGGAAGCGATCACAAAAGCAGCAGCAATGAAGTTGGTACTGTTAAGAAATGCCAAGTAATAACGATGGAGAAAAACGTGAAAATAATTGAGAGAATGGATCTTTTCAATGGAGGTGAAAAGATGGCAGACATTGCACATTCTTTTAACATGAATCGTTGAACCATTGACAAGATAAAGAACGAGGACAAAATGGTGGAACATGTTAACATGTTTTATACGGTGTATAGCCAATTATGTTAGTATCCTAGAACTTAGACAATGTTTGTTGGACTTACGAACAGAACCCGTTTGTATTCATGTTGCGGAGTTGCATATTTTGAATTTATAAAATGGTAATACTTACAGAATCTCAATACCTCTCGAATCAGTACCTTGGTGTAGCGATAATATCGTATCATGTGCTTCCTGGTGATTCCCATCCCTAATAAGATTTATCTCTGTTTCTTTGTTCCATGCCCATTTTATCATTCATCTTGTTCTGTAAACCTGCTGTGTGTAATTTGTACCGGTCTAAACGGGAGAGATTCTGAAATTTTGAGCAGATCAAAAATAGGGTTAAAAAATATACAGGCAAGAAGTCCTCCATTTGGTCATTTCCTTAAACAGCAATAGTATCGCCATAATCTCATCGTAATGTCACATAAAAGAGATGGCCTCGAGGCATATTGGATTTAGTTTGATCAAATCTGGGCATTTTTTTTTTTGAACCAGTGAGCCGAGCGTAGCCGCGAGCTACACTTTTGTGATCTATTATGGGCGATTAGTATTGATCCCAGAGAAAGTCTCTTTGGTCTGTTATGTGAAGTAGTCAGAGTCTGGGTTGGCCTTTCGGGCATCTAAGTGAGGAAGTCAGGGGTGACGGCGAAAAGGAAGAATTGCATGAATAAAATGAAAACAAGGAAAGACTATAAAAGGAGTGACAAGACATGACGTCTTTACGCCCTGAGACGTGACAAGAATCTGGCTCTGTTGGTATCTGGTAAGAAGTTCATTAGTGATAAACAGTGACGTGTACAGTACGTGTATAAATAAAATGTGAACATTGGGAATATATTAAGCCTAATAACCTCCAGGTTAGTCTAAAAGTCACAAGGTGCGTTTTAGGAATAACTAGGTGTAACCATGCAGACCAAGACGGGCCGAAAGATTTACAGTACATTTAAACCTGGCCCACTTCAGGACCACTAACTATTAGGTAATCCCACAGACCACTATGCAAACCTACTAGATAAGACTACAGACTGCTAGGTGTTGCTACAGACCATTACGTATGAGTCTAAATTATTAGATAAGCCTAACAATCAGTGTAAGCCTACACACCACTAGGTAAGACTATAGACCATTAGATAAGCCAAAAATCTCAATCTCAATGCAAGCTTACAGACTACTAGTTAAAACTATAAACTACTGTACTAGGTAAGACCATCAATCACAAAGTAAGCTTACAGACCACTAGGTAAGAGTATAAGACAGCAGATAAACCCTAAAATCACAATTTAAGCCTACAGACTATTAGGTAACTGTGTAGACCTTTAGGCAAGCTCATTAAATAAGACTACTGTAAAATAAATAAAATAAATCACAAGGTAAGCCAAGAGACTGCTAGGCAAGCGAAAAGATAATTCGGTTAGAGCATTGCCTACTTGGTAGGCCTAACAATAGGACCAATCCAGCAAGGACTAATAGATTAAACTGGTGACCAACAAATAAAGGTGAAGAGCAGCTGGTGACGTGAGGAACAACTATGCAAGTCCAAGACCAGGTATTCCTTTAAACCACTAGATAAGCCTAAAGAGTGCAAGATATGAAGACCACTAGGTAGACATGTAGACCACTAGGGGCAGGGGTAGCTCAGTGGTTTAGGAGTACTGATCAGAAGGTCCCAGGTTGGGTTCAAACCCGAGCACCATCAAGTTGCCACTTGAGCAAGGGCCCTTAACCTTGGCACTTTCCAAATGCCATGAACGTAAACCAGCAGACCACTTGTACTGCAGCACTTCCAGTCTCTGTAACCACTGTACAAGCTGATAGGTCGCTATTTAAGTCTATAAAATACTATGTGTACATCTACAGGCCGTCAGTTAAGCTAACAGACCACCACCTAAATCTATCTTACTTTCTCAGAGTTTAGAAAAGCTGATTGATCACAATCTTTGGTTTCTGTCTTTTGGGGGAAAATCTTTTGATAGGTCTGGTTAGATTTCCTCAGGGTTCTCAGGTTCTAAAAGCATGGTAACGCATGGATCAGGAAAAAATCAGGACCTTTGATTGCTCAAGCTTTGATGTGAGACGTTTAGCGTTTTAGCCTAAATCCTGCTGATCTGAAAATGGAGGTGTTCCAGGCCGCCTGCTTACACCCACAGGTGAGCGGCACTAATGGCCGAGTGCTTAAAAGGAAAGAAAGAGAGAGCGAGAGAGGGAGAGAGGGAGAGGGAGCGGTACATGCTTTCAGACCTGGCAAACTGTCTTGTTTGGAAGTACAATGTTTCCTCTGTCTCCTCAGCAGAGACCGCAGTATCCCTGGCAGAAAAAGAGCTTGATGTTTGTCTCTGTTGGTATTTCTGCATGCTGCTGATTTCAGGTCTGACTAGTGTTGACAGCTAATATTAGTAACAGAATTTCGATCTCTCTATCTCAGTCTGTCTCTCTGAATTGTGGAGTTTTTTTTTTTTTTTTTAACCAGACACGGTTCTCTAACTGAGTCAGATCTCAGGTAGTTGGAAAACACATGTTTTTGTCCTGAACATGCTGGCAGAGTAAATTGCTGCCTGTCGAGCCTGAAAATAACCTGTCAGCCTCGCACAGGTGTCTATGCATACAGCTCTGATGGACGGTGATTAAAAAAAGCATGTGTGAGTGTGTATGGTGGTGCTGGGGCCGGGGGGGGGGGGGGGACGTTGGCGCGGGTGCACCAGGTGAATGTGCATAGATGTAGAAGAAATTTCAGTGGGAGTTTGGGTGCAACGTTTTGGGGCACAAAGGGAAATGTTTGTTGAATAATAATCATAATAATAATAATAATAATAATAATAATAATAATAATAATTATTATTATTATTATTATTATTATAATTAGTGGTTCTTGCGAAGCAAAGCATTACTTTTATTATCTTGCAGGTTTATTATTCTTATTTATTTATTTATTTTTATTTGTTATTTTCCTCCCGTACAAACTAGCGCGTAACTAGTCCTGTACCGTTTGTCGTAGACCCATCAAAGAGGTGTCAAATCGCGCGGCTTATTTGGGAATGGGGTGCTATGACTATGGACGGACTTAACACTGAGACCAACTTTGACGGATTCTAGCGCAGAGCAAGAATTTTGTAGAAATATAACATTTAGCACATTTGAAGACAATTGCAAGCTGTGTCAGAACTTAACCCGCAGAAGGGTATAAGTTGTACCCCTGGGGTGCAAGAGCTGCCCAAATTTGCCCCATTGACATATAATGGTGAAGGTACTCCCCATTGAAAAACAGGAAGTGCTCACAGTTGCGTTCCCTGCTATGGTAACTTCCAATAGGAACTTTGAAACCGGACCTAACCGTGAATCTCATTGTCATGGAGACGTGGGGGCGGGGTCATTTTACTCAGGCAACCAATCAGTCTCTCAGGATCATTGTGAAGCTGTCAAGCCATGCCCAGTAAAATTTACCAGTACAGGTACATTTTCATACAAAAAATTGTACCTGTCTAATTATTATTATTATTATTTATTTATTTATTTATTTATTTATTTATTTCGCTCAGTCTTGGTGGGTAGTGTTGGCCGGATACAAATACATTTATTCAGAAATAATCACAGGATTATTTCTATAAGAAAGTTTATATTTAGTAGAGCAACATTGAGACCCAGTGAGAGCGTTTGATTTTATAATTAAGACCATTAATGTGACACATGACTAATCGACTGACCGTAATTACTGATTTCATATACGGATTAAGCTGTTAAGATTATATAGTATATTTATTTTAATTAAATACTGATTGCATAATAACTCAGTCATTTTTATTAACGACCTAAAATCCTAAACCTATCCGTAAATGAATATACAATAAGATACTTTCTATTTAATTTGGACAAAAAATAATGGCACCCTATAAAGGGATGAAGAGTTAGTGTATTTATCTGCACTGCAGTGTCTCG
The DNA here is from genome assembly GCA_030347435.1 of Clarias fuscus. Classification (NCBI taxonomy): domain Eukaryota; kingdom Metazoa; phylum Chordata; class Actinopteri; order Siluriformes; family Clariidae; genus Clarias; species Clarias fuscus. The sequence continues at coordinate 35,458,201 of CM059209.1, forward strand.
AATGCTGTACTAGAGTTTTACTTAGTTGTCATTTTGTCAAGTCATCAGCAGTAATATATTTATGTTTATGCAAATATAATAAATAAATAAAAAAACAGTGTTAAATCTGTGAAGTTCTGCAGATCCAGCCGAGTTTGTATTGATGCATAAAGACATCAGGTTTATGGACCAGTTAATTATGTTCAAAGTAATGTCAGCTGATGTAAGGACTGCTGTATTTAAAAGTCCTAGATTTTATTATGTCTTACACGTCTTAGAGCTCCCCCAAAGTGTGTGTGCGTGTGTGTGTTAATGCCCCAGCTGCAATACCCCACAGATAATGCATTATTTCATACCTCAAATTCCTTTTATTTCACTCCCCCTCCAAATATGCCGTTCCAGTGTCTATACATATGAGCTATTGCTGAGCCACGCCCCTTCAGAGAACAGTCAATCTCAATGACTTTTTAAACCCTGACCAATACCATTTTTTTAATATACATATTGGAGACTCATTAGAATAAGAATAACTCAAAAGTGATTTTTGAATGTTATAAAAGGTCTGCTTTAATAGGTTTCTGGTGTCTCGTCAAAAAAAGAGTTATTAGAACAGAGTTTTATTTTCGAATTATACACCAACCAGACCGGAACTGAGAGTCACAGTGGGGCAGTAGGTAGTGTTCCCTTCTCACAGCTCACGGTTTGGAGGTTTTCATGTTCTCCTTTTGTGCATGTAGGGGTTCTCCAGTTTTCTCTACCTTCTAAAAAAAAAAAGTTGGTTTATAAATCGACTATTCTGAAGCACCTCTCATTGTGTGCATGATATTTACTGGCGGATTGGTGTTCTATCCTACGCGTTTTCCTGGTTTAAATCCAGTTTTCCCAGTATAAGCTCAGGATCCACCAGCGCCCTGACCAGAATAAAGCAGTTACTGAAGATAATAAAGCTGAGTGAATTAGTGGTTGGTAGAGTGAACTTGGCGGCAATTTTGCTTGACTTTAGGAACGGTTGACCTAGTAAAAAGAAGGATGATAGAACTACTAGAGCTTTGCGATTTAATTTTTGCTGATTGAATCAACTAATGAAATTGACGGGTCCGTTTTTTTTTTTTTTTTTTCTCTCCCTAATTTAGTTGTGTCCAATTCCTCCCCGTCACTAGGGGGCGCTCCCACACACAAGGCTACTACTACCACTCAGTCGGGAGAGTCGAAGACTATCACGTGTTTCCTCCGAACCACGTGACGCCAGCCGACCGCATCTTTTCTAACTGCTCGATCACGCACCGTTGGGGGCGGAGCGTACAGAGTACAGCGCTATCCGCTACTTCCGCTCGCGCGAGCTCACAGGCGCCCCTGATTGGCTGTAGAGCCGTGATTAATGTGGGAGCACTAAGTACCTCTCATCCCTCTCCTCTGAGAGAGCTCGGCCAATCAGCTCTCTCTAGACCTCCGGCTGCGAGAGGTTACAGCATCACCCGGGAATCGAACTTGCGATCTCTGGATGATAGGGCGAGCAGAATAAATTTTTTTTTTTTTATTATGTGTGTCAACTTACTAATGTTAAATGGTCTACAACTGATGAATTCCTTTAAAAAAAAAATGTACCAGAACTTTTGCAGAGGCTTTTGCAAGCACTGTGGCTTAGTGTTAGCACCGTCACCTCGCACCTCCAGGTTCTAGGTTCGATTCCCATCTTGGGTCTATGTGCATGTTCTCCCCGTGCTTGTTGGGTCCCTCCAGGTATTCTGGTTTCCTCCCACAGTCCAAATACATGGAGATTAGGCTAATCGGTGTTCCCAAATTGCCCATAGATGGATTGGCTCCCGTACAGAGTATACTCTTCTTACGCATACGTCTCCTGGGATAGGCTCCAGACCCCCATGACCCTGTACACAGGTTAAAGCGGTATAAATGACGACGAATGACTGAATGAATGAATGAGTGAGTGAGAGAGAGCTTTTGCATAAAATAAAAAGCAGCTTTATGCAGAAAATACTCCCATTTTGCGAGAGTGTTGCTTTTTTTTTGTGGGTGGTTACCACAACTTACTGGACTAGAGCGTCCATTTTAGTGTCTATTAAATACCTTTCGTAGTCTTAATACCTTGACTTGAAAGAAATATAGCTGCTTGAAAGAAATCAGACAGCAAGCGTAAGCGCTATTGAATTAAATCGAATTGAAAATCCCAATGCCCATGAATCGATTCGAATCAAATCATCAGCCTGTGATTCACAGATGTAGTAAGTAGTATGACTGGTTCATTTTGTTCGTCAGAGGCAACTCAAACGATGGGGCTTTTTGGTAAAACTTTGTTATTACTCAGCCATGTTAGCTGATTCCACCCTCAGTGCTTGTGTGGGAGGTTTGAAGGAGGCATTCTTTATTCAGTGGAGGCAAAGCAAAAATGTTCAGCATTGAGATTGGGGCCCTAATTAGCAGAATTAGCTGCAGATCAAAGCAGACAATTAAGGATGGTGTTGGCTGAGGGGCCGGCCTCATTTACATCACAACACAGTAGCAGACGTCTCATTATGGACAGCCGAAACAATACGGCTGAGGAAACACGCCAAAGCCTGTCTTACCTCCCTCTCTCTCTCTCTCTCTCTCTCTCTCTCTCTCTCTCTCTCTCTCTCCCCCTCTCCCTCTCTCTCCCTCTCCCTCTCTTTCTCACACTCCCAGGCTTTCTCTGTATCTTGGTGCAAAATGTTGATATGCATGTAAGGAAAACAAAAACTCATTTTCCCTTTTAACAGTAGACTTAATTAAGGAGGGAATTAACTTGTTTTATGCGTGCACAATCCCAGCGCGCGGCTCGCCCAGAGAAATATCGTGCTGTTAAAAGTTCTGGCACACTCATTCAGAGCTGCAGACCGGTCAAAGAAAGAGGCTGATGGAGGACGAGTCTTTGTCCTGTCTGTCAGCGTTTGCCCAGAAAACAAAGCTCACTCAATTCAGAGTTCCTTCCACTTAAAGGTAGTTGAGAATAAAGAATAAAAAAAAAAAAATAAGTAGACGTCTAAGCCCTAACTGAACTTCCTGTACCTTTTTCTTTTTTCGTCCGCTTTGACTCATGATGTCCGGAACAAATTACGGGAAGGACGTCAGCGGTTAATGGGCTCGGGGAGCTGAGTCAGAAGAACCACAGACTCGTGGATTCTGTAACTAATTAGTTACATTCAAGATTCAAGAATTTTATTTTGTCACACACATGGTTTTACACGTACAACAGTAGCGAAATGCAATAAATAAAATTCCGTTTCACATCATGCCGGAATTGTACTTTTGCTCGGACACACGAGCAACAATTTAAAACGCCTAACCACGTAACGTTTCTGTTTCTTCTTAAAGATGCACCATGTTGGTGAGAACGGCACTATGTGAAAAAGAAACACATTATTATTTTATTGTTATCATTACTAGTCTCAGACAGTAAACAAAGGGAAAAAATGTAATCATTTGTGGTCATTTCATAACAAACTATAAATGCTATACTTGTATATGAAGAGTTTGACAGCAAAACAACGAGATATAATGATTTGTACTCAATTACACGCAAGGTTGTCTATAACGAAGCATTTAATTTGAAACCCACTATATAACCTTATTTAGATGCCTTTATCTCTGAAGTTTTGAGCAAAGTGACACATAGCCACCAGGGCCCATTTTCACAAAGCTTCTTTGAATTCTCTCAGAGAGCGACAAAATGGCAGAAAGAAGAAATATTGTCCAAAAACTAACACACATTTTCAACATTTGGCTGTTTTAATTATCTTTAAGATATTTAGCCTATAACAGAAACGTTGCATAAAGTAGCCTGTAGTCATAATAATACAATTATACGATTATACAATTTCATTATATACAAACGTTATGATTTCACTCTCTATTCTATTTTCACAAAAGAGCTCATCTCAAGACCTTTGCAGAGGTCAGAGGTTATTTTTTTTATCAACCAATCACAGTCCTTGAATTGCTGCATCATCCCTAGCAACGGGGTCGACCGCACCCCCTCACTAAGATAAAAGTTTCTGTACTTTCCTTACTCAGCGTTGCTCTGAGAAGTTTCCTAAATCACTTTTATTCTAAGACTCCCAGTTAGGACTTTTTAGGCTGAGATAGAAGCTCTCTGAGAGAATTCTAAGAAGCTTTGTGAATACGGGCCCTGAGATGTACGTGCTGTGAGTGGGAAGCTGTTGGTTAAACGGTGCATACCTGTACTATGATAGAGGAGGATGCAGCTTATGCTGTAAACAGAAGTTGTTTAGAAGGTTTCTTATGGTCTTCAACAATCTTTGTAATGGAAAAGCTTTTGTTTGCAACAACTCAGATCGACATTTCCTCGATCGCATTTGCTGTTGCACTTGATGTTTGACTCAAGACTGCAAAATCAAAGCGCAATCAAAGCACGAACCTGCTACTGTTATATGTGTAACTGCAGACTGATTTATCCTTTGTGCCAAAACGGTAAAAAGGTGGATTTATAGCATTTTGAAAAATCACACAAAATTCACACAAACAATTTTGACAAAATATTTTGCCATTTGTACTTTTTAACACCCTTGTAACTTAAAGAAAGCATGCACAAAATATTCTTTATCAGTTTGCGCTACTAGTGTTCATTTTAAAATACTTGTTTTTCTAAAAGCTCTAAAAATGGAGTTATCTCATTTTGCTGTCAAACTGTTTAAATATATATTCTGACTTACTCTAAGTCAATAACAAATGTACATGAAAAGGAATCTGAAATATGGATAGAAAACTGTGTGTGTGTGTGTGTGTGTGTCTGTGTGTGTTGCTGCACTGTCAGTCTTGGCTGTGAGTTCCAGCTGAAGTGTTTGATGAATGGCAGGTCTTCGGCAGTCGACCTCGCCTTTTAGCTGAAGTGCCATTCTTCTGTGCTCAGGAGACCTGGACGTGCTTTTGTTCTAACCGAAGCCATGAATATGTTTTTTTTTTCTCTCTCTCTCTCTCTCTTTTTTTTCGGCAGCTGCAGTTTAAATGCTGTTCACTCGCCATTCCAGCCTGCACCTCAGGGCTCGGGCCAATTAAAGCGAATGGCAGAACTTCACCGCTCACCACTCACCTCTGCAATGGGAATAAATGCGTTTGTAACTGGCCATGGCTCGATAGGCTGCTTCACTGAGCACCGCTTAGGCGTAATAGTAGTTTTCTATTAAAAGGTCTTTATTTTGAGCTGAAATTTGGACAGAGATTATTTTGCATCCTATGGGTTTAAATCAAATTCGGATATAATGGAAAATCTTTCTATTAATGCCATGTTTCATACACTGAGGCATGCGATTCATCTTCATGTGTTATCGAAATGCTGTCCACTGTCGGTTTTTATATTTTATACATTTTATATAGAATACAAATCAGTCTCCTTATTAAATTTTTTTTTTTATACAATAAATCTACTTTACATTTACGATAAAAAAAATAAATAAATTATGATGCGTCATGGCATTAATTAATATAACTCTTTATGTCTTTTTTTCCTCAATATTAAAAATAGACAAAAGAAAATAAATAATTTTACTGAAATTAAAAGTGCTATTATTTATCTAAAAACGTCTTCATATAAAAGTCTAACCCACGTCAGAGTGGAGAACCCTAACCCTAACCCTAACCCTAACCCTTCTGGTGAATGAAGGCGTAAAAAACCATTGACATTTCCAGAAGCCTTCAAGCACAGTACGGCGGTGAGACTCTTAACTGCAGTGAAACATGCGACTCGGCGCCCGATGCAGTCGTACTTGCCACACCCGCTGTACAGTCCTGTGACCTCACTCCAAGTCATTTCCTCATATTTGCGCCATTAAAGGAGTTCCTCCGGCGTACTGAGAAAGCGTTCTACCTTGATGGTGTCCAAGCTCTAGTGAAACTGGGATAAGTGCATTAGTGTAGCAGGGGATTACATAGAGAAATAAAGAAAGCATACTTGTGTTCTGTTATTCTGCCCAATCAAAAGTCGCGTTTTTATAAATTTAACGTCTGAGAATTCTATCCTGATGAGCGTGTTCTCTCCCAGGATGAGCACACCTCCTTACACAGGGCACACTATCATGATGAGAAGGAAAATGATGCAAATTACATGCTGTGACCTTTACACTTTCTGCATCTTCTCCACGTTGGGAGATTTTGGAGCGACGTGTCAGACAGCGACAGCTCTCTCCATCACCTCCTCCGTCATCATTAACACATCCACTAAGGGAATAGCTTTTGAGTAGAATGCGGGTCATTTCTTCAGTGCACTTTCAGGGATGTGTAGAATCGATCCCAAGGTGCCTTGGCGTGCGTTTAAAACGTACACTTTAAAATTTCGTGCGAAATCTTGATCAGCGGACTTTTTATTTCGGTGGTGCTTTGTACAGTAAGTACCGGGCCTTTGTGCCTACTTCTTCTGCTCATCATCAAACTGTGTGATTACACGCAAGTCAGTCAACGGGAACCCCGCTGCTGTGAAGAATGCACTCTGAACCGAAGTGTCGCAGCATGGCACGTAATGTGGCGACGGAGCATTTTCTTAGATTCCTTTTTTTTCTTGGATTCTTTCTTCTGCGCCTCATAAGTCTCTCATGCTTTGCTCCACGGTCAGAGGTGAGAGTCCAGGAGAGACCGCTCTTCACCTGGGAGTGGGACTAAGTTAATAATACTACTAATAATCAAAATAAATAAATCAATATTAAATGAAATAAAACATAATATCCCTGGATCCATTTCAAACGATTATGCGCATCAGATGATGGTGTTTTGCAGTAATTTCACAATATTGAAGTCTATAAAATGCCAACAAAGTCTCCATTCTGTCCTTTCTTCCATATTTGACCACCTCGGTATCGCATGAATGCGGCCCTTTGTTTTATTTAATGACATTTCATTGCCTATAATTCATTCTATAATGAGAAACTATTAGCTCCTCATTCCAGCCTGAAAGCAGCTGCCCCACTAGCAACGCTCTGAGCTCGGTGATATCATCGGGACATCTAATGAAGCGCGGGAGAAGAACAGGATCAGTTTGGAGACGGCACAGGTTCCCAACTCCAGTCCTCAAGAACTTCTTAACTTTTTTCTAACCTAATATTCTTCCTGATATTAAGGGGGAAAACACTAAAATGTGCAAAACACTTGTCTTCTATAACGAGCATATCATGCTCAGCGGGACTTCTGGAGATTTTATTTCCTACACATTTTGGTGCTAACATACTGCAACATTCACACGAGTAACAAACTGACAGCAAGGATTATCTAACTCTGTGCAAAGTAGCTTCAACGCTGTCAAGCGACAAATCCAAGTGATTCGCTCGAACGCTTCCTCAGACCCGTTCTATCCTACGTGTGGTTTGTGTATTTTTTTTTTTTGATGACTCAACTCTCCTTAAGTACGTTATATAAACTAAAAATAAATAAATAACACTTATAAGTTATGTGTGCAACTAATAGAGTTAGCTTGCTTTGCTAATCTGGTCAAGCTAGTAGCTAGTAGACACCTAGCATGTCTAGCATATGACTCAAACTAGCATTCTCTACATTCGTGTTTGTCTAGTAGTAAGTAAGTGTACACGCTATAGATTCTCTTTTTTATCTGTAAACCGGACATGCTGCCCTTACAAGCAGGGGCACTAGCGGGTTCGTGTGTGCACGTTATCCGAGACCCGTCATATCAAGTCATGTATTAAGTCACACAGTTTAGATTTGCACCATGGCCAATAGTGTGCAGCAGGTGAATTCTTTAAATTTGGCAAAACTGTTGATAATTGAGGAAGTTTTAATTCTAAATATTGAATTTTTATTGAACACTATCCACTTTGGGGAAAAAAAAAACATTTGAAAAACAGCTTTTTAAAATTTTTTATCTATACATATAATAAAACTGTAAAGTTGGCGTGTCTGTATATTTGCGAAAAAATTATTTATGTAGACACAAGATGAGTAATAGAACACATCCAGATGTTTTTTTTTTTATTATTATTTTTGTCTGTCTGTTTGTTTGTGCAGGTATCACAAAAAAACTACTGAACGAGGTTTAATGGCATTTTCACAGGTGCATTTGGCTGAGCTTTACATAACACACAGGCTTTGATTCATCACAATCGGCCCACGGGAAGAGAAGATGTGTTAATTTTAAATTTAAATGAAAAATGCCCTTTTATTATGAAAAAAATCGTCCTTGAAGATTTTTAGTTAGTTCAGCAGATGGCGCTGTACATTTTTTTAATGCGCACTTATGAGTGTGCAGTTGAAATCTACTTAATAAACGCTACCTTCATTCCTAGCACTTCGCGGTAACGCGTAAAAAAAAAAAATAGTTCATTCCCATATTCAACAGATGGCGCTGTACGTTTTTTAAAACGTCCTCATGAGTGTGCAATTTAATTCGACGCGAACAAAGGCACGGCCACTTCTAGTCCGCTATAAATCCACAGTATTGGCACATTTTTTAGGTTCAGCATGGAAATCCTGGTGGGACAACTAGGCTGAGGCTTCCCTTTTTCATAATATGTCACGGAATCCTCATTTAAATATTCAAAAAAATATATGATGTTTTATTGATTTTCCTGTAGCCCTTCTAGTAAACAAACTCGCACTGGCCGTATCTCAGGAACCGGATATGATACAGTAATAAACTTGGCATCAAAATATAGCTTATTGAACCAGGAATCTAAAATGAAAATACGCATAACTCAAATCACCCCTAATATGACGTAATACCTGATTGATGTGACGACCACACTGATTAATATTATGTCGGGTTTTCTACTGGTTCGACTCCACTAGTTTACCGTGTCAGCTTGTTGCCTCTGCGTTGGTGTAAAACCTTTAACAGCTGCGTCGACTCAAAGACCGTTTGAGTGATTTGACTGACGTTGTCCGTAATAACTGGACACCAGCCGGATCTTCTTTTCCCGTGCAGGTTTTAATGCATGGTACTTTAAACACGCCATTGCCAAAGCAACAAGTGTATAATGCTATTATTAGAAGAGTACACACACATACACACACACTCGTATTCCTACTGCTGGTTAAACGCACTGATAAATAAAGCGCGAGAGCGTTTGAGCTGTGTGAATGAGACGAGGTCAGGTCGCTCACCTCCGTCCAAAGCGTGAAGTGAAAATGAATCCTCCTCCACTAACCTCATTCTTTCTAATGTATGTATATTCGCGCAGGTTGGGTTTGACGGGGTGCAGTTCGGATCAGGGGCGAGCGTATTCACTCAAACTCATCCACTCCAGATCCTTTTTCATACAGCACCATCCATTACCCTTTTGCCGCAAATGAACAGAATTGTTCTGTATGACACTTGTCGTCTTTTTAATGCGCAAAATCGAACACCTCTGGAGTCAGCTGGCGCTCAGTGGAAAGTAAACGCGTTCTTTTATTAAAGCTTTTAAAAGCACGTTCTCTTGCCTGCTTTTAGGCATCCGCCTGATTTCATATTTCCCTCAGACCTTTTCATTTCGTCTCAGCACTTATTCAACTTCATCGCCTCGTTTTATTTATTTATTTGTTTGTTTTTAAATGTCTTTTTTTTTTCTTTTTCTTTTTTTTTACTTAGACCTGGGTGTTCATTCTTCACACTTTTTTTTCACTTCTCAGCCCTTTCCTCGTCGAGAAACACCGTGTGTTAAATATTGCTCTTATCTCTAAGCGTCCAGGCGGATGTGCAGCGATCGAGGGACGGCGGAGCCGAGACCTGGTTTTTGGGTGCGGGACATTTATCGAGCTCATTTCAGTGAATCAGCACATTATTATGTAAATAAAAATGCATAGATACTTTTGGTGGTTAAAAGCAATGCATGACTGACTATCATTGTGCACTTCTTCTTTTTTTAATTGCTAAAGGGGGCAAATAATTTTAGGACGGATGCATAAAATGGTATTGATCTCAGGAGACATAAATCATGATCAATGATATACAGTATGAGTGTGCAAAGGAACTGCGATGGACTGGAATCCCAACCATGGTGTACAGTATTCCTCACTTCTGCTCCATATTCCAAAGTTAGCTACACCACCTACACCATAACATTGACCAGGATGGAGGGATTGGCAGATGGATGAATGAATAGATGAATGGGAATGCATGAATCAATAGACTGATAAATGAATACAGTAGATAGAGTAAATGGATGAATTGATGGATTGATAAATTAATAGGTGGATGAAGTGGTACTGTAGATGGATGGACGGATGGATGATAAGAATGGATGAATCAATGGATAGATAAATGAATAGATAGATTAAATGGTACATGGATGAATGGATGAATTTATGGATATGTGAATGGATGAATTGATAATTAAATGGATGGATGCACGAAATGTTAGATGTAGTATGGATGGATGGATGGATTAATGAATGAATAGATGGATGAAATGGAAGATGGATGGATGCACGGATGGATGGGTGGATAGATGATGGGAATGAATAAATCAATTGATTGATAAATAAATAGATGGATGAAATGGTAGATGGATGGATTGATGATGGGAATGGATAAATCAATCCATTGATAATTGAATAGATATATGTAATGGTGGATGGATGGATGGATGGATGGATTAATAAATAAAAAGAAATGGTGGATGGATGGAAGAGTAGATATAGATAGATAGATAGATAGATTAAGGGATGGGTTGATACTGTAGATGAATAGATGGAAGAAATGGTAGATGGATGGATGTGCTCAAGGGTCCATCAGTGGCAGCCTGGTGGCGCAGGGCTTGAACCGGGGATCTCCTGATCAGCAGTCCGACACCTTAACCACTCCGATAAATGAATACATGGATGAAATAGTAGATGCGAGGATGGATGGGTGAATGGGTAGATGTATAGATAGTTGGATGGATAGAGGGATTGATGCAGAGTAGATCGTTTGGTGTTTCCTCTGTCCCAGTCCCTGTGAATGAGCTGTAACTACTATAGAACAGTATGAGAACTCATTAAATATTAATCTTCTGATTTACATGTGCACACCAGTCTGCAGTCGTCCTCAAGAAACCATGTTTTTTTTATTATTTTTTTTTTATCATTTGGATTGTGATGTCAGCTATCCTTCTGCCAATATCCCGCCCACTGGGGTGTGTTGTTTAATTGCTTGGGGTGCTGCTTCTCTGACTGTCAACAAAGCAAAGCGTTTCCTCCTTTTGTTTAGCTGACTGTGGGGTTTGAAATAAAAATGCGCTCAGGGAAAGCCCTGCCTCAGCGTTTCAGCGGCCAGCGGTCTCGCGTGTGGCTTCTGTCATGCAGCAATGCGTCAGGTTTGACTGCCTGGGTCATAATCTATATCTCTTGACTGTCGTTTAATTAAACGTCTGACGGCTTTCGCGTTGCGTGCCGGTCTCTCGACCCTGCTGGTGGAGAAGGCGGAGAGGCCAGGAGGCGCTGAAGGACTTCCATGAATACATTCATTTACATTCATTACGGGTCAACATCACCCGGGCATTCACTCCTCCCACACACACACACACACACAGGCTCGTATAAATGGCTCACCACACAGAGTGAGCCTGCTACACATTAAGCACTTAGTGACGAGAAGTCAGATATTATTACTCGTATTGTTCCTAATGCAGAGCTCATGAGAGGTTAATGGTTTTAAGGTAATGAGCTAAATACTAATGTTAATGACCATGAAGCTGTATTAAAAAAAAAAAAAAAAAATCATTATCCTGAAAGGAATTAAAGAAAAATGAGTGAAATGCTTAGTTAGGAAAAACAAGAAAGTGGAATAAAAAAACAACAACAAATAGTTAATATAAATAATATAATGTAATTTTTTTTCTTTATAATATAAAGAAAAAAAAGGTGTTTTGGAAGGAACGAAGAACATTTTGTTGATGGAAAGAAAAAAAGCGCTTTAGATAGTGAAAGAAAGGAAAGGAATGAAGAAAGGAAGGATAGAAGGGAAAAAATAATGATTGAAGGAAAAAGCAAGAAAAAAAATATTTCAGACAATAAAAGAACGCTAAGGAAAGTAAAATGAAAGACGGCGAAAAAGGAAAAATAAAAGTACAGTAAAAGTGCAACACAGGGAAGATATAAAGAAAGAAAGAAAGCCAACAAAAAAGACGACATAAGTAAAAAAAAAAAAAAGAAAAGAAAAAGAGAGAAAAGAGTAGTGTTGTGAGGTGGAAAAAGAAAGAAGGGAAGAAGAAAAAAAAAAGTGAAAAGGAATAAGAAAAGATAAGAAATGAATGAAATAATGAACGAAGGTGTAATTTGAACGAACAAATAACTAACCAGACAAATTAATAAATAAGTAAATAGAAATAATGACTAAAAAAGAAAGAAGGAAGAAAAGAGAGAAAGAAACAAGTAATGAAAGACAAAGAAAACTATTCAATTCAATTTTATTAGTATAGCGATTTTAACAACGGTCATCGTCACAAAGCAGCATAGAAAATATGGAAATGTGTACGAAATGTGAGGAAATGCGTACGAATCAAAATGAATACTAGTGACCTGGGAAGGAAGAAGAAAGATGGGAAATAATCATAGCAGTAAATCTGTACAGTCAATGTGGATTAGAAAGTAAAGTGATGATTTAATAAGAGAAAGAAAGAAATGAGAAGAAATAAGAGAAAATAATTAGAAAAACAAAAATGTCAAGGAGGGAATGAATGAGAGAAAGAATGCAGAGAAAATAATAACAAGTAAATAAACAAATGAAGAAAGAAAGAAAGAAAGAAAGAAAGTGAGAACCGCCGTTGCATAATTCTATACGTCATTTCCACCTGAAAATAAACTAAAAGAAAACAGAAGGTCTTTTGTGCGTGTTTATTATAGAAGTTAATATCATCAAAGAATATGATGCAAATAAATAAAATAAAGTGTTTAAGAGCAGGTCCTCCTTTTTAAACCCTTTAGGCTAAATACTCCCGGATAAATCACACGTTCATATTAAAGTGCTGGCTCTAGTATGATAGTGTTTCTATAGCAACAGCATGCACAAGGATGCTGCCAGATTCCCATGGAAGGAGTCTCCAGTGCCGGTTATGCTAAAATAGAAACGCTGCTATTCTTGGAAAATAACGAGTTTATACAAGTAATCGCTCATTGTTTATTATTTTCCAATAACTGCATCACTCCTGAGGGTTGTATTCCTGGAATGTGAGCTAGCGAGGTCCGGTTAGCATTGTGTGATTAGAAGTTGTTTAGTAGTACAGTGGAACCTCGGATCGCGAGTAACGTGGTTTACGAGTGTTCCGCAAACCGAGCAAAGATTTTTAATAATGTTTTATTTGGAAACCGAGCAAGTATTAGTTTACGAGCGCCGAGTATCATGCTTCACACATGCGACTCTTATTTTGACACCGAGCGTCACTCTCTCACCTTCTCACCTGTGTGTTTATTGTGAATCTTAAAAAGCGAGGTGGGGAGAGGGAGGAGGAGTGTTACTGTGTAAAACAAGGCGAGGGAAGGGGCTAATTCTACACACACACACACACACACACACACACACACATACACACGGCGCCTGCGCGCACCAACAAAAACACGTATCTGTCGGGATTTATTTGTACTTTTTTTAAAGGTAAAGTGCAGATTAATTTGTTTTATTTTCATTTTATAGATTGTATTAATTATTTTTATGTATTTATTTTTTGGGGCTGTGGAACGAATATTTTGAGTTTTCATTATTTCTTATGGGAAATGATGATTTGGTTTACGAGTGTTTTGGAATACGAGTCCACTTCCGGAACGAATTATGCTCGTAATCCAAGGTTCCACTGTAGTTTATAAATGCAGTGAGGACGGTTCGGCCCACGGCGCGACTGAGAGGGCGTAGACCGGAACCGCCGGGTCATGCTGAGGGATACGAACCAATGCGCATCAACTGTTTGGACAAACTGGCTTTTAATTGTACCGTCGCTCGTCTCCAGCACGTGTTGTAATTCATGATTTGCTACGGTTACCTCACTATAAATACCGTCTAGGCGGACGGTCGTCCCACTCCGTCGAAGGGACGCATCACTGTCTCTTACGCAAACCTTTTCTCTTCCTCATCCGATGGCAATTAGTCCAGCCAAATAGCAGGAATTAGCGATTTGTAAAATCTGGTGTGTGGTGTTTTGCCAGCTGGAGCAGATGCTCAAATTAAGCATCGAGCCTGAAAAACTTGGCAACTCTCGGAGGAGGAGAGAGAAGATTTACAGGCGAGATTATGAGATGTGTAAAAAAAAAACAAGAAGAAAAATATCCTGTATGGAAATGAGAGAGAGAGAGAGAGAGACAGATACAGTGAGGAGAAATGGCAAAATCAGCCAATTAGGCTTGGGAAGCTACTGGTAATTAACTCTCACGGGACCTCTATGAATATTTATACATTTCGTTTACATAAAGACTTTTCCTTTTCAAATCTTAGTCTCTTCTCTCTCTCTCTCTCTCTCTCTCTCTCTCTATTTCTCTTTTTAACTCTGCATTAATCTCTCATCAGTGAATATCTCTTCTTTCATATTCCTCACAGTAACGCACCCTGTTACTCGCGCTCCAGCTCGCTCCGGTCACACCGTCTGATATCACATGTGACGGATCGCTAGCGCGTGTTGTCCTGCTAATGAACAGACGGCGTGACCTGGACATGTTCATGACGTTAATGTAAGCGGAGCAGACTGCGAACATATCAGAAGGAGGAACTGGAGCGTCGTTGTGTACTTTAACAGTATTAAAGTGTGTGTGTGTGTGTGTGTGTGTGTGGATGCGGTTATTAAACATGAGTGTAAGGAAGAGCGGTGTGACAAACATATCATATCAGTGATACGAGGAGAAATTTCTGTTTATATGATAAATATCACTGTTAAGAAGTGATAGAAGAAAGGAAATGGAATGGAGTAAAAGAAAGAAATACAAATAAAGGAAAGAAAGAATAATAAAAAAGGAAATGAATATAGAAAGAATAGAAAATTTAAAAAAAGTAAAAAAAAAAAACAAAGAAAGAATAACAGAAAGAAAGAAAAAAGAATAACAGAAAAGAAACGAAAACTGGAATGAAAGACAGAATGACAAAAAGGTGAATTAAGAATAGCAAAGGGAAAAAAAGAAACAAAAATTAAGTAAAAGGAAGGATAGAAAGAATGACAAAGATAGAATGGAGGAATTTTTTAAGGGGAATAGGAAGAAAGCAATAAAATGTTAAATGGAAAGGAAAAGAGTAAAAGAAAGAAATAAGAATGAAACACAGTTTTCTGATGATGAGAAGAGTATTTTATGAGCGGAGAGGGAAAATGGAAGAACAATGAATCTGTAAAAAAAAAAAAAAAAAAAGGAGGAGATAAAAAAGCGTCAGGAAACAGGAAAGAGAAAAAGTAATGAAAGAAAGAAAGAGAAAGGCTGTAAGTATGAAAGAAGAAGAAACAATAATTTAATGAAAAACAAAGAGAGAAAGAAGCAGAAAGAGCAAGAAGAGAAAAAGAAGAGACTAAAAGAAAGAAAAACGAGGACTTAGCCTTGTGCAGTTTGTATATTTGTTTTTGTTTTGAATAAAAAAAAAAAAAGGCGCATTTTGTTTACAAACGTAAAGATTCAGTAATTTTTTTTTTTTACTTCAAATCAGCCTGAAGGTAAAGACAAACGCTCAGAACACCTGAGAGTGTTTCAGAAAGGTCTATCTACATGAAGCACTGAAGAGACACACACACACAGAGAGACAGAGACACACACACACACAGAGACACACACACACACAGAGACACACACGCAGAGACAGAGAGACACACACACACACAGAGACACACACACACACAGAGACACACACACACACAGAGACACACACACAGAGACACACACACACACAGAGACACACACACAGAGACAGAGAGACACACACACAGAGAGAGAGAGAGAAGCACAGCGAGAGAGACGCACAGAGACGGAGAGAGAGAGACGCACAGGGACGGAGAGAGAGAGAGAGACACACACAGAGACACAGAGAGAAAGACACACACACACACAGAGAGAGAGACACACACACACACAGAGAGAGAGACACACACAGAGAGAGAGAGAGAGACACACACTTAGAGAGACACACTTAGAGAGAGAGAGACACACACACACACACTTAGAGAGAGACACGGAGAGAGAGAGAGACACAGAGACAGAGAGACACACACACAGAGAGAGAGAGAGAAGCACAGCGAGAGACACGCACAGAGACAGAGAGAGAGAGACGCACAGAGACGGAGAGAGAGAGAGACACACACACAGAGACACAGAGAGAAAGACACACACACACACACACAGAGAGAGACACACTTAGAGAGACACACTTAGAGAGAGAGAGACACACACACACACACTTAGAGAGAGACACGGAGAGAGAGAGAGACACAGAGACAGAGCAGTTCATATCCGCGAGTACCGAGATGCTCATTTTTAACATCATGTGTGCTAAATGATCTGAAATGCAGTCACTTGGTTTTTTTCTTCTTTGCATTTTGTGTTCACAGATGGAAATGTATGATAATCCCTTGTGCTTTATTTATTTATTTATTTATTTATTCATTCATTCATTCATTCATTCGACTCGGGACCGTGGTGTGGAGCTGGTTTATATTCCACTGACATGTGCATATTTCAGCATTACAGCCAGTCAGGCCTTCATGAGCACCAGCTGTGTGTGTGTGTGTGTGTGTGTGCGTGTGTGCGTGTGTGCGTGTGTGCGTGTGTGCGTGTGTGCGTGTGTGCGTGCGTGTGTGCGTGCGTGCGTGCGTGCGTGCGTGCGTGTGTGTGTGTGTGTGTGTGTGTGTGTGTGTGTGTGAGAATTCTTTTTCTTCTTTCCCTTCCTTCCTTCCTTCCTTCCCTTCTTCCTTTTTTCAATGTCTTTGTTTTCAGGAGACTCTCAAGTGCTTACATTTCTTTCTTTCTTTCTTTCTTTCTTCCTTCATTACTTATTACTTTTTTTTTCATTTTCATGTTTGTTGTATGTACTTGAATCTTTTACTTTCTTAATAATACCACCTAAATAATAAAACATTTCCCTCTTCCTTACTTTCTCCTTTCCTTCCTTAAGAAAAAAACATTTTTCTTTCTATCCATATAATTCTTTTTTCACCTACCCAAACCCTTCACTCATCTTGCATGTACTTTCTTACTTTTCTTTTTCCTAATTTACTTTTCTTCACTTTTTTTTTCTTTTCTTTTTTTTTTTTTTTTTACCTTGCCCGCTTCTCGGCTCTGTGAGAAATCCATAACTGCAGGAACGGCGTATTTTAATTTCGCCTTTATATTCTTACCGCTGCCTTTGATGGAGTAGTTGGGATTATAGTGTTAAGCTAACTTCCTCTTTTATTAAAGAAGGCTTAATTTAATTAGCTTCTCCGTTATCAGACCCCTCTGTTCCTTGCTTGCTTTTTTATTTCCCTGTGAGCGCTCTGAGTGAGATGACGGGGGGGGGAGCGGTCTCTCTGGTCTCCGAGGAGGACGCGTCCCTCTAATCAGGCTTCTACTCTGCTTCCATTAGCATCTTTAAAGAGCCGAGTCCGTGCCGCGCCTGGCGCCGGGGGAGCTCCGAGTTGATCTGGCACGGTCACAGCGGTGCAGGAAATCTCCCGTCGGTCCTGCTGGATAAACACGACGTGCACGCTCGTAGCGGTGCCGCGTCCTGTGGTTCTCCGGGATGAATGGACTGCCGAGATGATGTCATGTCAGAAAGTAGATCGAAGGCACCGGGTGTGTTAGAAGTGTACGCGCGGGTCAGCGCTGCGGTTCATTCTCTGAATGGTGTCATTAGTGAACAGGAAGGGTTCTGCTTCATGGCGTTAATGAAATGCCACCGCTCGCCGCGTTGGGCCGCGGCCCAGGTCCGGGTCCTGGGATCGCGTTCAGCCTCATTCTGTCACACGCCAGACAGTAAGCAGAATGAATGCAGTCTCGTATCACTGACGGCTTCCGAAGTAGGACAAGGCAAGGACTACGATCTTCACAACTCTCTCCTAGCGTCTCGTCCAAGTTTCACATACGATGTCTTTAGAGTTATAGCGGACTCCTGTCCGGCCTCTGCGAGACCAGTGGCACGTAGCATGTGTGTTAAGGAATGCTAAGCAACAACATATGACGCAGACGTGCCCTTTTCCAGCAGTGTTAATCTCACCAGGGAGATGTTTGGGTTTTGTAAATTTGTGTCGTTCATCGATCGTCCAGCAGTGAGAACAGATGTCTCTGTTACTCAGGAGCATTGCAATTTCTTGGTGGTTTGAGAAAATCCATTTATCTCAGGACAAAATGTTTGAATCCCACTTTTCATCGGGAAGTACGTACAGTATAGGCAGGAGATACCTGTATATTACAGCGTCATATAATCGTGTATATTTGCCGTCAAACTGTCATTTAACATACTATTAAAACCGTTTAAAACGGATTAAAGTTTAGTTTTACCATGTAAACGACTTGAAAGACTTGAAACTTTTGAAACATTGAACATGCGTCCATACATGCATACAGGTCTTCCAGTACCATGTCTTGGTTTGTTTAGTATGTCTCTGGTAGCCATTTAAAAAGATATATATATATATTTTTTTTTTTTGTATGTTTGTTTTATGTTGGTGTTTTTTGATTTGTTTGTTTTTAATAATTTTAGATGTCATTTTCAGTAGTCATTTTAAAAAAAATATCTTTTGTACTTTTATAATTTTCGATTGGTTGTTTCAATTTTTTTGGTGGACATTTCAGTGGACATTTTTGTTTATTTATTTTCAGTGGAATTTTTTGGCAGTTGTTTTTTTTTGTGTTTTTGTGTTTTTTTTTTTTTTGCTTGCTTGTTTTATGTTGGTATTTTTTTTTCAGCATGTTATTTTTTGTGGTCACTTTCAGTCGTTTTTCTTTATATATACAGTGGAACCTTGGATTACGAGCATAATTCATTCCGGAAGTGGGCTCGTATTCCAAAACACTTGTAAATCAAATCAGATTTTTGCATCAGAAATAATGAAAACTCAAATTATCCGTTCCACAGCCCAAAAAAAAAAAGAATACATAAAAATAATTAATACAATCTATGAGGTGAACATAAAACAGATTAACCTGCTCTTTACCTTTAAAAAAAAGTTAAAATAAATCACAACAGATAAGTGTGTGTGTGTGTGTGTGTGTGTGTGTGTGTGTGTGTGTGTGTGTGTGTGTGTGGAATTAGCCCCTTCCCTCGCCTCGTTTTACACAGTAACACTCCTCCTTCTTCTCCCCACCTCGCTTTTTAAGTTTCACAACAAACACACACACACACACAATAGAAGCACTGTTTTAACAGGGAAAAAAAAGAAATCTCTCTAATGACACTCGCGTGAGCGCATACCAACAGAATCACTGCTGAAAAGTAAAAAACAAAAAAACAAAGACAAACCAGCACCTTACCTTTGAAAAGAATCGCGACAGAGCAGAGTTTCTGTGTGCGTGAGTGAAGCCGGGGAGTGGGGTGAAAAGAGTGTGTGCGTGTGTCGGTGTCAAATTACGCGCGCGCACATACACAGGAGACGCTGAAACAGACAGAGAGATGTTAATTATAAAAGAGACGAGCACTAAGACCGAACAGGGGAGACGATTACCCACAGTTCCACAGCGCAAGAGAGAGAGAAAAATCATTGGCTCAGTTGTGATCACTTGACGCTCGGTGTCAAAATAATCATGTGTGATACATGATACTCGGCGCTCGTAAACCAACACTTGCTCGTTTTTTAAATCAAAATTTATTAAAAATCTTTGCTCATCTTGCGGAACACTCGTAAATCGCGTTACTTGCAGTCCGAGGTTCCACTGTATATATTTATTTATTTTTTATTGTTATTATTATTATTATTATTATTATTATTTATTTATTTATTTATTTATTTATTTTAAAAGGATATTTTCAGTTTTTTTTTTTTTTGATGGTTTAATTTCAGGGGTCATTTTTGTTTTTAATAATTTTTTGGGGTCACTTTTGCAGGCTGTTTTTGGTGATGATTTATGGGGCTCATTTTGTGGGGTGATTGTTTTCCTCTTTGCAGCAGTTGTTTGTTGGTCGTTGTTTTTTTCCCTTTTCTAGTGGTGGCTTTTGCATTCCTTGCAGACTTAAACTGGACCTAAATGTGGGGAGAATACACATGATCTATAAACGTTGTCCATTATAACTGCATCTCAATAAAATGATCAGTACAGCCCTTATGACTTAAACAAAGTGTTTGGAAGGTTACAAGTTTAAATCCCAGGCCTGCCGTCATGCCACCGTCGGGTCCTTGAGCTTGATCTTTGCCTCTCAGCAGGTTGCATTGTGTTTTCTCTGAATCGTAAGTGGCTTGGGATGAAAGTGAAATAAATCATCCTTGAGTAAACTGCAGTCATTCAGCAGATGAGTGTGTATCGATCAGAAAGTCGTTCGCTGGATTCCGGGAAACAAACCGTTATCTTTGCGTTATCTTTGCTCTTCCTATCATGTAGATGCAACCCTTGGACGGCGTTACAAGAGTAAACCATCTTCCGTAAGGTTATAAATCAGGATTCTCTCCGTTGCTTGATGCGTAATGGACTTCCTGTATGCTTTATTTCACCTACTGCAGCAGTGGGAGGCCTGGCTAGAGCAGCGGCTTACAGAGAGCATTATTATTATAAATCCCCATGCCTGGACACTAACGGTTAGAGTGGTGAATAGCACTCAGCCTCCGGGCCTCCTCTGCACTTCGCGGTGCGATGTGTGGCCCTAATGCATCCTTTGTTACCGTGCCTCTTTGTGCTCTAGTCGACTGGTGCTGCCCTTTTCCAACACCATGAGACTCTTATGAAGAGCATCGGAGGCATGACGCAGCCCCGCCTCTCCAAATATTCGCCCTTCACCCCGATTTCTCACGGGAAGCGAGGAGGGGTGCTAAACAAGGGCCCCATTGATCGGGACGGGCGACCCCCAGAAAAATAGGGGTAATGGTCCTTGAGATAATCTATTTAAAGTGAAACTGAGGAGGCAGTGGGACAATGTCAGGACTGTAGAGATACTTACAATCTCGCCTTTCCCCTCTCTTGTCAGCCAAAGAGTCAAGGCCACATGATGATGAAAAGCCAGAAAAGGAAAGAAAAAAAAAAAATCTCTGTACCTTCTCTGGACAGACCAAAGAATGCATCATGGATCTTTAGAGACGGTGTGATAACAATGGACGCCTCATTCACAGCAGCATCCCACTCATTCCTCGACTGTCCTGTGGTCCTCTCTAAAGCCAGGGCTTTTCTGTTTTTCATGAACTGTCAACTGACGCCAATTCTGAACACCAGCGTTTTTCTCTTTTTGTAGCCGTTTACAAAAGCATGAATTAGGCATGGGGGGGGGGGGGGGGGGGGGGGACAAATGGGTGGAATTTGTAATTGTTGTGTATTGTGATTTCCTGGATTAACACACTGATGGAAAATGTCTGTGCAGAGCCCTCATCAGGCTCGAGCTTCCCTTTGTCCTTTTTAAATCATCGACATTATATTGTGTCGCACGACTAATTAAATTGGACTTCGGAAAATATCCTACGATTTGCGGCACAAATGAAACGCAAGACGTTATCATTTATCCAGCTGATCAATTCGAAAGCCCCTAAAGCGCTGCTTTGCCGCGGCACCGCTTAGAACTTGTCATATCCATGAACTCGACTTCACTCACCTCGAGATTCGTCGCGCATATGGTGACCTAGAAGACCCTCCGCATGACTGATCCCGTACCCTGAATAGCCGCTGCTACCGTAATGCAGAGAACCACAGCGTCGGAGGGCCATGCCTCATTTACCAGCATCCTGCTTTTAGCTTTATGGGTTCACCGACCTCCCATTAAGATCATGCCTATAGCCAGATTCTCATATTGACTTTTTCACAGCGGCAGAGCCGAAGCAGAGTTTCTGAGGTCCTGTCCAAGGGTCTGTGGCTGTTTTTTTTTTTAGGATACGAGGTAGTAGTAGTAGAGGCGTTATGATTTCATACCACTACTGGATGTCCATCCATCCATCCATCCTCGATAGATAGATAAATAGATAGATACTTCATTGATTCCAAATGAAATTTCAAACATCCAGTAGCAAAGATAGCAACACAATATCGTGTCCACGTGTTTATGATTCCAAATTGTAAATAAGGAACATATGGGAGATGACTCATGCTTCAATAGAAATGAAAAAGAGAATCTCTAAAGAATGAGATGAATATGATGCAAATATAGGCAATGAGGTTTAATATTCAAAATGAGACAAGTTGCAACAAGAGACAACCAGCAAATTGAGACAATCGGTGCAACAAGTTATAGCAGTTAGAAGTGCAAAACAGCCGAGAGTGGTGCAAGACTCGAGTAATGGAAGTCCATGCTGTTTAGGGCAGGTGAAGTGTGACTGTAAGTCTGTTAAGGACTGAGGATGAGTCGTGGTTGAGGGACCATCACGTAAAGAGTTGTAAAAACAGCTTTTGGTCCGTGAGTCTGTCCTTAGAGCAGCTCTGTGATAGACGTCCGCCACTGAACATGCTCTTAGGCTCGGCCAAATTTCCATACAGTGGGTGACTGGAGTTGGACATCCACTTTGGACAGCACTTTGTTTAAGGTCCTCCTGTCCAGCACCAGCTCCAACGAGTCAGGTTTAACGCCCCCCCCCCCAGACTCAGATCTCATGACTACCTACCTTGCTCAATCGTGCACTGACCCGTGAATCAATTGTTGAACGTTTGTATGACTCAAACTTTTCAACCAGAAGATGTGTGGATTAGATTTTTGAGTTGATAATAAACAGGATCACCTATAGGCGGGGGAATCTGGTGGACACATTAAGAGCTTGTTCAGCAGCATGGCTTCATATGGTCTGTTTAATGATACTGTAGGTGTAACTAGTGAGGATGTTTCCAATTACAATATAAACCGTGAAGCTGGCATTGGACTGCAGTTGATGAACTGTTTTACTATGATGCAATATGATAATAGGTTTCAGACTGAAACTGCAATGAATATTTATGAAGAATATTTATTTATCACTTATCAGTTGAGTCTGTTTATTTATTTATTTACTTATTTTCCAAGGTTTCTTCCTCATGTCGTCTCAGGGAGGTTGTCGAGCTTCCTCATTATTTACAAATCACTCACCCTCTATACGGCTTATCCTTATCAGAGTCGGGGGAAACCTGGAGCCTAACCCAGGGAACTCGGGGCATGAGGTGGGGTACACCATGGACGAGGTGCCGATCCATCGTAGGGAACACAATCACTCATACACTTGCACACTTATTCATACGCTACGGCCGGAGTACCCGAAGGAAACCCACCAAGCGCAAATCTATAAATGTTTGCATTATTAAAAAAAAAAAAAAAATGTCTCTCTGGAGTTTTTCTTTCTTTGCAACAGTGTCCAATGCTAAGAAGCGCTCAACAAATCTAATTTAATTGAGTTAGTAGTAGTACGGTTGCATAGTGGTTAACACCGTTATCTCACCTCTTCAGGGTTAGGGGTTTGAATCTCACCATTGCTCTGAACTTTGCATGGAGTTTGCACTGTGCATGGTGGACTTCCTCCGGGTTCTCCGGTTTCCTCCCACAGTCCAAAGACATGCAGGTTAGTTTGACTGCCGTTCCCAATTTGCCCGTAGTGTGTGTGTGCTTGTGCTCTGCAATGGCTTGCCCTAATGTCCTTAGGAGAGGGACACCGGACCCTAGGATACATAGGATATGAAGTTTAGTTTTTTTGCTAATTTTGAATCTTTTCTTTCTTTTGCTCAGCTCATGAGGACTTACGATGTATTAGTTATAACTCTGACATACTCGTCGAACATTTTCGTAGGCTCATGAAGAAATAAATCGTCTGTTCCTGAGTTCAGTACCCAAAACAGGCTGTGATTTTCTCACAGATTTTACAATATGTATGGAGATATTTGATAAAACCCTATAGATTCCAATTCAAATGATTAATTATTTTTGGACTTTGCTGTCACGGCATTCACCTATGTCTGCAGTCATGGGCACTCTGAACATCCAGACCTCATGCTGGATAATATGACGCATCCATCATCCACGTACCTGCCCTTTGGCTGATTGGTGGGAGTAGTGTGATTACACACTCTTCTCAACACAAGGTATGATGGGTGGCTGCATTTCGACCTTCCCCCTCACATTCCACAGAGATTAGCTCTTTCTTTTAGACGACGCGCAGAAAACAGCAGAGGCTAAGTGGTCATAACAGGGTTACACAAGGGCTTAATGAACCTGGGTGTCAGGAGTTGCAAGCTAGCTTCATTCCCCTGGGAGGAGAAAAATAAATAAATAAAGCAGCTCATGTACATAGTAAGGTCTCCTGGCAGCAGTACCTCGGAACAACTTTTACACGTATGCAGGTCATTGGTTTAGTCCTCACTTCTCATTCTCAGTCCTGAACGCTGTAGGGATCACACTAACACCTTGTAAGGAATCAAACACCCGAGGTGAGATGTTACAGGATAATAATCAACAACATGGTGTTATAATGTGAAGCAAAGTTGCTGTTGGTTATTTTCCTGTAAAAGCATCTCCTGGAGTGTTCTTGCTCTTATATATCAATTTGTCCATTTTTATTTTTATCGATCTTTATCCATTTATAGAAACATTTCCAGTTGTGTAAAGTCTATTAAACAACTATTAACCAGAACACATGGAAAACCATAAACTCCTCCGATAATTTTAAGTGATATCTTCATCTCTGACTGTTGCAAAAACACTGACACTGGAGACTCCTTCCAAAAATGTTAGCCAAGATGCCATCGCCTAAGACTCCTTTTCAAAAAGTTCACGTGAGTCTAAGACGTCTACAAAACATGTCAGTTAACATTCCAGTTGAAATATCACTCAGATCATGCAAGAAGATCACATGACCTCCTTGAATTCCCATCTGTTTCTTGTCTTTTTCAAACATACCGGTTCAATGTCTGTTGTAGCTTTAAATGCAAATGAGCTAATGCCCCGTTGTCCCTTTTAAGGAAGTGCAGTTTTCTACCCAATCAGAATGCAGGAATATATCTCAATTTCAGAATCGTTGGAATACAGTGAAAGTTGAAGAACAGCTTTTAAACTATTTCCTCAAAAGGTATTAAAAAATACATGGGGCGTTCAAGTCAAACTTGGACTTCTAACTTTCTGGTGAATGAAGGCATAAAACTGGTTGGCATTTATAGAAGACTTCAAGTACAGTACACTGATGAGACTCACCACACTGATTCACACATGCCACCTCCACATTACACGACCTCAGCTGGGAGTACAGTTTTGACCTCGCTCGCAGACATTTCCACATGTTTGGGCTATCAAAGGAGTTCCTGGGAGGCCAGTGTTCAGACGTGAGGCAGTTAGTCCGATCACGGCTCTGGCATACTGAGAAAACGGTCTACCTTCGTTGTATTGAAACGCTGGAACATAAAGAGAAATAAAGGGAATTTTTACTGTTCTTCTGCACCATCAAAAGTCCCGGTTTGACTTGAACGCCCCCTCGTACGTGTCAAACTGCATAAGGAATGGTACATTGTGCCTTTTTAAAATTCAATAAAATTTTTAAATGACACACAGTTGTTGAATTTGTGCCTCTTTCACCAAGAAATGTCAGAAACCATTAGCTACAGCTAACTAATACCAGCCTCATCTCTCAAACCCGACCAGGCAAACTAGTTGAATACTTTAATAACTAGCTGTTTATCGTGATGAGACCATTACTTACACAGCATCAGATAGATAACAGTGTTGTGTATTAGGTTTAATTTTCACCGTCACGTCTGAGAAAGTTTAGATTTATAACAATGATTCCTTAAAGCTAACGCTAAAGTGTCACATGTAATGCTGCTTCAAAACGTCCTGAAGAGAAAGATAAGATTTTTTTTTCCTTCTGCCACACAGCGGTGCTAGCCTGGTTCCTGTGTAAGTTGTAAGTTTTGCGCTAATTAGCTGTTTAGCATGAACAGTAGAACCACAAGCTAAGTGTTAGCATGGGCTGTGTTTTTATGTTTATTTTGGAGCTGCTTCATACAGACCACAACATCAAAACTGTAAATTCCTTCAATTATCTCAAATAGCTCGGTTATATATTGGCTGTGTGATAAATATCCGAAGAGAAATTAGCTTATACATGCTAATTCGGATTGACGAAACCTTATTGGCCTGTCCAGATACATGCGGCTAACTTTAGCATGTGGTCTCTTTAGGCATGGAATGAGTTTGGAGGCAGCGAATGACTGGTTGTGATGAAAATATCTCTGTCCAGTGGGGCAAAAATAGCCGTTAGCGTATAGCTAAGTATTTCTGTATAAATAGTCTATTGCTCTGCTTAGCAGTCTATATTTTGCTCTGAAGACGTTACATGCTGTGTATAGTGTGGATACAACTTTTAAATAACGTGTGTGTGTGTGTGTGTTGGTATGCCTGGGTACAGAGTTTCTATGAAATGCGGCGTGCGTCACATACTCCCTCAGGGTTAATATTTATCCTCTCTCTATCTCCTCTGTTTGCTCGGGTCGATAACGAGCGAGGCAGGCTGTGTCAACCGCGCACGTTCTGCAATTAATCCATATTATAACTGCAGTGAAATCATGGCTTTTATCACAGCACAAACACATGTTACACTGGCGACACAAAGCATGCATGAGGAACACTCCAGGAAAATACGCGAGGAGTCACCAGCGGGGAATGCGCGACTGTTTTTAAAACCTGATTTGCTTCATGCTTTAAGCTCGAGTATGATAATTACGTATATTAAAAGATAAAACACTTGTGGGTGTACAGATATAATAATTAATCAACAGAGGTGAGGTGTAATGAAGCAGAAATCAGTGTTACTTATTTATTTTACAGTTGTTGTTTTTTTTTCAGTAGCATCATTCTCCAAAGTGTTTCTTGCTGTTATACCCGAGTGAATTCCATGCCAACGGATTTTACTATTTTATATTCGTTAAAAAACACGTCCCCCCCCCCCTACATAATGTTTTGGAGTAAAACAGTAATAAGTAGCTAATAGGATAATTGCTTTATGGGTAAATAATTGATTGTTTGAAGACGGTTAATTAATGAAGAATTATTGAAACTCTGACATTTCTTTATATATTTATTTCTTCTAAACAGTTTATATTCATATGAATTTGAAAGAGTTATTGTGAATGGAGATTGATTTATTGGATTAAATGTGGAGGAAGGCTAACGGTGCCCTTGACATTTTATACATTAAGTGATAAGTGGTACATTTTCAGTAAATACACCTTGCTGATATTTCTGGAATTTTTTATTTCTTTTTTGGTGCATGGAGGTTTATCTACTTGGTATAATTTCTTTTAGGTATTTATTTACAGTATACATTTATTTATATACTTGTGCATTTATTTATTTATCTATTCAGATCATTTTTTTTCTCTTATTCATTCTCTCCTCTGTGCTATTTTCTTATTCTTTCTCTTTTTTGCTTTGTTTCTTTTTTTTCAATTATTTATTATAGTTTACTGTAACTATAACTTATAGTTATCTATAATAAATACTACATTATTATATTTTTTGATTCATTTTATTTTCTTCTCACACCTATACTTATTTTTCTTTCTTTCTTTTTCAAGATTCAAGATTCAAAGAACTTTATTAATCCCCAAGGGGAAATTGCTTATTTCCGGTTACAGTTGCTCCCCCTTACTATCAAGTAAAGTAAAGTAAAAAAAAAAAAAAACTAAAATAAAATATAATATTTATTTAATTAATTCCTTTTTTGATCTACTATAGATTGTTATTTATTCTTCTTTGCTGGCTAAATCAGGAAAAATACAATGATTTAATCCTCCTATATACTCATTTGAGTCCTGGTTGCCCTCACCACCCCACCCCCACCCCATACTAGAACTTTCCATAAGTTCTTGGTACTTGGCTTTAACCCATGCTTAGCTACAGCTTCGAAATAGATCAGCATCTGGCTAAAAATAACGTGTTTTTTTCACAGTATGTTTAGAACATCTTTACCTGATGGCTTTCCACGTGATCTACTTTTAAAAAGAGGAGGAAAAAATGGTGACACAGGAACAGACGGGTTCTACTGAAATGATTTCTTGGGTCCCCAGGTCTGGCAGTAATCAGGTCCGGGTGTAGCAAGTGAAGTTTGGACAGCTTTTTTTTTTTCCCCTTAATCAATGAAAAGCATTTATTTAATCATTTAAAAACTGCATTTTGTATTCACTCTGGTTATCTTTGTAATATTCAAATTTGGTTGATGATCTGAATCATTTAATTGTGATAAATGTAAAGTAAAAGTATTTACTCCTTCCCGTTATAATGTATTTAAACAAAAAATTAGTAGTTAGTGACTCATGCACCATTTGACTTTATTATAATAAAAATGTAACATTACAAATCATACACTGTTGAATATATATATATATATATATATATATATATATATATATATATATATATATATATATAATTTTATATATGTAATAAATATATTATATTTAAAGTAACTAATTACATTACAAAATGACTGTCATTAAAAAGTAATCCGTTACATTACTGCGTTACTTTCTGATAAAAGTAACTAGTTCGAGTAACTTTTCCATTGCAGAAAATGAAAACTCCTTTGTGATTCCTCATGCATGTTGTTTTAGTCGAGACCTTTATAATTGTTCTACCATCATCACTCAGTGAAGTTAACTACTAACTGCAGGAATAACAGAGGGGGACGGGTTATCGGGGGCGGAGGCGGTGTTTGTAGGACGACTTTCACACACACACACACACACACACACACACACACTGACAGAATCACTGCTGTCTGGCTCACAGATTACACAAATTGTCTGAATAACGGATAAATTTTTTGATAGTTGAACTAAATAACCGTGCGTAAATGGCGGACCTGACGCGTTAGATTATAGGTTACTTTGTAATGCGTTACACCCAACACTGTATCAGTGTATAATATTGTCCATATTGAAAAGATTCATTTGAATGGTTTGATGTTTTGTCATCTAAAGTTTTATATGTAATATAGGAAGATGGGGAATTCATTTCCAAATTACTCAGCTTTCATACACTTTTCTAAAACTGCATTAACCAATCAAATACAACACTCTCCAGTGGGGTCACAAACCTCGCAGCACCTTCATCCCTCACACACACTGTTCATATTTTGGTCATGTACGTTTTATAAGGTGTCCTTCCTCCGTGCTGGCCGTGTAAAGAATAAATACTTCCTGTAAACTCAGGAGAGTTTTACTCCAGTGACTGACTGGGAACAAATTAACTTCTGCAAGGTATATTGATCCACACACACACACACACACACACACACACACACACACACACACACACACAACCACACAATCACACAGTGGTGTGTGTGTGTGTGTGTGTGTGTGTGTGTGTGTGTGTGTGTGTGTGTGTGTGTGTTTGTTGGCCCTGGGCATCATTCACTGGGGTCAAGGTTCCTTTTCACTCAAACGGCCCTCATAGTGTTTGGTTTCGACATTGATCGCACAACTTCAATATGTGCACACATCTGCTGGAAAGGTCAAGCATCACGCTGCCAAGAGCACACACACACACAGGCACACACACAGGCACACACACATTGTAAACTTTGTGTTCCCCAGTGTCTTCATTTGCTCATTGTTTCTTTTTTTGTTTGTTTTTTTGGAAACGAACCCATCCTATCTTTTGGCTGCTCTTCTTTGTGGTCCTCATAGCCGATCCCAGCGTCCGCATATTTGATTTGCCGCATGTTTTACACCATATGCCCTTCCTGATGCAACCCTCAGTGGACTTGAAACTGTCCCCACTTGTGCAACCCTCAAACAATATGATCGTGCCACCAATTGTTACGTTTTAAATTTTTTTCTTTATTATTTCCCTGGCTGTTTCTCAGCAGTAATAAAACAACTTGCTTGAAGCGTACTCTTCAAGTCAAACCAGGACTTTTGATTGTACAGAATAGCAGAACACAGTTATAGGATGAGTTATGAGAGCAACGCACTTATCCCAGTGTTTCACTAGTGCTTAGATACCGTCAAGGTAGAAAGTTTTCTCAGTACGCCAGAGCCATGACCAGACTGCCTGATTGATTTATGTCTGAAACGCCGGCCTCCCAGAATCTCCATTAATTTGCCAAACATGTGGAAATCCCTTGGAACGAGGTCTGGACTGATGCGGGGGACGTGGCATTAACTCCCAGACGTGTCCCTGTAACATGCAAATGGTGTTGGTGAATAACCAACAGATGCGTCTCCTCCACAAGTTGGCGCTGTCGAATTTTCAAGGATCAGGCGTTCCGCACTTCGAATGTTCACCGATGTTCACTGCGTCCTTCTTTAAACCGTTTGCCCCATCCGAATGGTTTACTGCAGCTCAGACTCTCGTCACCACACTGTGCTGAAAGTCTTCTGTTAAATATCAATCAGTTTTTACGCCTTCATTCCCCAGGAATTTCATCACGAATCCCGGTTTCACTCGAACGCCCCTCGTATAATGCTGGCAGTTTATGAGCAAACGTTTATGCGCATCATCATATATCCTGGGAATCCCTTTCAAGAATCGTCTAATATTTTTGTCATCCTGCCCAAATCTGGCATCTGCCAGCGCATTATTGTTTTATGGAAAATTAATCAACACCTTCTGACCGACTCAGCAGCACCGAGGAGCGGTTTAAAAGACGACTTCGGAGACTCTCGTACACACTCATACGCACGCCTCTTCGATGGCATCCCTGCACAGTTCAAGCTGTTTTGCATTTTAGGAACTTTGGCTTTTAAGGAAAAAAAAAAAAAAAAAGGTAGAGAATCTAAACTTTTTATTGCCTTTTAAACATACGGGGACACGTTTACTGGTTTCCGTGCTCTCCAAGCCGAGGACGGCGGTAATTATCCCTGTCCACGCTCTGATGGTTTTGCTGCTTGCTAGCTGAGACCTGGCAGATGGTCTTTCATTAAAACCAATAATCAGTAGGTTAGAAATCCAAGAATGCGCCGTAATACGCATTACGTGTTCACATATGCCACTGTGTAAAAGAGTCCTTTGCTTAATGGTAATCAGTAGCTGCCGGCTTTTACTCTTTATTAGTCGTATTAATGCTGTTTTCGGGCTCCCGCTCATAAATCTGCGGCCTTAAAGCGTTCATCAGATTCGTCCTCAAGCCTAGCGTGTTTTGTCGCGCCCTGAAACCCCGACGTCCGACCTCCGGGCTGTAGGAGAGCTGCTGCCGCGCGCTTAAAGTTTGATGCGAGGCCTTATAAAAGATTAGCGCGGCTTTATAGGGAAAACCGGTTTCCTTGTAACTGTAGAGAGCTTTACTAGTCTCCTCCAGTTTGCAGTGTTTGTTCTATTCAAGTGCCATTTATCTCGCGTATACACAAAAAGCTGGCGAATCGATGCCGCTGTATCGCACAGCCACACATTAGCGCGGAGTGCGCTCTCGTCGACCCGTAATGCTTTAAAAGCAGCTAATTGACATTTTACAAGGCAGTGCGTTCACTCATTTTACTGACCTGGGACTAATTCAGCACTAACTTTTTTTTTTTTTGGTTTGGTTTGTTTGTTTGTTTTCTTTCTAAACAGAATGAGAGCTGTCAGGAGTGTCCTTGATTCACTAGCGCAAGTGTTCACTAGCACCTGCTAATGACAGGCTGTAATGGAAATGCCACTGTGACGCAGAATACAAGTGAAAAGTTTGTACCGCTTTATCCTGTATGCAGGGTTACGGGGGACTGGAGACTTAGGGTACGAGGCGGGGTACACCCTGGACAGGGGGGCCAATCCATCACAGGGCACGCACACACACACACACACACACACACACACACACACACACACACACACACACTCATTCACACTATGGGCAATTTGGGATCACCAATTAGCCTAATCTGCAGGTCTTTGGATTGTGGGAGGAAACCCACCAAGCACGGAGAGAACATGCAGACTCCATGCACACAGAAATCTGAGCCAGGAATCGAACGTCCCCGAACGTGCAAGGCGACAGTGCTAACCACCAAGCTACCATGCGTGCAATCTAGTAGTTTTACTGCAACTTGATGAATAAAAATAGATGTTACACGTTTACTACTTCACAGCACGTGCAAATTACAACGTCTAGCTAATTTATTATATGAAATGAATCCTAATTTTTCTCTATTTAACTGTGTGTGAAATAGGAGAGTTTGGTTGGACTTTGTAATTGAAAACCATGAAGCCAGCTTACTTAAGGAGTCGTTTAAAAATTCAACTGGAAACCTGGGCACGACGCTAATCTAAGGTATCTCAGGGGGCGCTTAGGGCTTAACGGCTTTTCAGACAGAAATGATAAAGAAGTGCCTGAGCGACTAGACAGTGTTGTGAGCAGTCCACAACATCAGATCAGATACCGATGAACTTCCCCAAACTCCCAGATACACACGATACGCCATGACATTTCACCCGCGCTAGATGAGCTAGCGCGAGTGTCTAGCTCGGTTTTCTCGATTAAAACGTTTTTATTCATGGCGTGACACCAAAAACAGTATACTTCACCATTATTTGTAACTGTGAGTTTTCCATGCGAACGCGAACGCGAAAGCAACTTATGTACTGTACATGCGAGTGTCGTATGTGAGAATGGTGTGTGTGAACTGCAAAAAAAAAAAAAATGACATCGTAGCAAGTGAAATATTCTTAAAAATAGTTACATTTATCTACACATTATTAAAATAAGGTTACAACAAACCCAATATAAGATTATTAAACTTGTTTCTAGTTAAATGTTGCTAAAATTGTAAGCAAAATATTCTTGAACTTTTGGCAATTTTCAAGAATTTTACAACTTTTGGGAAAAAAAAAAAATCCTAAAACTAGCAAAATGATCTGCTAATAGAAGATTTTTTTTGCTTAACATTTTTATAAAATGTACAGTAATTCGAAATAATATTAATAGTCTTATAATTAGTTTGTTTAATTTTATTTTAAGCAAATGTAGATAACTGTAACTATCTTCAATAGATTTTTACTTCCTACTTCCTAAGATATGTATTTTGCAGTGTGTGTATCTGGATATAAATTTATACATAGAAATTTATGAACCTAGAGGTGGTGCTCTAAACCATTCACACATTGGCATGCAGCATTTAAATCATTTGCAAAATAATTTGTTTAAAATTGTATAATAGAATCTGGGTAAAAATATTATATATATATATATATATATATATATATATATATATATATATATATATTGGACAATGAAGCTGAAACACTGGACAATTTAGTGTTGGAGGTTTCATCGCTAAATCTGACCAGCCTGGTGGACAATCTTCATTGATTGCACATTCCACCAGTAAGAGCAGAGTGTGAAGGTTTAATTAGCAGAGTAATAGCACAGTTGTGCTTAAAATATTGCAATGCACACAACATTATGGGAGACATATCAGAGTTCAAAAGAGGACAAATTGTTGGTGCGAGTCTCGCTGGCATATCTGTGACCAAGACAGCGAGTCTTTGTGATGTATCAAGAGCCACGGTGTCCAGGGTCATGTCAGCACACCACCTTCACTGTCTTTCCCACATCCAGGAGAGTTACGGTGTGGAGAAGCCTTAAATGGACATATGAGACAAAAATGGAACTTTTTGCCAAGGCACATCAGCTCTATGTTCACAAATGGAAAAATGAAGCATATGAAGAAAAGAACACTGTCCCTACTGTGAAACATGGAGGAGGCTCTGTTCTGTTCTGAGGCTGCTTTGCTGCATCTGGCACAGGGTGTCTTGAATCTGTGCAGGGTACAATGAAATCTCATGACTATCAAGGGATTCTAGAGAGAAATGTGCTGGCCAGTGTCAGAAAGCTGGGTCTCAGTCGCAGGTCATGGGTCTTGCAACAGGACAATGACCCAAAGCACACAGCTAAAAACACCCAAGAATGGCTAAGAGGAAAACATTGGACTATTCTAAAGTGGCCTTCTATGAGCCCTGACCTCAATCCTATTGAGCATCTTTGGAAGGAGCTGAAACATGCTGTCTGGAAAAGACACCCTTCAAACCGGAAACAACTGGAGCAGCTTGCTCATGAGGAGTGGGCCAAAATACCTGCAGAGAGGTGCAGAAGTCTCATTGACAGTTACAGGAATCGTTTGATTGCAGTGATTGCCTCAAAAGGTTGTGCAACAAACTATTAAGTTAGGGGTACCATCATTTTTGTCCAGGCCTGTTCCATGAGTTCATTTTTTTTTTTTATAATTCCGTTGAAGCATGGTTGAAAAGCAATGTCTGACTTTCATTGGTTAACATTCATAAAATTCTTATTTATTATTACTTTTGTCAGATTAAAGTTATTTCTGTGACCATTGTGAGTTTTTCTTTCATTGACCGAAGGGTACCAACAATTTTGTCCACGTGTGTATATATATATATATATATATATATATATATATATATAAAATCATGATTTTACAAAGCGGTAATATAAATTCAATCAGGACCTAGATGTCATATCATAATATCATATTAATGTAATATCATGCTTATATCTATAAACCTCTGAAGATAAAGTTTAAAGTCACGTACACACACACACACACACACACACACGCAGGCAGTTCATTGGGTTCTAGTGGCCTTGTTTATTGTGTTTCTCAGCTACGTGCTCCTACTGGCACCACCAGCTGTGTTTCTACATTCAGCCCCAAACACCAGCGCACACACAAACACACATACACACATACACACACACACGTGAACACGCACACTCAGCTCGAAATGAGAGATACTGAGCTTATTGTCTGGTTTAAGTGCTCTGATTGATCTGATTAGGTTCTTCATTCAGAAAGTGAAGAGTTACAGTTACAGCAACTTCAATCAGCGAATGTGACTTGAGAGTCGATCAAAATTGTTGTTGCTCTAAAAAAAAAAAAAAAAACATAGTATTGAACCAAAGTATATATTTGCAGTGTCTGATATACTAGCAAATATTTTTTTTATTACATTAAAGAAAAAAAAAAACTTTGTTTAAATAATATGAGTTTTTTTTTAATTTATTTATTTATTTATTATTGTTTTAATATGATATTTGTTCAATATTTGTTCAGTATTTAATATGATGTTTATTTTATGCACTTTGCACTTTTTGATTATTGATCATATGCTGTAAGCTGTAATTAATAGTAATCGATTTTTAATCGTTGGCTTTAGACATCGCTCTAGTACTTTATTTACAGCTAATACTTACATGATAGTAAAAGTTAGTAAACGTTAGCATTAACGTAACCGCCGTCGCTCATCCGTCATAAAATGTCCTTTGTGACACTTGCGTGTGTTCAGATTCCACTGCTGTGTTTGAGCGATGGTGTGTGAAGTGGACCGAGACGCTGGGTTACGAGTGTGTCAGGGTTGCACCGGGGTCACGAACACAAAGGGGCACATAACTCTCGTGCTTGTACGTCACATGTCTCAGCGAGAAGGCCAGTCCACTGAGAGAGAGAGAGAAAGAGAGAGAGACTCTTGTGTATCACATTCCCATAGTACTGCATGTATATATGTATATCTGCATGTATTGCATGTGGAATGAAAAATACACTCGTTAAGAATCCGTATTCAAATTGCAAACATTCCCAAACCATCAAGCTCCGCCTCTCCTCATGGGAAAATTCTGTATTGTATGGCCTCCGCTTGCATCATGTGCATCCTGGAGCCCGATTGGCCCTTTTGGATTTGGTTAGATTTACCATCCTGATACCTCTCTTAATTTTCTTAATGTGCTTCCTTATTAAGAAAATATAAATAAATAAATAGTTTAATAAAGTTTAGTCTGAGCGTAATGGTCATTTCTGTAGTTTAATATTTAAAGTGGATTTTATTTTTATCGTTAGTTATGAACGTCAGGTTTTGACGCGCAACTTAGGTCGACATTCGGTTCGGCTCGGTTTGTCCGCTGGGGCAAATCCCTTGCAAAATTTCAGATCTTAAGAAGATTCTTTAACACAGGTTAGCTCTTTTTTTTTTTTACTTTGGCTTTGTCTCTTTCACCCTAGGGGGCGCCACATCGAATCATTCTTGGACATTAATGTTAATGATTATTGTTGCAAAGGTTGCAATGTGCATTTACATTTAGGTATTTGACAGACACACTTATCCAGAGTGACTTTCTATGTCAAAATTTTTTTTTATTTATTTATTTTTTTTATTTCAAAAAGTGCTTTGAAGTTTCCGTCATTTGAGAGATACTTGCACTGGGTCACTGGGTTTCTAACTAAATGGCATCAATCAAGCACAGTTGGGAGGGGGATTTATTGTATTTTATTAATTTTTGAATGGAGCAGGGGGTGGGATTAGTCCAAGTACTGAAGAAACAAGTAAATCTTGATTTTTATTGGTCAGATTGGTCAGGACTCAAATCATGTTTTGAAGCACGGTAAATAAAAATCCCTAAAAGTAGAAAGGTTTTTTGCAAGATCTTGTAATAAAAAAAAAAAAAAAAAAAATATATATATATATATCAATAATTTTCCTTTCACTTATTTTGTCCTAGGGAGCATTATTGGATTCAGAAAGATTTTAGTCATTTAAAAAAATAAAATAAAAAATCCCCCAGACTCCCAGTTTTACAGATGTACAAGATGTACTCGTGATTTCTTTAATCTCTTTCAAATTTTGTGAGATCTGGTTTAAAATGTTGTTGTGTTTTTTGATTTGCACAGGTTGCATTTTGCAAAAAAAAAAAAAAAAATAAAACTAAAAGGTTTCCCGCTGCTCTTCACTTCGCTTGTGTTTCCTCTTTGAATACTGAACACACTCGCATCAATCGGGCCATTCACGCTGCTCGAGCTCACTCCTGCAGGTTGTTTTGCCTTCCAGTACTCCGCTGACTTTGAGATAATTAGTATGTGTTTGTGTGTGTTTGTGTGTGTGTGTGTGTGTGTATTTGTTAGAAAGAGAGAGTGGTATAGAGAGAGTGTGTGTGTGTGTGTGTATGTGTGCATATGTAATTGAGTTTGTGTGTTCTTGTGTGTGTCTTGCAATTGAAGGCAATTTCATTCTGTAATATGCGTTGATGTGGAGGTGGTGAGGTGGTGATGGGGGGGGGGGGGGGGGGGGGGGGGGCTGAGTTTCTGACGGGTCTCTCAGACACTTGAGCAGAGCCTCATTATCCTGTTTTGTCTGCACTTCATGAAACTTATTGGCGTAGCCAGAACTCAACCCCCCTCGCCGTGATGCGCCTACTCCACACTTAATTAGCACTCTTAGCAAGCCGTTCGCTGGAAACAACCCTGCGTCTGTGAAGAGCATCGACACAGAGGGTGCGTTTGTGCCATTGTACGTGGCGAGATTGTTCATGAGTATTCTTTAGATATAGAACTGGACAAACGTTAAATCGAAGCTTTATCGACTGATATTCCTGCTAGCATGTTAGCATGTACTCTCGACAGTAGGTAGAAAGCAGTTTAGGCAGTGTATGTTTTTCTGCTATGCTACTGTATCATCCTTTCTGTCTACATAATATCACTGTGAATCATATATATATATATATATATATATTTTTTTAGGCATTAAAATTTTCAGTTCCATTGGACTCAATAGCACTAATATTTAATGTTTTTTTTTTTTTTTTGTATAATGAATAATTACTCAAAGTATCTAATAAAAGCTGAAATATTTTGTAACTTGTGTTGCTGATTGCTTAAATGTCATGTTTCATACTAAAGTGCTAAGACTGTTTGTTTTCCCCCTGCTGATTCTCCAGTCCAGTAGGTGGCAGTAATGCACCAACCGATCATAAACACAAAATAAGAAAACGAAGCGATACTCTCGCAAAATGAGACGATAAAGACGAAAGCGTCTTTTTGTTTGTTTGTTTTTGGGATATTTTCTATAAATGTGTGAATTTCAGAAAGATTTGTAAGTCTGCCTAAATAATTACAAAACAATGTGAACCAGTTCAAATCGAAGATCTGATCCATCGATTCAAGTAATCAAATCGACCGAGAAAAGACGTATTCAATTGTGTGATCGATTTCAATCGTATCATTGATGTAATCGTACCGCGCTACTGAACAAATTGTGTTTTGCAGGATTACAATTTTTAGATTTTGAAAACTTTAAGCTTACAGAGTTGGCAATGAGCAATCCTGACAGACAAAAATAAGCCTTGTATAAATGTTACGCTAGCCTATGGGGTGTATTATTAGAGAAGTAATTTAAATTAAATATATATAAACAATTAAAGACAAGAAAACCCTAGTTTATAAAGCTTATACCAAATAATAAAAAACTGGTGGCACGGGGACTTAGTGGTTAGCACTGTCTCCTTGCATTTCCAGGGTCTTGGGTTCGATTCCCCTCTCTGTGTGCATGGGCATTGCTTATTCTCCCCGTGCTTGGTGGGTTTCCTCCTCGTACTCCGGTTTCCTCCCACAGTCCAAAGACATGCAGGCTAGGCTAATTGGCGTTCCCAAATTGCCCGTAGTGTGTGAATGTCAACCGGCATTGATCTGGCAACCAGACCTCTTAAGTAACTGCTATAGAAACGATGGATTTCTCAAAAGGATGGAAAGTATTTGTCACCCGATGCGCCACATGGGCATATGGTTGGAACAAAAATTAAATAAATAAATAAACAAATAAGACTGCAATATCTGCTACTAAAAAGACAAGAAGCATGCTCGATTTCTCCAGGAACACCCCCCCCCCCCCCCCCCCCCCCCCTGTCACAGCCCCGGTGCTTGTCGAGGCCATTTTACGGTGCTATATTGGAAGGATATAGCGGATGACAGTATTAAACCATCTAATGAACTCTGACCACTGGGCCGTTAAGGAGACTGATGACTGCCGGAGCTTTATTTTCTCTCTCTTTTCACACCAAAGGGCGCCTAATGACAATACAGGGCCCCTGGAAGCCATTATTGACCCAGGGTAAGGATTTATTCTTGGCCCCTAGGGCCAGAGAGGGCCCTCAGACACGATAAATGTGGCACATAATTGAGTTTGGTCATTGAATCGTGTTTGAGGAGGGAGAGAAAGAAAGGGAGGCAAACGTGCGTTTGTGTTTTAGCCACCGGAGAGATGGAGCGAGCTGAAGAAGTGGGTGACTCTCCAAGAAAATCGGAAGAAGGTTCAATTCAGAAAGAAATGGGATTAAATGCGCTGAACTAAGGAGCTTTTTTCTAGACGGAATAATAATAATAGCATCATGGAGAGGAAAGCGGTGTTCCCAGATGCTCATTCCCTCTCCGAGTCATTTTATACAGATCTTATAATGATAGCCCTGGGACGTGTGACAGGCTGCAGTAAACCATAGGTGATGAGGAGAAGTGCCTCGTTCCCAGGTGTTTAAGATGACTAATCTTCTGCTAGTGGTGGCTCCTGCTTTAGATGTTTTGGCTGCAAGTGTGTGAGCCTGAGTGCGAGTGTGTGTCTTGGAAAGACTAGAGTCGTCAGTGTAGATTTATGGCTCCGGATGGCCAGAGAAGAGACAATAGCCCCCTGCTACGCTTGTGGTCCCGGCTATTAATATCCTCCTTTTCACACTCTTCTAGCAGTTCCAAGTATTTCACTGCATGTACAGAGTATTGACTGAAGCACACACTAAAGAGCAGCGTGTTATTGTGAGCCTCGCCATTTAGTCAAAGTGTTGGACGCTCCGCTGGTGAAAGGCCAAGCTTGGGCATGAAAGGGTCCCATGGTGCGTCGTTCAGCTTGGACACAGTAAGCGTATGAATAGGGGGACAGAAACTCGCTCACATAACAGGCTTTCACTTTTGTTACAATCTGAAATCTGTGTTGCCAACGTAGCAGCGTTGTCACTTGATTTGGCCCATTTGTAGACCCCTTCAGTGATTTTATTTTCAATAAAAATGAGGCTGGTATGACAGCTAGGCAGTTTTTTGCGACATTTTAGCCACTGTCCTGCTCACATCTCATCTTTTGTTTGAGAAAATAGGTTCTCGCGACCCAGCACCATTGTGCAAAGCCACTCCCAATGACCCAATCACTGAACTCTAGTGTCCCAATGACCCAATCACTGAACTCTAGTGTCCCAATGACCAATCACTGAACTCTAGTGTCCCAATGACCCAATCACTGAACTCTAGTGTCCCAATGACCCAATCACTGAACTCTAGTGTCCCAATGACCCAATCACTGAACTCTAGTGTCCCAATGACCCAATCACTGAACTCTAGTGTCCCAATGACCCAATCACTGAACTCTAGTGTCCCAATGACCCAATCACTGAACTCTAGTGTCCCAATGATCCAATCACTGAACTCTAGTGTCCCAATGACCCAATCACTGAACTCTAGTGTCCCAATGACCCAATCATTGAACTCTAGTGTCCCAATGACCCAATCACTGAACTCTAGTGTCCCAATGACCCAATCACTGAACTCTAGTGTCCCAATGACCCAATCACTGAACTCTAGTGTCCCAATGATCCAATCACTGAACTCTAGTGTCCCAATGACCCAATTACTGAACTCTAGTGTGCCCAACAGTCAGTGACTGAACTCTAGTTTTCCGACTGATCAGTCACCGAACTCTAGTTTTCCTACTGATCAGTCACCGAACTCCAGTGTCTCCAATGACCCATTAGTGTAATCCAGTGTCCCAGTGGCCAATTACTGACCCTCACCGTCAATAAGTAGGAATCACCTATCACTATTGTCCCTAATGACCAATCTCTAAACTCAAGTGTTCCCCATAACTAATTACTGAACCTCGGTGTTCCCAATGACCGATCACTGAACACAAGTGTTCTTAGTGACTAATTACTGAACTACAGTGTCCCTAATGACAAATCACTGTACTCCTGTGCCCCAAACTGTCCAACTGGTGATGAACCATTGTCGTCAATGACCAATTACTGATGACTGCAGTGTCACCAATGGTCATTAGAATATGTTTCCAGATGTATACAAACAATGACCAATCACTGATCACCAGGATCCCCCACGTCCAATCACTGATCTTCACTATTTTTAAAAACTAATCCCGAATCACGATTGTCCTCAATGACTTGTCAGTGATCACCCAAACAATAGTACTGATCACCAGAGTGTTCGGAGTCTCATCATTGATGAACATTGTTTCCAGTCATCAACCACTACTCACCAGTCTTCCCAAAGACGCCACTGCCCACCATTGGTTGTCACATTCAGACATCCATTTCCTGTGAATGTTCACTTCAGTCTCACAACCATGTCTTCATTCTGTCTGCGTTTTTCTTATTACATAAAAAAATGTGCGTAACCAGGAACACAGACTCGACACAGATCATTAGAATATGTTTCCAGATGTGTATAAACAGCTGCATACTAAGATGTTACAGCTCTAAGATGTTAAGAGCATATATGAAGCTGAGGTTGAGGAACTGAACCTGCAGAACCTGAACTCCCACACCATGACCGACTTCTCTCCATCTAAGAGTGTTTGTGGGTTGTTGGAACTTTTGAAAATGATGCATGATATGAGCTGTTGCTTCTTCTTCCCCAAGTGTCTCTGTCTCTCTCTCTCTCTCTCTCTCTCTCTCTGTTTGACAGTCTTTCACAGCTTATGCCTTAATAGGAGACCATTTATCATAATTTAGGGATGAAGTAGCGATGAACTGTTAAGCGAGAACTCTTTCTCGTGCGCCACATCTGCTGCGAACAAAACATCTGTACCCTAAACTTTTACTATAACTGGACAGCGAGAGATACGGAGTCTTTTCTACCGTGACTAAATCTTTGACTTCGAAATCTGTCTTACCCCCTTTCATTATGATGCTTTTTTTTTTATTATTATTATTATTTTTTTTAATATTGCAGTTCCGAAGATATCGACCTCATTCTTTTGTCGTGAGCGGATGTAATTCGTCCACTGTTTGTCCTTCGTAAAGAATTAGCCCTTGTCTCATTTTAATTAATTCATTTATTTTCGAATGAGAAAACAGGAAGGATCAGGGTGGACATTATCGTAATCATCGCGCTCGACTCTGAACGATGGGTGGGTGAAGTTGCTGAGGAAGCGAGCAGCTCTTGTGTGGAGGTCATTTGTGAAATATATTGACCAATTTC
Source organism: Clarias fuscus (assembly GCA_030347435.1). Classification (NCBI taxonomy): domain Eukaryota; kingdom Metazoa; phylum Chordata; class Actinopteri; order Siluriformes; family Clariidae; genus Clarias; species Clarias fuscus. The sequence goes on from CM059209.1 coordinate 35,500,147, forward strand.
AAACTCCGCTGGCTCTTAATGATGTGACATCCTGGATGGTGAAGTATAGGTCAATACCGCGGGAAATATATAATTAAAAGCAATGAGATTCTTGTCTGGGGGGGGGGGGGGGGGGAAGAAAAAAAAAAAAGGATTGGATCGCAGATAGATGAAGAGGTTTGAGTTTATGGGGTGTGAATTCATTGATCCCAGTACAGCCTATCTGGAGAATAAGGATGTGTTGACATTATTTTAATAGGCTTTTTAAATGACTAAAACACCCATTTTATACGAGTAGCTACTAGATGGTATTTCAGGGCAATAACAGAGGTTTTTTTTTTTTTTTTTTCCTTTTTTTTTTTTTTTTTTTTGTAATAATGTCCCCTGTTTTTTTTATTTTTTATTATTATTTTTTTTTTTTTTTACACTCCGTTATCCTTATTGAAATTTCTCAAGGCTTATCCTTGGACATATTGAAAAGTTTATTGAGACTCCGGGGAGAATGGTGGCTGAGAGGGATATTTTTCCTGCGGATGATTTTATTGTGAAGTGCTGTATGATGTGGCTCATATTTTCTCCGGGTTTTATTGGCCGGCTGGATGTATTGAGGGCCCCGAAGCCTTCATGCTCTGTTGGAGAGTGCCGTCCTCTTGACCTTCCCCACTGCGGCTCTCTCGGCTTTCTCCGCCAGCGCTGTGTTAAGGCCAGTGCACACAGAAGGCGAAAGACATGAGACAAACTGTGAAGCAATTTTGCTTTTACCGTAGCGACTGAACCCACGGCACTTTATTTCTGAGATTTGTTCGGTACGTGAGATGAAACTGGGCACGCATTTGGTTAACTGACCTTTTGAGATATTATTACATTTTCTAATCTTCTTGGTCAGAAGGTGCCAATTATTAATTTCATAACAGAAGCTTTAACAGTAGTTTCCAGCTACAAGTCGTCCTCTAGCTTTGATTACTTCATACGTTACAAGGTTATTTTACAATCCTCTTACCCTATTTGAGGTCTGGAATATGGAATATATATATATTTTTTTTCCTCATTAACAAGTGGGTTTCTTATGGACACACAGCTGTTCAGTCCCAATCCTGTGAGTTCTCATCACATTGTGTGTGTGTGTGTGTGTGTGTGTGTGTGTGTGTGTGTGTGTGTGTGTGTGTGTGTGTGTGTGTGTGTGTGTGTGGAAATGCTCTTACTTTCACTGTTAAACGTTGCTCTGATTTTTACTGTGATTGTTTCCTAAGTTGGTCCAGGATTTGATCATGTGTGGGACAGTTTTTAACCCAGTTATAGTGATCTCCTACATGCAATTTTTTAATTATTATTATTTTTTTATTATTATAATCCTTGTCAAACTGTTGTTCTTGAGGACATCTGAAACTCACCATGTGCTGTTATGAAATTCTGCTCCTTATCGCTGATTATTTCCCCCCCCAAACACACCCCTGCTGTTATTAATATATCAGAAAAAAGGAGAAAAAAAAAATTTTTTTTTTTACTCTCCAATTAATACTTTGTTGATTTTTTGCACATCTGCAGTTAATACCTTAAAGAAAGAACAGTGCACCAGTGTTATTCAACATATTTTCTCTTGTACTTGTCTGACGTTTATGTACGATTACTACGAACAAGACTTTCATTATTTTCCACGAGGTGGAAAAATGATCGAAATTCACCTATAATGGAAATCTTTTGTCAAAACAGGTAGTTAGAAAGTCTCATCAATAAACGTTTTATCCGAGCGGTTTGTATTTTCTTTTTAGCCTGGGGGGGGGGGGGGGGGGGGGGTATAGTGTTTACAAAAAGCATTTATTATAATAATTTGATTGTAGTTTATTATTTTGCAACTTAATCTTTTTTTTTTTTTTAAATCTGCTTTTATACACTAAAATATTCTGCTAAAGGTGAACAGTTAGTCCCGCTTTGATTCGAACACCACTTGTTTTTGCATGCATGGTTAAAGTCAACCCAGAACAAAATGTTCCCTTAAATGGTTTTTAGCAGTACAGCACGTATAAAATGTATAAAGTTAGTATGGTGTGTATAACAGATTAGATTACCCCCTAATGTGACCTCATATAAGACAACCCGCCCCTCCCCCCTCCCCTTGGCTTGTTGCTTAACTCTGCTGTTCTCTGAAGGGGGCGTGGCTCAGCAGGAGCTCATTTCCATAGACACAGAAAGAGGGCATCCGTCAGAGGACTGAGAAGAACAACAAGCATTATCTGAGGGAGCATTAACACACACGCGCACGCACACACACACACACACACACACACACACACACACACGCACACACACTTTGGGGGAGGTCTGAGTGTGATATGGTGACTTCTTAAATAAAGAGTAAAACACAGGACCTTTGATTCTGACCTTTGACCTTTCATAACCTACAATGTGCAGTGCAGTTCAATTCGGCAGCACTTGATGGTCTGGATCACGTGATACAGAACTGGTTTAAATGTACTTTTCAGTGTGATTACCAGGAAGCCGATGGTGTCGAGGACCAGACGCTAAACCCGCCGGCGTGCTCGGAGCGGAAGCGAAATTACGCGACTGTTCTCCGTCTCGGCGACTGTGTGTGTGTGTGTGTGTGTAATCCAGCGGAGGCGGCGAGGGAGCGGCGCGCCGCCGTCTGCTCTCTCGCGCCTGCTCTTTGATTCTCACTCGAGCAGAATTGAACTCATTTGCCGCTTGAATTGTGTCTGCCGTGTTGTTTCTCTCCGGTGTCACACCTTTAAAAGGGTTAGCATTTGTCACGATAAACGCAGACAGAGTGTTGGAGCTGTCGGGTTATGTTTTGATTCATGCTCCCTGCAAAGTGCTTCCCTGTTTTCTCGGAGTCTTTTTTATTATCTTTTTCTTTCCTCCTGTTGGCCTTTTCCTGGTTGTCCAGACGGCTGTACTGCTGCGTACGGGGCAGGATCATAGTTTGTCAAAAAGGAGGAAGGGGAACCTTTCTAAATCGGGGCAGTTGAGTGGGGAATTAAACACCATGTGTGGTGTGTGTGTGTGTGTGTGTGTGTGTGTGTGTGTGTACAGGAAAGTAACCATCTCCTAGTGGAGTGCTACCGTAGGAAGCGGAGGTACTTTGACCAAACTGATGTTGATTATTTTCCTACGACAGCACGGTAACATCTCGACGTCTTCATTATCAAAATGTATAAAATAATTTAAAGATTCAATACATTTTTTTTGTAGCAATTTTTACCTACATTTAAAATGATGAAGAAATACATTCGACAAGCTATAAAGAGTTATTCTTTTACTTTCCCTTGAGGTCAGTAAGACTGTTAATCAGTCCCGACACTGGAGACTCCTTACAGGTATTGCTTACGCAAAACCTCATCATGCAATGTTTTAGAAAATGACTCGACAACTTCTGACCAATCAGAAGCAAGAATTCCAACAGGCTAAAAAAAAAAAAAACAAAGTAAGCTGAGGAGGCTGCTAAAAAACATCACCTAACCCATCCATTATGGAAGAGGAGTTGATGCTGTGTTAGTTCGGTGTGTGTGTGTGTGTGTGTGTGTGTGTGTGTGTGTGTGTAAACAGACACTGATTATGCTCGATTCCCCAGAAAGGACCTCTTAATTTAGGGGCTGTGCTATAATTACCATCCAAGGGATTTCAAAAGGGGTCAGAGTGAATCGGGGGAGGCGGGGCTTGCTGGCTCGCTCAGAGTCGTAGCAGATACCTAAACACCCATTGGCTTGCAACCGTCCGTTGCTATGGCAACACGGCAAGGAACGTCGTGTCGATCTCAAGGCAAACATTGTATCTTGAACCAGCAGATATTGGGCCTGGTGTGTGTGTGTGTGTGTGTGTGTGTGTGTGTGTGTGTGTGTGTGTGTGTGTGTGTGTGTGTGTGTGTGTGTGTGTTTGTGTAGCTGTAGCTACAAATTTTTACCTTTTTTGGTAAATGATTGTTTGACTTTTTAGGCAGTGATGTAACTCGTTCACAGGGACGGACATGGTACACGTGTATATACAAGAAATCAAAATCTGCATTAATTAATACAATGAGTTTTTTTTTTGTTGTTGTTGTTGTCCTCAAGTCTTTTCAGGTTTTCAATCGCAATCTGGATTTCTTTTCCACTAATAACCGTTAATATCATAATTAATTATAGGAACTAGCTTGTTCCGCTGATGATCCGCACCAATGTCGCTGCTTCATGAATAATTCGTTAATGTATCGGTGTATAGAGGAACCACTCGAGTACACGCCGTCCTAGAGAAATAATCAGCCCCAGCGTGTGGTAACAGCAGCACGGCTTCATCATTCCCTTAAGAGTTTCCTTCCTTGCATTTTTCAGCTCTGTTCTCATTAATGCTCCTCCAGATGTTCCGTCTCCAGATATATGTTACTTAGGTGTCCATATGTCTCCACTCATTGCTTGCATTTAATTTAATTTTGAACAGTTTTAATGCTGTCTGTTCAGTCCTGCTGTTCCGTGGTCTACAAGGTGTGTTTATTAAGACTGCTCCTGTACCGAGGTTCTTACTTGAAGCGGCAGAGTTCTGTTCGTCTCTCACAGTACGATCAGACCGCCTTCTTCCCATCTGGAACGCTGGCCTCCCAGGAACTCCGATATTATAAACATTTTTCTGTAATCTAACTGTAGCCAAATGGTGATGTAATGGTTAGCACTGTCGCCTTGCACCTCCAGGGTCCGGCTTCGACTTCCGGCCGGGTTCGCCTTCCGTCCCTGTGTGCATGTAGGTTTCCTCCCACAGTCCAAAGACGTGTAGGTTAGGTTAATTGGCGTTCCCAAATTGGCCGTAGTGTGTGAATGAGTGTGTGTATGTTTGTGTGCCCTGTGATGGATTGGTACCGTGTCCAGGGTGTACCCTGCCATGTGCCCCAAGTCTCCTTGGATAGGCTCCAGGTCCCCCGTGACCCTGAATACAGAATTAAGCGGTATAGATGATGAGTGAGTGAATTGTATTGTGAATGATTGTGTGTATAGTTCCTAAAGGCAAGTTGGTGACGAGTTATCTGTTGATCCACTCGCTGAATGTTCACGGGAACGACTGCGGTGAGCTCCGAGCCACCACGGCCTTCTGTGACTAAGACTCTCATTACAGTACCGGTAAGCTGCTTGAAGTCTCCTATCACAAATCCCAGTTTGAGTCGAACGGCCCATGTGCATTACCTTCATCGTGTTGTCTCAGGATGGGTGCATTGTTACAGATATTTGTATTGGGCACGATGGTTCAACTTGCAAATTTTTACTGATATGATACTGGAAAAGTGATACAAATTCAATAGTAATAAAATAAACTTATATATATATATATATATATATATATATATATATATAAATTTTCCCCTGGGCTAACAATAAACAGTGTTATATTCTCTGGCGGTGCTGGGTGGCAGTAATGACAACTATGAGAAAAAAAATTACAATTACAATTGTACTCGTACCCGGTCTAAAAATAGCATCGATGCATCTTTATGGTTTGCTTCCAGTTTTAACTTCCTCATCATCCTATGTAAAGCATTAGCCCTGAATAGGAAGGATAGGGCTAGGATAGCGCGCGAGCATCCTGTCCGGACTCCGCATTGCACTTTATTTGCCGTTTCATTGCTGCAGTGTCATCACTAAGTTTGGCCTGTAGTCATACGGTGTTTCCTCCGTTTCGCACTATTAGTTTCAAAACATATTACAGCTGAATCCGAGCTAAGCCCGAACAAAGCCGCATGCCAAGTAGGAACTTCTGTTTCGGCTCTTAGCTTAGTGTGTTGGGGAAGCGGGGAGGAGATCAGCTGGCTGAGACGAATTCATGGAAGATTTTCATTAATAAAAAAAAAAAAAAAAAAAAATTTCATTAATGCTTAATTTTGCTTGTGCTCATGTGAGTATGATGATGATGATTATATAAAATTAGCAAGCATGTCCTCGGCAATGTTTAGTTACATTTAGCCACGCCCAAAAATGTAATATAATATAATATACAAAATTATGACTAAACAGTGAAAACTTAGACACAGTAATGCCGCATTTGCCGTGAAGAAGAAGAAACAAAGAAAAAAGAAAAACACTCAGACGGTTGGCAGCACCTGAGTCCACTCAGTTAAGCTAGCTGGCTTTCAAGCTAATCACTATTGTCCGCTGGCTAGCTTGTTTAAATCACCGAAAAACGGCAATTTCAGTCCGAAATGTTGAATATGTAAAGGTCTGAGTAGAGCACGACAGATCCGGTAGTCACTCTACAGTCTTCCTGAGGTCATGACCCTCTCAGTCTTTGTCTGATTCTAATAAATGTATGACGCGCCACATGTTTTCTTTATCACTCTCGGCACCTGTGCGCCAAATAGCGCCTGCTGGTCCATTGTCCAACAAAGGACTACTCACCGTCTCTATAATAATGAAAATAAAAAAATATTCAAAATAAATCCCTGAGCTTTTTTTCCACTGTAGTTAAAAAAAAAAAAAGATTTTTTTTTTTTTCCATCTCTCTGGCGTTTGTGTGGTTGTGTGAGTACTGTATGTGATTTGAAAAGCGTAGCAAATGGATTAGTCCTGGATATCATCTAATTATGCCCAGGACGCCGGACTGCTGAGTGGCTAAGCGATTGGCCGATGAACGCAGCATTAAGAGTGCACAGGATACCGCGTCTCACAGATTTCCGTCCTAGCCGAATGCGTGCCGTACAGTATGTACCGCGTGTTTGCGTTACGTCCGTTCCTCCGCGGAGCTTTGATGTATCCATTTCAGCGGCTGACAGGCGATGGAGCGTGTCCCTGTGTTTTCAGAGAGAGGAATAAACTGCTGTGGAAACACTAGACGAGTCCCGGTTTCAGAGAGGACGCTCGGTGGCTCTTAGCGCCGGGTTATATTTAGATCTCGCAGCCTAAGCTGAGCATTCGGCCTCTTAAACACTGGATCTCGGTTAGGCCGGCTGGTCACGCGTATCTGAGCAGCTACGCCGGGTTAGGCTGGCAGAGTTCTTTAACAATTCTGATGAGAGTTTAAATCCCGGCCTCACCGAGTGCTGTAACCTTCAGCTGCTCGGTTGTATCCCGTCTCAATTGTGCAGGAAAAGCATGAGCGAAATGTACAGGAAGGAATAAATAAATCAATTAAATAAAATAAATGATTACCGATTAAAAAAAAAAAAAGTTTTTCAATGGTAGTTATCAAGGCAAATAAGCAAAAAAAAAAAAAAAAAAAAACATTTTCATGCATTTTTGGGTATGTGCTATGGATTAGACTGTTACCATGGCAACATTTATAATACTTGCATTCCGAATGATTTATTTATTTCTTTTATTTCTTTGTTTTTTTACTCAAGCTCATTTACCTACGCTAACAGAAACATATGGCCCAAATTAGCACGTTAAGACAATGTTTGCCAATATTTATGTATACACCAGATGTGCCGGCGTTCATTCATCATTAATGATATGTGGATGCATTGTTACAGATATTGGTATGAAATTCATTTCAAATTCAAAATAGTATATCTTCTCTTCCTGAGAGTCGACTGCGATCAAACCAAGTCTATATGTTACCTCAAGCTCGGCCAAATACGCCTGTGAAAACCCCATTAAAATTCGTTCAGTAGTTTTTTTTTTACGTGATGCGCGCACAAACGAACAGACAAACGGACAGACAAAAATTCCCCAAACCATCCAAATTATTATTTGGCAAATAACCTCAATGTACAGACACGCCACCTTTACACTTTCATTGTATGCATAGATCAATTCCTGGCTACTCGTACATTACCTGTAATAGATTTGCACGCTTTTTTCGATTCAATAAACGTCATCAGTCCTTATCGCGATTTCGATTTCCATGTGATTAATTGTGCAGTCGCATTTAATTACACACTGTTGGTGCTTATGTTCGTCCTTCAATTAAACAACAGGAAATCCTGGTTTCTACCTACACTCACTACCTGGGGTAGCACACTGTAGTATGTACATACATATTGCCTAGTAACACTAACATCGTGAGCAGTATTGGTGCTTAGGGTGAGCAAGGTGGTGAAGGTCTTGGACCACTGATCAGAAGGTCACAGGATCAAACCTCAGCACCAGCAAGCTTCTACAGTGCTGTTAAGCCCTTGAGTATGGCCCTTAACCCTCAACTGTCCATATGAGTAATGATAGAAATGTAAGCCACTCTGGAAAGGGCGTCTACCAAATGCCGTACATGTAAATACAATTCAGTGTAATATAAGTTATTTGTCTTGGCCAGTTAGCTCTGCTGGTTAGAGCATGCTGCAAATAATGTTTCGATCTCTGTACAGGCCTGATCCAAGGTTTTTGGGGCAGTGGGGAGCTCAGTGGTTACAGTGTTTACAGAGTACTGATTGAATGACCACAGGTTCAAACCCTCACACCAACCAAGCCGCCACTGTTGGGCCCTTGAGTAAGGCCCTTAACCTCCATCTGCCAAGATGTATAATGAGATCACATTTATAGTACCAGTCAAAAGTTTGGACACGAGTTTGGACTTATTTTCTTCATTCTAGAACAATCCTGCATTTCTTTAAGGTAAGCAACAGTCAGTTATGTCAAGACATGAAGGTCAGCTGATCTGGATCAGTTCCTACAAGAACAGTATTGTATGTCGAGTGCGTTTCGAGCTCCATGATGAAACTGTCTCTCATGAAGACCTTCCCAGGAAGGCGAGACCAAAACTTACTGCTGCAGAGGAGACGTTCATTTAGAGTCACCAGCCTCGGAAATCACCAATTAACCTCAACCAGCACCTCGGATTAGAGCCGTTATGAAGCTTTACAGAGCAGAAGGAGCAGATATACGTCTCGATATCAACTGTTCAGATTGTAGAGATTATTGTGTGTTTTGGATAAACGCCTCCAGTGTTGTTTTACAGCCTAGAAAGAAATAACGACCATAGGGTTAGAAGGGGGTGCACAAACTTTTGACTGATAGTTTAAGTCTTTTTTTTTTTTTTTTTTTTTTACGTTTAATTTAATTACAAATGTTACTTGAGATATAAAATGATGTTTGAAATACAAAAATAAATCGAGCCACACTGTACATTAGAACCTTTTTTTTTAATTCAGACATCCTTCCTTGAAACATAGTGACTAGCTAAAAAATGTAAAAGGGGAAAAAATTACAAATAAAACCACCACGCATTGCTGTTTAAAAAAAAAAAATAATAAAATAAAATGTATTATTAAAGCTGTGATGAACCGTGTTAATTATGCACACGAGGCCGGATTTGATGAATGAGACGTGGTGGTGTGACACAGCCGGAGTCCCGACTCCTCCGTTCAGGAAAACACACTCGCGCAGCGCAGCCCTGACTGCCGATGGCTAAACCAACATCTGAGTACAGCTCGCGTCATAATGAGGAGAAAGCTTTTGGGTCTTTTTTTATTTTTATTTTATTTTTTTTACTCTTTCTATTTCGGGAGCTGAGCAGGCAGCATCCTTCGCCGTTTACTAGACGTAAAATCGAACCGACAGGACACCCAAGCTGTATTTTGGTGAATTGTTTTCTTGCTAGCAGCATGGATCCCTGATGCGATTGGTCTTTATTTCGTCTTAGTGTGTGTGTGTTGGTGAGACAGAACAAAATGCATGTGCAGTGAGGAGGAAAAAAAGTGTATTTTTTATTTTTTTCTGCCAGTGTAAGTTATCTGTGAGGATGATCTTGGGTTTGTGGCCCGAGGCTGCCAGCAGGATGATGGGAGATCGCGTATTGGCAGCGACGGCAGGACGGATTGCTTTTTTGTAACTTGACAGCAGAACGATCCTCATCGCGCGCCGTTCCCGAGCTGGGACCGCGGCTTAGTGAAAAGGAGCGAAGAGCCGACTCCTCTGAGGAGAACAGCTCCAGGAGGTTTGCCAGATGCCCGGCGCCAATCTGGCTGCCAATTTCAGGTGTGAACACAGCTGCCTGTCACGGCAAAATACAACCGCCAGAGACGCTGGCATTATTAAAAACCTCCATGCTCTGGATGATTCACTTACTGCACCATAAAAACACATCTTGACAAATGAAACCGCGCCAGTTCTGGGATTTGTTCTGAGCGCGGCGTTTTTATGAAGCCGGGTCACGCGAACACGAGGTGACGTTTCAGTGGAAGAGTTCAAAGATTAGTCCGTTTCCCATTTGCGTCTACCGGGAACCGTTAAAAAACGTCAAAACTACTGTATTATCTCACGATATCCTGGAGCTTCGGTTCATTTGGCCAATGATCAGCCAATCACGCGGCAGCAAAGGCAAGCTAGCTGATGAGAGAGAGGTCAGAGAAGAACGTTCACGCAGGTATGAGCTGAGAAGAAGGGTACAGTAACCCAAGCCGTGCTGAACAGAAAAGATTCTCACTACAGCACTACATGCGGGTGGAAAAGCAGAAAACCATGTCAAGAGCCAAGAAGCTGAGCTGTTAGGACACGTAAGGAAGACTGACATCATGACTGTACATATGTGGGTTGTATTGGGTGTGTTGGTTAAACGGCATGGGAATTATCCGGGGACTAGCCGATACGATATATCATAACGATATCTAGGCGCCGAGTCGATTAATACTTTGACTCAAGTATCATGACTTTATAAATATCCCAATCCAATTTTTCCGTTTTATTCGCGTCTGAATTGAACACGATCGTTCCTTATAACATTCATTTTCTCACTTAAAACCCAAGCGAGGCATTTAAACAATACAAACTCACTCCAAACTACAAGAGTTAAACGTTTCACTTCAAACTAAATGAAACTAAAAGCTACATTGTTAGCACTGAGCAGCGCATATCTTCTGTCATCCACCATAATTATTATTTCTAAAGAAACTTCTAACAAGTAAATCACTTCTACTACAGTACACATGATGCCAGTGTCTGGGAATAGTTCAGAGTGTACCACCTGTAGGATTATAAAGAAACGGCGACGTTTAGGGGCCTCCGAGTGGCGCAGTCGTAAAGCGCTCGGCCTATCATCCGGAGATGGCGAGCTCGATTCCCGGGTGGTGCTGTAACCTCTCGCAGCCGGAGGTCTAGAGAGAGCCGATTGGCCGAGCTCTCTCAGAGGGGAGGGATGAGAGGTACTTAGCGCTCCCACATTAATCACGGCTCTACAGCCAATCAGGGGCGTCTGTGAGCTCGCGCGAGCGGAAGGAGCGGATAGCGCCGTCCTCCGAGTGTGTTACTCCGCCCCCAACGATACGGTCGGCTGGCGTCACGTGGTTCAGAGGAAACACGTGATAGTCTTCGGCTCTCCCGCCTTAATGTGGGAGCCCCCTAGTGACGGGGAGGAATTGGAAACGACTAAATCAGGGAGAAAATGTGAAAATGCGTGTGTAACGGGGGCTTCCTAGAGTAATTCTTGAGAAAAAAGGCAGATCGGCGCACAACTTTTAACGCGCGTAACTTGTGACACCGTAACATCATAAAACGCATTCTGCTCCGCCAATCGGAGGCGCGTCCACTCCGAACAGAATCCATCAAATCCGAAGCCGATGAAAGAACAGCCAGCGCCGATCGACCGGTGCATCTCTGTTATAAACGTAAAAACTAAAAGAAATATAGATTTTCAGTGTGAGGATACATGAATTAGCACACAGAAGAATCGCTATTCATAACTCAATCTATTTCTCCACATCTCTGTTGGAAACCACATTAATTCTCTAGTCTGGCTGAATCAAGAGCTCCTGATTCTCTTTGAGACTCTAGCATGATCTAGTCCCCTAGATCTCGCCAGGCTTTCTTCTCCCTGCCAAGTGGGAGCCCAGATCGCGGCTTCGGGTTCTCCCCTTTTCCCTGATATGCCATGGTGTGCCGGCTGTGCCCTCAGGGCTCGAGCTACTGGATGCCACGGCTTTTGACTCGGTGCGAGTTTGTGCTGGGAAAACCTTCCAAGCCAAACCTTAAATCAAGGCGGAGGGGAGAAATTCTCATGTAAAGCTCAAGCTGCATTTTAAAGTTGTGTGACTAAGCGCCAGTCGAGCAGTTGGTAGGAATGTTTGCCACATGCTGTGGTATGAGTGTGTGTGTGTGTGTGTGTGTGTGTGTGGTACTGCAGCGCTGCATCTGGTGTAAGGGTCATGGTATTTTTAGAACAGCCTTCAGCTTTAAGTTAGTTCCCCGTGTGTCACCTGCTGGCTTTTGTCAGTGAAGCCCCTGGTCACATTCGTCCCTCACCTCAAGCTCCGCCCCTTAATTTCTTTCTTTATTCCTCCTCATACAGCCAGGCTTCGTGTCCTTATTGTTGTTTTTTTTTTCCCCCCCCCCTCTTTTTACCTCCATTAACTCTACTGCTGCTCGCTGGAGGGGCGTGGCTTAGGAGCAGCTCATTTACATAGACACTGAAACAGTGCATTTGGAAGACGAGTGAAATAAAGTAACATGCGAGTAAGAGTAAAATACGGGACCTTTAAACGAAAGGGGAAAAACAATAAGCTGGTGACGGAATGACTTTTTTTTTTTAGCTTCTAAATAATGAAAGTGATTACAGGAACTAACTCGACTCATATCCACGTAGTAGAAGAGGAATAAGACGTCCTTTGCGTTTTAAACTCGATGCCGTTAGATCCACACGAAAATGACTTGGCCCTTGTCTGACGCATTCGCTTCATTTTCTGCATATTTATTGTCTTAAAAGACCTTGACTGACCTTGAGGAACTGAACATCTGCTCGTCGTATTGTTGTCATCAGAACAGATCTAATGGGAAGACATTAAGATTCATAACCAACACTCGAACACTCCGTTCCTCTATCTAGAGTCAGAGCTTTATTTTGATCAGGGTGGATACGGAGCCTGTACTGGGAGCACTGGGCGTGAGGCAGGAGTACACCCTGCATGCAAACAAACCAACATCACCAAATCATTGAATAGAAAATCAAATATGAGGCATCACATGACGGGCCGACTGGAGCGTTTCCAAGTACTTGGACGTGACCGTGTAATAAAGCACAGACGATTCAAATAGATGTGTCGTATCTTATCTTAAATAGATCAGCTTTTAAAGTACACATGGCAGAGAGCGCGTGCGCGCGCACACACACACACACTGTAGGTCTTTGGACTGTAAGAGGAAAACGGGTTGCCTGAAGGGAACCCACCAAGCACGGGAAGAACATGCCAACTCCATGCACACTGACCCCGAGGCCAGAATCCAACCCTTGATGTGCTGGAGGTGAGATGCCACAGTGCGGGAAAAAAAAAAAAACCCACTTGGGTCTTGTGTTGCCCTCCAGCGTTTGAGTCACAAACAGAGTCATTATTATTATTATTATTATTATTATTATTATTATTATTATTGCATTGTTGTATTAGGTAATGCTTAAACAGGCAAATTAGATTTTCCCCCTATTATGACCTCATATAATATCAGAAGATACCCCTTGTTGCTTGTTGCTCAGCTCTGCTGTTCTCTGGAGGGGCGTGGCTCAGCGGTAGCTCATTTGCATAGAGCGCGCATTTGGAAAAGGAGTCAAACAAAGGCAGTTTGAGGTATTCAATAAAAATAAGTATTTGAGCTGGAGCATTAACGGACGCTTTAGGGGACCTTTTGAGACTTGTGGTAACTTTTTAAAGATCAAATAAATCTGCTAATCTGGATCTTTTTGTTATAAGAAATGTATAACTTTTATAACACCAGACCAGGTCAAATTATAATCCCGTATCCCTGTTGGAATATGGATAAGAAATATTACATACCCCTAAAATGACCCAGATCTAAACCCACATCTCCTTAATCCTACTGTGTATCTCGTGTATTAGATCTGTATCATCTCACTGTATTCCGTCTATATAATCTATCTCTGTCAGAACTCGTCTCCCGAGGAGCCCCGTGCTTCTTCTCATCCAACTCCAAATCCCAACGCTCTCCGGTCTTCCTGTTCTCGGGCTTGTTTTGAGAGCAAGAAGGTGACAGAAGACACGGCACCATGCTGTTTGCTTTTCCATCCCCTGCTCAGACAGTCAATATTATGAAATTGCTGTCTCATATGCTGCGGAGTTGGCTGAGACGGAACTTTCTGGATTTTTTTTTTTTTTTTTTTCCTTTTTCTAACGGCGATTGCACAGGAATGCGGCGCCAGATTCCAGACTGATTCGGGCGGCGTGTTTACTATGGAAACCCGAACTGTACGCGGCGGTTTGTTTGTCTTATCTGCGTCGCTAACATCTGTCATACCTACTGGTTATATATGTCAATCGTACATGTATAAGCCCCACGCGGAAAATGAGCCTGATGGTTAGCGTATACGTCCGGGAGTGTCCCACCTGCTCTATATACGAGGAACACATGTTTATAGACGAGTCTCAACGACAGCTGGGTGTCGGCTTTAATGTCACTCGGATTGCATTATGCAAACGAAGCTTTCATCGGTTTGTTCATTGATTACCACATTAGCGTGTTTGCGTGAACACACAGCGATCCGAAGTCAATTTAAAGGCATTTCTGATGCCTTAATGAGAATGATGCCCTTCTGAGAGTTGCACTTAGTAGACCTGACTAGTAGACCTCACTCTGGTTGAACCGTCATTTTTATTCCTGATCCTAGACAAGATATCATTGTACTTGTGCTTATTTAAGGCTTTTTTTTTTTTCGTGCTGATGAGGCTATAGCAGACTGTCTCGAGCCAGTCCATCAACCTTTACTACAGTACCAATGTCCTTTCTCCTAATAAAAAGCTTCGCAGTCATTGAACAGTGAGACGCTTATGAATTTCCTCAGCAGATGATGAACTTTTGCTCGTGCCCTTTCCATGTGGCAGATCGTCCATAAAGCATCCTCCGTTCCCCCGATGATGAGGCTTGTTTGTCAGTCTTTTAATCATTTTAATAGGTTTGATTGTTGATTTAATTAACAGATGAGCTCATGAACGCCATAAGGAAGCTGTTTCCTAACCTTTAGGTCTGCTCGAGAGCTCATCAGCTGGAGAATAAATGTTAACCTCATAAAAATTTCAGTAGCTCAATGCTGTCACAATGGCGGCGTTATTTATGACGTACGCATTTCGAGCCAGCTTCGGACGGCCGGTGTGATTTTGGGCCGTATTTATAGACCCTTTGTTCGCTCGCCATCGCAACTTGCACGGCCTCCATCTCTTCGTCTGTAGATGTGCGGAGAGCCAGACAAATGAGTCGTGGTCAAGGTCAAAGGCTCCATGTGTGAAGTCGTGTCCCTGGGGCTTGAGCGAAGGGCGTGTGGGTGTTTTTTTCCACACTCCTAATCCTCCGTAATGGCTCGAGCCAGCTGTTGATAGGAGACAGTTGTGCGCATTGGAGCTCTGGCGCTTGGCTGGGGAATTCTCGTCCACCTGTCGGTCTGTACAGAAGGCCTGCCAAACACCAGCGAGGCTAAATATAGGGAGCGTGGCAGAGGCAGGAGGGCATGTGACTCTCACGGATGGTGGGCGTAAATATAGAGGAGGAATGAGAGAGGGGAGAGGAATGAGAAGCATTAGGGAGGAGGGATGGGTGTTACGCATTCTGATCCTGTAGTGCTAAACCATACTCCAGGCGCTGGCTGCAGGACGGCGAGCGTACGTGAATGTCCGTCTCACCAGCGCGGTCTTCCTGGACGCGAATTTGATCAGCACATAGCGACACAGCTGAAAGACTTTCCCGGCGTCGAACTACGAAATGAGCGGCACTTAAATTAGCTACTTCTATTCCAGTGTGTATGGGAATGTTCTCATGAAGACTTGGTGGAACTATTTAAAGATAAACAGAGCGTGATTTCCAGTTAGAAGAACAAACCCGATCATTGTCGGGAGAGCTAGAGTTGATGGACGGGGCCAAGCATTCTGTTATGAGACGAGATGTTTATTTAATTTGTGAGGAAGGAGTCTTCAGTGTCGGTGCTTTGCAACAATCAGTAGAAGTTTCAGCTTTGTGGTTTCTTGCTAGCGTGACAAACTGCATGCTTTTGTCTTATTAGCTTAAAGGGCTCATGTTTAGATATTCAGATGGGTCAGCAGGAAAAAGAAAGAGAAAAAGAAATCCTTCATTTTTGTCCTTTATTTATTTTTGTCCTTTATTTTGGCCAGGCCTTAAACAAGTCTATTAGCCTTTTTCTCTATCGTGACCTCATATGAGAAGACACGCCTCCCCTGGCTTGTTGCTCAGCGCTGATGTTTCCTGGAGGGGCGTGGCTCAGGAGTAGCTCATCCACGTGGACACTGAAACAGCGCATTTGGAAGAGGAGTGAAATAAAGGGAGTTTCAAGTATAATAATAAGAAGAATAAGTCATTTCTTGTCACATTTAAAACTTGTTATTGAAGCTTCAGTAATCTGTGAAAAATAAGTTATTAGTCAAAAGTGTAGTTGAATC
Organism: Clarias fuscus; assembly: GCA_030347435.1. Classification (NCBI taxonomy): domain Eukaryota; kingdom Metazoa; phylum Chordata; class Actinopteri; order Siluriformes; family Clariidae; genus Clarias; species Clarias fuscus. The sequence continues at coordinate 35,516,411 of CM059209.1, forward strand.
AGCTGAGACAAACCGCGACTGTCTAGACATTTACGTCTTCGACCAGTACTGGATTTATGACATTAAAGTCTCCAGATTAGCACAGTCTAACTAGACTTGTGTGTGTGTGTGTGTGTGTGTGTGTGTGTGTGTGTGTGTGTGTGTGTGTGTGTATATATATATATATATATATATATATATATATATATATATATATACTGTATATTTGATTTAATCCTGATGATACTCTACGTATTGATTAAAGTACCCATGAAAATTTATTTTCAGTTCTAGAACAATACTGTTTTTTTATTTTTCAAAACTATAAAATACAGTGGAACCTGGGATTGCGTTCCGCAAGACGAGAAAATATTTGTAATAAATTTTGACTTGAAAAACGAGCATGTCTTGGTTTACGAGTGCCGAGTTTTTTGACACTGACACACACACACACACACACACACACACACACACACACACACACACACACACACACACTCTCGCCTTTACACCCCCCCCCCCCCCCCTCCCTGGTTTCACACAGACACACACACTCTGCTCTCCACATTTGAGTTTTCATTATTTCTTATGGGGAGATTTGATTTGGTTTACGAGTGTTTGGGAATACGAGCCTGCCTCTGGAATGAATTACGCTCGTAATCCAAGGTTCCACTCTAACACATATGGCATCAGGTCTTTAAGTAACAACAACGTCAGTTGTTTTTTTAAGACACGAGGGTCGGCTGTTCTGGATCAGTTCTCGAAAGATCGAGAACTGTGTCGAGTGCGTTTGTAAAACCCATCAAGCTGCATGATGATGAAACTGTTTCTCATGAAGACCTTCCCAGGAAAGCAAGACCAAAACTTACTGTAGCTCTACTTCAGAGGAGAAGTTCATTTAGAGTCACCAGCCTCAGAAATCACCAATTAACAACCAGCACCTCAGATTAGAGCCGTTATGAAGCTTTACAGAGCAGAAGTAGCAGATATACATCTCAATATCAACTGTTCAGAGGAGATTATTCCATATTTTAGATGCCTTCAGCATTGTTTTACAGTGTAGAAAGAAATAAAAATCATGAACGACCATCGAGTTAGAAGCTGTGTCCAATGGTAGCGTCATGACCCAGTTTCACCAACATAAAACCAATCCGGACCAGAAAGTATCTCAACCTGCTTATGAATCATGGCGGATTCTCAAAAAAAAAAAAAAACCCTCCGTGACATGACACGTACTAGCAATTGCTTTGAAGGCTCTTAAACATCAAACCTCCATCAAGGTCACTAATTACAGTCCAACCTTTTAATGATGTAATAGCACTAATCCCCAGGGAGAAGGGAACCTTTTTAAAGGTGTGTGTGCGGTCTTTAAGGTGGATGGAGTAGTTTAGCCTCCGTTTCTAAAAGCCTGCGTTTTCTGAGCATTCAAGAGCGGATCAGAGCTCACACACACACACACACATACTGTCAGGGACCCTGAGGAATGCAGGGCCCTAATGAGCACAAACAGTGACCCACTTCATCTGCTCAGCCCTTGAAAACCCCAAGCGCACTAATTTAGGATGCGCCGCATGTTCGGATTCAGTCTTAAACAAACACACAGACATCAAAGCTCTCAGCTGGTTCCTTGCTTTGCTGGTTTGAAGGCTTTTATTGGTGTTTTATTTCTCGGCTTTATTGTAAGGATGTGCCACATGAGATGGCAGAAGATTTGGGATGGAGATTTGTTCTGGCACAGTGTCTCTTTTCGTATCTCTATATTGCCATCTTCTCTGTTTCTACTCTACTTTTACGGTTTTTTTTTTTACTTTTTTTTTTTTCCATCACACAGACAAATCTTACACCGCTGGGGAATGAGAGCCTTATGAAGATACTCAAGTTATTTCTAAAAAAAAAAAAAAAAAAAAGTAAAGAGAAAGCAGACCATGCATTCCAGATGCATCAGGGATAAGATTACAGAATATCAGTGACACTGGATATACTAATACCGCACGCTATATATAAAGCATCGCTCTTTCTTTTCTCTGTTTATTTATTCCTCCCCCAATCAAGTGCCCAGTCTGCATTATTAGCACGTCTGCCTCTCTGTTTGCGTTGAGGCCTTTGATGTCTGCTTCGTGTCTCTTGCCTCGAGTCTTTATTCATGTGTGATGCTTGGAAAAGTTCAGAATAAAAGCATTTATACTCTCTAATGGCTCTGAACTTTCTTCAAATTATATATTTTTTTCACTGAACATCCAAAAAAAAAAAAAGTGACTCAAATTGAAAGCAGTGAATAATTAGGATTGTAGTCACCGATTTTCATGTCAACCGGAGTAGTCAACCCCATCACCCCCCCCCCCCCTCCCCCCCGACCCTGGTGATCTACAGCACATACAATCCTTTAAAAACTGGGTGTCACCATTAACAGAAGGCCAGTTTGTGACAGTTAAGATTTGAGTTGTGGATGGACACAGAGGAAACGCAACACACATGAAGAACATGTGACCTGAACTCAGGAGCAAAAACCAGGGACCTTAAGGGCATTTTGCACATTTCTAAGAACACGTGATCCTAAATCAAGTCTGGTTCATTTTGATCAGTGGGAACACAATCGTTCCAGGCCCGAGTCCGCTTCAAGAGGTGGTCTCGAGAACGATACGCCGTATATGGGGCCGTATCGAATCAGATCTGATGATAGAAGTAGATCGCTGTTTAGACACGACGGGCGTCATCAGCACCGGCCGTCTCCTCCGAAATCTCTGCTAGTACGTAGCACGCGCCGATCTCGTCCTTTGACGTACACAGACATTTTTCCGGAATTATTAATAATATTAGGCATAGCGTGAAGGTTAACTTCCTTGTGGTCTTCTTCTCTACTCACAAACCAAGAAGGTGCATACTGCCCCCTGCTGTATCGGAGGGTGGAATTGCGCAAGTGTACCCGAGAACGGAGAGCAAAAATAATGTGAACGCTGACCAGCGGGGGAGGAGGGAGGAGGGGAGGAGCAATCGTCTATGGGCGTGGTGCAAATCATTCGTGTCTGATGTGAAAATGCTGTAAATTGGCAAAGGAGCAATTGTTTTTCTGAAAGGATTTCTATTTTACTCGTTGGTGCTGAATTTTCATTAGTGTTTCCCACTGCATACTTTTTTAAAAATTATTCTGAAGATGAGATTCTATGATATGGATGCAACTGGCTGGAAATGCTCATGTCACGCCAACGTCCTGATGCTATCTGTAAATGCGCCGTGGTGTAGATGTAGCTGGCGTTGACTCTCGTTATGTTTAAGTGGGAAATCTGATTAAAAGTAACCCAAAACCTACTTTCTTTTTTGTAATACTAGTAAATTCTTTGTATATATTTATAAAGGAAGTGTATATAAAGGTGCGTGTGTGTGTGTGTGTGTGTTTGCACGTGTATGTGTGTGTGCGCTCACGCGGCTGTGTGTCAGATTTAAGCATTCCTGCTGTCATTCCTGAATAGTGACTTTACACATAGTGGCAGCTCTACAGACACACACACACACACACACACACACACCTATGTTATCTCTCACTTTCTGGCTTTGTTCAGGCACCAAACGTTAAGGACCGCGGCCTGGTGGCGTTCCCTCCACTTTATCTTGTTCCTGGTCTTATCTCTGTAATGTAACACCTCCTCTTATTTCTAAAGCGCAACCGCGCGCGACTGAACCGCTGCGCCGCACGGCGCAGCGCCGTCGGCCCCCGGAGCTCTCGCTCGGAAAAGACTCGAAGAGAAACGGCTCGTGTCACGAGACCTCGTAGCGATGAGTGTTTGATTCCAGGCTGCATGAATCACGGCGGATTAATGCAGCTGAGGTTTCCAATAAACAAGTACGCCGGCTACGAATGCGGTTTTAATCAGGAATGAAGATTGCGAGGAGGTTGCGAGCGAGGCTGAGTGTCTGTCTGTCTGGCAGACCCGGATCTCGGGCTAAGCGTTCGGTCAGCAACATTACGTCCATTTAAACGGAATTTACATCAGCCTTCCAGGGCGAACGCTTTTATTGATTGCAGCTTTGTCTAGACCGAGGCTGTTCAAGTCCAGTCCTGGAGGGCGAGCGTCCAGCGCAGTTTGTAATTCAGCAACACTTAAACGCACTCAGTGTGTCTGGCAATTAACAGATTAGTTGAATCAGCTGAGTTTATGCAGGAAAAATCCCCGAACTGTGCTTGACGCTGGCTCTCCGGGCCGGGATTTAAACAGCAGCCGTCTAGACATTTATAACTTTTTTGGACTGGAATTTTGGTTCTACATCCTCCAGATTAGTAAAGTCGAACCCGTATGTGTATTTCATTTAGTACTGATGATACTTTTCTTAAATAATCAATTTTACACGACCAGTCGAAAGATTGGACACAAGTTTGGATTCATTTTTTTACTGTATGTCCTAGAACAAATGTAATTTTTTTCAAAACTTTGAAGTAACACATAAGGCATTCGGTAATTAAGTAACAACAATCAGTTATTTTAAGACATGACGGTCGGTTGTTCTGGATCAGTTCTCACATGAACAGTATTGTGTGTCGAGTGCGTTTGTAAAAACCCATCGAGCTCCATGATGAAACTGTCTCTCATGAAGACCTTCCCAGGAAAGCGAGACCAAAACTTACTGCTGCAGAGGAGACGTTCATTTAGAGTCACCAGCCTCAGAAATCACCAATTAACCTCAACCAGCACCTCGGATTAGAGCCGTTATGAAGCTTTACAGAGCAGAAGGAGCAGATATACATCTCGATATCAACTGTTCAGAGGAGATCATTGTGTAGTTTTTAGAGTAGAAAGACATAAAATCAGGAACGACTGTGGAGTTAGAAAGGGTGTACAAACTTTTGACTGGTACTGTAGATCACCCTATAACTGTCTATGATTATGATTATATGTAATTTGCTCATCGAATTTACAAAAAGTCAGATTTAAAGTAAGAAGGGACGGCTGCATTTCTCATTTGTTGAGTTTCTCTTAGGATTTCTGTGCAGGATTTCTGGGTGGCCCGGGTTCGATTCCCAGTTAACGGCCCCAAACCCAGCGCCTGGATGCAGGGAAAAGTGTCTTGGATCACAAAGCAGAAAAAAGCACCTGCTAATTTAAACGTCCGGATCTGAGGAGCAGTTTGGAGGACTCCTTTGATGATTCAAAACCTGAAATTCCCAGCTGGCTGCCGTGCGAGTGCTGTAATACACCTCCCGCTCCTGTAAATCCTGAATTGAAAATTGATTTGTCGATTCGTCCTCTCCGTCTGACGACAACCGACTGAACGATACATTAAAGGTTTGATTAGCATCGATCGCTATTGACCCGAGGAGGCTTAAAGGGACCTTCAGAAACGAACGTGCGTGTCGGGGTGAAATACCGCACTCGGCATCGTGTGTGTGTGTGTGTGTGTGTGTGTGTGTGTGTGTGTGTGTGAGAGAGAGAAAGAGAGAGATGTGGATCGAGCACGGGCTAGAGAGATTTATCCACCCCCAGCGTGTGCCAGACATAACAGCAGGTCATTCGCTCGTTTTCTCCCCCTCCTGCGTGGAGCTGTTTGATTACGCCCGCTCGTAACTCATGTGCACTCTATCAAACCAATGGGCAGCATATTGAGATCTGATGTACAGAGCTAATTAGAGCCCTTAATTGTTTTTAGCGCTCGCTGCACGACTTGATGAAGCAGCAGCAGATGCTGCTGTGGTTACGTGCGCGCGAGTGTGTGTGTGTGTGTGTGTGTGTGTGTGTGCGTGCCTTCACCCTGTACATCAGTGTGCTGACCTTAGAGACCGTCACTGGCATTTGCGTTCGCTTTTCGCAGCCGTAGCTTCATTAGTGTTTTCAGTGCTTTAGGTTCCGATGATGGAGAACGACGGAAACGTGGTATTCGGGTTTTAATGCTAAATAATTTAGAGCTCATTAGACAGACTTCCTCGTTCAGATGGGATTTACATTACAGCACGCGCTCACTTCAGTTTGAATTAGTCATGATGTTACGATTAAAATCTCAATATGGGAACAAGATCTGATGTGTGGAAATTACGTATCTACTGTATATTATGTATCGGGCAAAAAGTGTGTTTGTTCGCTTTGAAGTGTGGAAAACCACGCCCCTTTCCCTGGAACTGACACACAGAGGCCACACCTCCTCTACTGAGATTACTGCACATAGGCCACACCTCCTCCATATAGGCCACGCCTCGTCCATACAGGCCACACCTCCTCCATACAGGCCACACCTCCTACTGAGACTAACACACTTAAGTTGCGGTCCATTCCTAAGTGCACTTCACAGGATGCTCCCTACTCGACTGTCAGTGAAGGGAACTTCCCTCGACAAAACTCAATCATTCGGAACGCCCTGCGCAGATGTCACTTCCTCCGTGCGTTACCATGGTCACAGGAGCACCTCGGATACCTGTCGCTGCTGCCGTGGACATTTCACACTACAGACATTAAATATTGATTATTTATTGAAACAATAACTGATACCTTTATAAAATATTCTTTTGAAACGTGTATAACTTGTAAATGAATTATTGATTAATAATAGTAATAATTGATTAAAGATGTACAGAGATTTGTTTATATTTATTTATATTATCAGATTACTAGCGTATATAATACTTCGGATTTCCTGATTAAATTAAAGTGTAATTTTTTGCGTCATATTAATATGATGTCGTCCTCGATAATGATGATAATAAACGTATAATTCCTTTTTCGAGCTCCATTTTTTTTTACGCTCCAGCGAGACGCAATGACTGATGGGGATTTTTTCATTCCCTTGTTCCGGTGAAGTGAAGACCTGATGTTCACTCGTTCCCCACACCGTCCGCAGTTCCCTTTGAACTGAACATTTTCACTCCCTCCAGGTTGGAATCTCACTTAACATGGCTGAGCACTCTGTGTAGTGCACTTCGCAGGGCACTTCAGGCCGTTTGGAACGCACCTTCAGGCTACACCTCCTCCACTGAGACTAGGCCACACCTCCTTTATAATGACTGACAAACACAGGCCACACCTCTTGTATTATAACTAACAGAAGCATAAGCATTCAGTAAGACTTTCTAAGTATGTGATTAAGTTCATTCTTGTATGTGTGTGTGTGTGTGTGTGTGTGTGTGTATTCTCTCATTATGTTCGCTAATACACCGTATGAGCCCCCCCCCATATACAAACACATTACCACACACACACATCATTTCACACTCTGCTGCTTGCACTGACACTAATGGGGGTCACATTGAAGTGTGTGTGTGTGTGTGGTATGGTAATGAGTGGCTCTCTGACACTGACCCTTTCTCAGTACAACTGAGTTATTAATCTGCAGAACTCGTTTATACCCTCCGACCCTGAGAGAGAGAGGGACTGATCTTCTCTTCCTCCAATCACGATAATCCTGAGTGATATTAGCGCAGAGTTGTGCTCGATGTGTCGGTACAGACCCCGGTGAGAACCAAGAGAGAACCTTACAGGAGGAGCGAGAGATTACAGTGGAAGAACATCTTTAATATTCCTGAATAAATTGTTTTTTAATAACGCCGCTCCAACGCGTGCTACAGCACCGCTACAGCACCTCTACAACACTGCTACAACACCATTACAACACTGCTACAACACCATACAACCCGCTACAACACCATTACAACACCGCTACAACACCATTACAACACCGCTACAACACTTTTACAGCACCGCTACAACACCACCTCACCGCTACAACACCATTACAGCACCGCTACAACACCACCTCACCGCTACAACACCATTACAGCACCGCTACAACACCGCTACAACACCATTACTGCACCACTACAACACCGCTACAACAATACCATTACAACACCACTACAGCACCATTACAGCACCACTACAACACCATTACTGCACTGCTACAACGACACCATTACAACACCGCTACAGCATCGCTACAAGACCGCTAAAGCATCGCTACAACACCGCTACAGCACCTCTACAACACTGCTACATCACCATTACAACACAGCTACAACACTTTTACAGCACCGCTACAACACCACCTCACTGCTACAACACCGCTACAACACCATTACAGCACCGCTACAACACCACCTCACCGCTACAACACCGCTACAACACCATTACAGCACCGCTACAACACTGCTACAGCACCGCTACAACACCGCTACAACACCATTACTGCACCACTACAACACCGCTACAGCACCGCTACAACACTACCATTACAACACCACTTCAGCACCATTACAGCACCACTACAGCACCATTACTGCACTGCTACAATGACACCATTACAACACCGCTACAGCATCGCTACAAGACCGCTACAGCATCGCTACAAGACCGCTAAAGCATCGCTACAGCACCGCTACAACACCATTACAACACCGCTACAGCACCATTACTGCACTGCTACAACACCGTTAAAACACCATTATAGCATCGCTACAACACTTGTTACAACACCGCTACAGCTAGCTGCTCTCTGAACACAGGATTCACTTAATATGTCGAGGTCTCTAAGGAACCTTCTGTTCACATTTCTTTCTTTCTGTCTTTTGTTATTTTTGTGCATCATTTTCTTTCTCTCTTTCCTCCTATTCAACATAGTTAATTGCAAATTTTTCGCTTCTCATTTCTTTCTTTCTTTCTGTATGTTTCTCTTTTCTTTTAAACATTTTTTAAAAATTGTTTCTTTCTACACATTTTAAATACCCTTCTGCGTTATTTTTTCTCTCTCTTTCTTTCTATGTAACATGTTTTCATTGTTTCTTTGTTTCTAACTTTTGTCTTTTTTTCTATGTATCTTTCTCTCTTTCCTCCTATTTAACATATTTTAATTGCAATTTTTCTCTTCTCCTTCCTTTCTTCCTTTATTTCTTTCTTTTTGTATCATTCTCTTTCTTTTTTACACTTTTTTTTGCTTCCTTCCTTCCTTCCTTCCTTCCTCATTTTTCTTTCTTTTTATTCTTTCTATTTAACGTTTTTATTTAATTTTCTTTCTTTCTTTCTTTTTGTGTATTTTTCTCTTTCTTTTTATTTTACATATTTTGGTTACATTTTCTTTCTTTCTTTTTACTTCTTTCTATTAATGTTTTAATTATTCTTTCTTTCTTTCTTTCATTCTTTCTTTCTCTCTCCTTTCTCCATCTCTTTTTTTCTCTTCCTCTCTAGCACAAGCTACAGTTCATTCAGTAAAACTTTGTCTATTAGTATGTGATGAGGTTCGTTCTTGTGTGTGTGTGTGTGTGTGTGTGTGTGTGTGTGTGTGTGTGTGTGTGTGTGTGTGTGTGTGTGTATGTGTGTGTGTGTGTTGCCCTGCCCCACACCGGATCAGCAGTTACACTGTAGAAGACAGTTTTCTGAGGTTCTATGGCGTCTCCTGACTTCATTCTAACCCGAGGATCCTGAGCGTCTCGCGTCTCATCTTGTCCTTTATTAGTCTCACTCCTGACTCTCAGTGTCTCACGCCCCCCTAACACCAGCTCTCCTGTAGAGCCCTGAGCTCCTGCTTCAGCAGCTGCTCTCAGATTTCTCTCCTAAACCGAGCTGACAGGTTTCTCCTCTCACGCAGTACAAAGGATTTCTGTTAGCGGTACGATACCCAACACGTGTCCGGCTTTGTATGTCTCAGAGAACACACGTGTCTCTTCACGGTGAGAGCTCTGGTGTGGTGTGGTGAGGTGTGGTGAGGACTGAGAGACGGAGATGGCTGATGGGAATCGGCAGTTCAGGGTTAAAGGTCTTGGATTTGGACTCGACCTCACCAGTTCATTGACCAGCGTTAATCACACACCAGTAAAAACACAACCCGTCCCCCTGGTAGCTGTTTTATATATATATTTTTTTTCATATTTGTCACATTTAAATGTTCCAGATCATCCAACAAATTTACACAAAGATAACCCGAGTAAATATAAACTGCAATTTTTCAATGATAATTTCATTTATTAAGGGGAAAAAAAAGTTGTCCGAACCCACCTGGCCCTATGTGAAAAAGTAATTGCCCCCTAAAACCTAGTAACTGGTTGTGCCATCCTTGACAGTAGCGGTAACTACAATCAAGCGTTCGTGAAGCGTTCGCAACTGCCATTGCATCTTTCACATCACTGTGGAGGGATTTTGACCCACTCTACTTTGCAGAATTGTTTAAATGCGGCCACATTGGAGGATTTTAAAGCACGAACAGCCTGTTTCTATAGTTGCCGCTATAGAATGCTGTTGAGTGGACGCTGGCGCGTGCTTGCTGCCGCTGCTCTCCGGCAATGTGTGTGTGTTTTTTTTTTTTGTTTTGTTTGTTTGTTTGTTTGTTTTGTTTTTATCTCCGAAATCCTGCGTGCCCTGCTACCTCAACAACCTGGGATTACGATGAGGGTCGGTTGGATTTATTCCTGGTGTACCATCACCTGGTTTTTTCTGTTACCTGTCTACAAACCGGCAACAGGATTGCTCCAATACTCGGCGGCTGAGCTGCTCCGGCTTCGCTCTCACCTGTCGGAGCTCCCGCCGGCGCTGCATCTTCACCCGGATATTGTTCGCCTTCCTCGTCGTAGATACATCCATCGGGGATCGCGGCGAAGTTTCCATCTCACCAACACTTCAGGAATAAAATCCATCTGGACTTCTCGACGTCCATCGCGCTACACTGGCAGGGGGGTTGATCACAGTGTGTTAGCTAGACCAGGTAGGTCAGCTAATGCTAATGGCAAATGTGATGATAAACTTCGGTCTGCTTAATATCCGCTCACTTACAAGCAAGGGTCATCTCATCCGGGATCTCCTCACTGACCGAAAGTTTGATTTCCTCTGTCTAACGGAAACTTGGCAACAACCCAATGACTTCTCCGCCCTCAATGAGTCAATCCCAACTGGGTTTGTGTACATCTCTCAGCCTCGTGGCTGTGGCCGTGGAGGTGGACTCGCGATTATTCACCGTGAGAAATGGAAAGTCCTGCCAGTGTCCGCACCTGAATTTGATTCATTTGAACCAGCTGTGTGTGAACTTCCTGGGCCCACACCTACCATTGTTGCTGTGGTTTATCGCCCCCCTAAGACTCAATGCAATTTTACAACTGACTGACTGCTTTTCTCACCCACTTAATCACACTTTCCTCAAATATAATATTGGTGGGCGACTTTAATATACACATCGACAATATCGACCACCCTCTTACTAGAGACTTTGCTGCCTGTCTTGAGAGTTTTGGTCTCCGGCAGCATATTGACTTTCCAACTCACTCCAAGGGTCATATTCTGGACTTAATCTGCTGTTCTGGTCTCACTCCTTCCGTTTGTACTGCTGTTGATCTCCCAATAACTGATCACTTTCTTATCTCCTTCAATTTTCAACTCTCTCTCTCTCTGTAATCAAGCAACCTCGTATCATATCTTTCCGTAGTATTAAGGACATCAGTTCTGACGCTCTTACCAGTAGTATTGATAACGTCATGAACTTCAACTGTCTATCTGACCCGGATGATCTGGTTTCTTGCTATAATGATGGCCTTATGTCTATTCTTAACTCTCTTGCTCCTCTGAAAACAAGGACTGTCACTTTTACTCAGTCTGCACCCTGGTTCACTACAGAGCTCCGACTAATGAAAGCCAAAGGTCGTCAGCTTGAGCGGCTTTATAGAAAAACGGGTCTTAATATCCACAAAGAACTGTATGCAAATCACACTCTGCTTTATAAACGTTACATTGCAGATAATAAATCCAGGTATTATTCTGGCCTGATTTGTACTAATGAAGGCAACTCCAAAATGTTATTCTCGGTTTTCAACTCTGTGTTTAGTCCCCAATGTTCTTTACCTTTTCATCTGTACTCTCCTGCCTTTTTGCTCTCTGATGTCCTTCTTCAATGAGAAAATACATAAAATCCATCTACATCTAGGTTCACCATCTTCCCCAACTACAACTTCTGAACTCTATCCTATTCTCTATCCTTTCTCTGCTTTTCAGCTTCCCAGTATTTCAGATATTATAGATCTCATCCATAAATCTAAGTCCTCTACTTGTTCTCTGGATCCTCTTCCCACTGTTCTAGTTAAGGCCTGTCTACCCTCTCTGATTCCTCTTATTTCCGCTATCATTCACTCCTCTCTTACTACTGGTATTGTCCCTATGTCACTTAAAACTGCTGTTATCACTCCGATTCTGAAGAAGTCTGGTGCTGATCCGTGTAATTTCAATAATCTTCGTCCAATCTCCAACCTACCGTTTCTGTCTAAAGTCATTGAAAAAATGGTTGTTTCTCAACTGCACTCTCATTTAACTCGTAATAACTTGTACGAACATTTTCAGTCTGGTTTTCGCCCTTTCCATAGCACTGAAACTGCTCTTTTAAAAATTACTAATGACCTTCTTATGGCAGCTGATTCTGGTTCAGTCACTCTTCTAATTCTTCTTGATCTAAGTGCTGCCTTTGATACTATCTCGCATACTATCCTTCTTAATCGACTTATCTCTATCGGCATTTCTAACACCCCCCTTGACTGGTTTAAATCTTATCTATCAGGGCGCACACAGTTCATAAAATTACACTCTTTTCGTTCTGAATCTTCTCCTGTTAACACTGGAGTTCCACAGGGTTCTGTCCTAGGTCCTCTTCTCTTTATCACCTACCTTCTTCCACTCTGGTTAAGAGCTTGGGTGTCCTCCTGGACAGTGCACTTTCCTTTCAATCCCATATTAATAACATTACCCGGTCCGCTTATTTTCACCTACGCAATATCAATCGTCTACGCCCTTCTCTCACTCAGAAGGCCACTGCTATACTTGTCCACAATCTTGTAACCTCCCGTATCGATTATTGTAACTCTCTTCTTTTCGGTCTTCCTCATAAAACTCTTCATAAGCTTCAACTGGTTCAAAACTCGGCAGCTCGCATCATCACTAAAACTCCTTCATTTCACCACATCACTCCAGTTTTGCAGCAGCTTCACTGGCCGGTACAGCACCGTATAGACTTCAAGATCCTTCTTCTTACTTTCAAAGCTCTCCACAATCTTTTCCCCTCTTACGTATCTGATCTTCTTCATATTCATGGTTCCCTCTCGCTCTCTCAGATCTGCCTCTTCTCTCCATCTCTCTGTGCCTTCTGCTCGTCTCTCCACCATGGGACAGAGGGCTTTCTGTTACTCTGCTCCTCGGCTCTGGAACTCTTTACCGCCAGAAATCTGCAACATTGATTCACTGTCTCTCTTTAAATCCAAACTCAAATCTTACCTGTTTAATCTTGCTTACCCACCTTAAATCCTTCCTGCCCTCTCTCTTGCACAGTTTCTCGTGGTATTTAATTTTGTTTTGTTGCTGGTATATTTTGTTTGTTTTTGTTTTGTCTTGTTTCTACGTGCCTTTATGTAACTTTTGTACAGTGTCCTTGAGTGTTTGGAAGGCGCTTATAAATAAAATGTATTATTATTATTATTATATTATTATCTCGGTCGGATAAGAAAAATAAAAATTCAGGAAGGGGCAAATACTTTTTCACAGCACTGTATTCATAATTTTGTTCACTTCAAGTTCTTTTATAACACCAGCAAAACAGCAGTTTAACAATCATTTATATTGATTAATGAAAATTATTAATAATAATAATAATAACTTGGATAAAAAAATAAAACTAAGAAACAATGATTTGAACAATGAAACAAACAACAATTTTTATGATCCCTTAATTATTTTATTTATTTATGTATTTATTTTTATTTTAAAAAAGGTAGCAAAACAGTAGTGTTCTAATAAAAAAATAAAAAAAAAACTTCCCAGTTAATTGATGCTGTTATTAATTTTTATCTAAGAAAAAGCTAATTTAAAACCATCTTACAGTGTTATTTTTATTTTTATTTATTTTTATTCTATTTAATAAATAAATAAATAAAAAACTCTGATCCGCTGCTTTCAAACGCACTTCAACGTTTCCAAAAAGAGCAGTGGTTCTCAGGGTTACAGTGATCAGATGTGTGGATTCGAGACACGTGTGCTTGGCGTGTGCAACCTGTGCGAGGTCAGACGAGCTCTGAGCGGAATAAGGAGTGCATGCAGGAGAAGCCAGAGAGAGAAAAAAAAAACAGAAAGAAAGGAAGGAAAGAAAGAACGCTGACCAGTGATGAAGTGTTTATCAGACGGAGCTTTAGAGCCGGCGCAGGGAGCAGAAAAAACGAGGCCGTAATGGATCAGCGCTGTTTAAGGCCCTTTTGAGTTGTTGCTTTTTTTTCTCTCTTTTCAATGACACACAAACTGTAGGGAGGAAAAAAAGAAGAAAAGAAGAAAAGCTGGAGCTACAAGAGTAATCTCTGTGCATTAGTAAATATAAACAAATTAAAGTTACATATCTAACAAATCAGCATTATTAGATTGCATATACTCTGTGCAGACCTGACTCAAATCATTGGGCCACGCCCACTTTTCTTACACACATGCAACATCTTGCAATGTCTTAGAGTGCCATAAATCCTACCTGCAAATAATTATATACTGTATATATATATATATATAAATTATTACAAATAATGATATATATATATATATACACACACACACACACACACACACACAGTCTTATGCAAAATTTTAGGCACCCCTTGATAAATAGCAGGTTTTTGTTTTTTGTATTTTTGTGTTGAGTGACATAATGTTTTTATTTTTTTTATCTTTGTTCAATTTATGACATAAAAAGTAACTATGCACCAATGTTTGCTGAAAATATTGCACATTTTTTCCATTTCCAAAAGAGACTGTGTTAACATCTTTTCAATTAAAAAAATCAACAAAATCTGTTATCAAGGGGTAAAAAACAAAGTAAAATTATATTTTTAAATTATATATATATATATATATATATATATATATATATATATATATATATATATATATATAATAAAGACATCATATATTTAACAAGATAATATAAACTTGGCAAAAATATCAGAAAAAAGGTAGTTTGATGATGATGATGATAATAATAATAATAATAATAATAACAAAGGACAAAAATAAGAATCAAATAATGAAGCAATTTTCATAATAATACCATATAATGAAATTATTACCTTAATTATTATTACCTTAATAATACATTATTTAAAAAAAACTATTTATTTATGAAGAACGTTATAAACTGGTTGTTTATATAACAGCCTCAGCAGCGACCTCATTTCCCCTCTCGTCTGTTCCAGCCACTCATCATTCAGCATCAGCAGTCAGTACACCAATCACCTCCTGATCATCTCTCATCATCTGCACCTGTTTCTCACTGTTTATGCTTGAATGATTCATAGGTCACTGTGTGGTTTAACAAACAAAAAACATTCCTCTGAACCTGCTGAGTTGATGATGAGAGACAAAAAGTCTCCAGGCTTTCATGAAGCCTGGAGAACTATTGATTTAGATCATACTAAAAATACAAGACCATCTCGCTCTTTGGAAGCAAAATATGAAGAAAGACTTTTGCATGGTCCTGTAGATATACTGTATAACCCTTCTTTTTTTCCCCTCATGTTCAGGGGCTTGCTATGTCTCAAAACAGTAGTTTAATAATAATAATAATAATAATAAAAATAATAAAACGAGGACAAAAATAAGAAACGAACAATGGTGAACTTTTCATAATCCCTTAATTATTGTTATTATTTATTTATTTATTTATTTATTTTTCACACACACACAAATCAAATCAAACAGTAGAGTTCTAATTACAGTTACAATCAATATATATATATATATATATATATACAGTATATTAATTAAAAAGAATAATAATAATAAACGCTTTTTTTCTGAAATGGCTCAGGTACAGGGACTGGTCTAAAAATAAAAAATAAAATAAAAAAGTCAGGCAAAAAAAAAAGTCCTTTAGGAACCCCGGAGAACTGTTCCTCGAGACCTTTTTCCACAGTATTGTAGATATACTGCATGACCCAGACATTTTCTCTCATTTTGTCTCACCAGCTCTGCATATTTGATGTGGTGTAGGTTTGATTCCAGCTGCAACTCTTAAAGCAACCATCCACAGTTTATTTAGGGAGGTGTGAGTGCACTGGCTCGTGCAACCCTCGACTCACTGGGGTCATGGGTCAAGTCAGAAATACAGTACCATCACGTGCTAGTATACCATGGAACCAAACAACAGAGAGCTGATAAATTTTAAATTAAATGATGACTGTCAGAATTGTCCATCATGAGCGTGGAGTGGATTCATATATGAAATCTATTTACATTAATTATTATCATTATATTAATAATATTTATGGATTGATATTTCTGCGTGATCGGAATAGAAAACACTTATATATATATTATGGCTGTTTTTTCTGAGAAATGCTCTGGATGTTTAAAATCCTGTTTTGGCCTTTAATGCATCTGGAGGCCAGTCTATTAAAACTTGCTTGCGTTCCACTTGAAGCACCCATGAATGTGGTCATTTATTCACACTGTAGAATTGCTTTTCTTTCTCTATCGGCGATTAGAACAAATGGAGGCGTCTAATCCGTGCTCCCGAGTGCGACCATTATGCAGCGGCATCGGTTAAGGGGACGGACGTTAATCATCTGCGTTCCGGTGAAAGGAGCTTTATATTGGCAGCTCTATAAGGAAGCAATCGGTAACGTAATAACAGTCGTAGAAGACCGATGTCGATCTGCGTTTGTAAAAATGATACTCATTGCGTTAGACCATAAAATATTTAAACGCGCTCTTTTTCTCGCATTCGTTTTTCATTTCTGCTTTTTTTTTTTTTTTTCTTCTTTCTCCGGTACTGTATTACTGCTGCATGAAATAAAATAAAATAAAAGAAGATAAAAACACGCCGGAATATAGCACCATGAACTCGGTTGACCTCTCGGATGCTGGTGTTAAATTCCCAGAGTGCAATGCAGATGTACAGCAGAGACAGTAAACAGTCAGAGGTGAACCTTTGAAGCAGATCTGTTTGAGCCGAGTCTACGGATGAGCGAGCGGGAAAGCTGGATGAACAAAACACTGAATCATTACAGCATCACTTCTTGTCAGGCAGCATTGAAGTCAGGGCTAATTTCCAGTCGCCCGCTATCAGCAGGTAGTCACGCGGCATTGTGGGTATTGTAGGAAACCGTTAACCGGAGTTATTAAACAGACTTGATAAGGGGAAGGAAAAAAAAAGGCTCCCCTTTGGCTCTTATGTAAGCCTCGCTGCCGGTAAACAGGTTGAACCTGAAAACGTGCGCGTGAGAACGTGGATGTGTGTGAACGCTAGTGTTTAAAAACCTGCTTAAGCAACTTCTAACCGCAAGGTCAAACTGTAGGGTCAACAGTACTGCAGGTTGAACCTCAAAGCGGGTGACGTGATTTGCTGCCGCCAGAGTGGGTATGTTTTCTAATATACAGATCCTGAGCCCTCCCCTTTAGTTCCTTATATTACATTTAATTAAGTGATGTCGATTAAATGAAAGAAATGGGAACACAAGTTTTACAGTGACGCGACATGCTGCGGTGACATTTCAAAAGTCACTGTTTATTGTCACAACCTCAGCAGCGACCTCTTTTCCCCTCTCATCTGTTTCCAACCACTCAGCATTCAGTATCATCAGCATACTAATCACGGGCCTGATCATCTGTCATCCTCTGCGCCTGTTTCTCACTGGCTCAGGACTGAAGTTAGATGAATGATTGAATGATTCATAGGTCACTGTGTGGCGTCACAAACAAAAAAAAAAAACATTCCTCTGAAACGGCCCAGGTACAGCGACTGGACTGAACCAGAAAAGCCTGGAGAACTATTCTTCAAGACTAGATTAAAAATACAAAAATGAGGAATGGCTCAAGACAACAGTGAGAGTCAAGCAGACAGATGCAACGTTGGGCTTAAAAACAAAGACCTACTGTATGAACATGTGGACTTGGGTTATAAATGGCAATGGGAATATACTGTCGAACACTGGGAGTACTGGTCCCTGGGAATATACTGTAGGTGGATATGGCTCGGATACTATCGTGCACTGAGAGCGGTGTAGCCTAGAGATATAGGACGTAGGATACAGGACCATTGAGCTTTGGTGATCTAGGGCGTAGGGAACATGTGACTGCAGAACAAGAAGTCCTTCAAAACTAAGCAATGTGGAACAACTGGAGGCTCGGACCCTGAGAACACGGATAGAGGGGAAGAGAATTGAGCATTGAGAACATGGAGACTAAGTGGAGAAACACAGGGTCCTGGAATGTAGCGCCTGCGGACCATAGTGGTGATGATTAGGTGCTGGGAATAAAGGAGACTGGAAAGATATGATCCTGATTGGATAGTGGATTCATTTCAACGACCTTGGAAATTAAGGGCTGCTTTCTAAATTTGCAAGTAGTCCTCGAAAAGATATGCTTTCTCTAGAATACTGCCGAGAGCTGATTGGCCGTGAGCTCACGCAAGCGGAAGGGGCGGATAGCGCTGTCCTCCGAGTGTGTTACTCCACCTCCAACGGTGCGCGAGCGAGCAGTTCGAAAAGAGACGGTCGGCTGGCGTCACGTGGTTCGGAGGAACCACGTGATAGTCTTCGGCTCTCCCGGATGAGTGATAGTAGTAGCCTTAATGTGGGAGCACCCCCTAGTGACGGGGAGGAATTGGACACCACTAAAAAAAATTTAAAAAACAGACCTACAACACGTCTACATACACAAATTTTGGCTATAGTTCCAGTAATGAAAATATCACAATTCAGCTACAACAGAATGATCAGCTGGTCCGAGTCGTTCATTCTTTTGTCACGTGACTCTCATAGATGCTTTGCGGTGCATTACGCAGGAAACAGAATTGAACGGTTCTTCTCATGAGTCTTCTAGTCCGAGTCGTTCATTCTTTTGAATCTATTGCACCGCGTAGCGTCTATGGGAGTCACGTGACAAAAGAACAAACGACTCGGACTAGAAGACTCAAAGGTAACGACTCATTTCTGTTTCCTGATGATGTTTTGCGCCCAGTAGAAAAAGAAGGAGTCTACTCGTTCTCCTGAGTCACGTTAAAGACTCGTTCAAAATGAATGAATCATTAATGAACGACTCCTCACTAATAGGTATCTGCCTGGCTAGTCGAGGTTTCTGGAAGCGTATATACTGTAGGGTAGTAATCTAGTAACCTCCCAGCATTGAAAATACAGTTATTGCTGTTATTTATTATTATTATTTTTTTATTTGACGCAATTGTGCGATTATAAACCTCCAGCAACTCAAGTTGTTTACTCCGGTATCAAGTTACTTCATGCTGTTAGATTTTGGTTACTAGTCTTTCCTGTCTTTCCCTTTCCCTTGAATCTGGCATCGTAATAATTTTTGTTTTCACTTCCCCAGTCTCTCTCTCTCTCTCTCTCTCTCTCTCTCTGCTTAACTAGCGTCTGTGTGTCTCAACATGGCTAACCCTGTGAAGCAGAACCGGCTTCATTATAATTGGCCTTGGCATATCAGGTCACAATTATCAACGCTGGCTTATTCAGCTTTTAATTGCCTCATTTAATTTGTTCACATTTGGCACGAAGTAACAGCAACCTGCTGCAGTTGAAACCGATTAGCTCCAAGGACGTGTTAGTCGAGACGGGGCTTATCGACACGTCACCCTCGTCTCCTTCACCCCCGTTCTTCTATCAGCGCGGCACTATAGAGACCGGACGGAGTGAGGAAGGGAGCCGTGTCCGACGTCAGTGTGCGCTGCCTTGCGGTTTTGGAGATTCGCCGCCGTCTCTTGGGAGTAAATGAATATATAAAGAGATTTTCTTATTAACAGGGATACAAAGGGTTGAAACGGTGTCAGTTTTTAAACGATAGTTCACGAGTCAAATATGGCAGGAAACCCGAAGGCGGCGGCTACGTCGTCGTGCGCGCATGTTCGGGTCACTTGTTTCGTCCTCGTTTGGAGAGCGGGACTCATTATTCGCGATGATGTCGCGGCCGGTCCATGGCCGTCAGCCAGCCAGCGAGGGAAGCATAGAGAGGCTCGTTTATCCTTTAATTCATCAGCTTATTTAATAAGGGAATTAAAATGCTTTATAGTGGTGCTCTGAGACCAGCACAACAGAGCGCTTATTACTTTCACCTTACGTACAAAGAGAGACATAATACTCCGTTATACACAGAAAAACCGTCTCGGATCGTGTCTCCCTTTGACAGTCGTACATGTTATTATTTACATCATGCGCTTGTTTCTATAGTAACAGCTCGTTCCCTGATACTTGTATAGCGGATATTATGCATGAATACATACAAGCGACAAAAGTACATGATCATTAACGTGGTAACATTTTCTATAACGAGATTTGTATTTACTATTTACGGACTACGTCTCCAGAGGCTGCACTTTGTAAGAATTAAAGGCCTGGTATTTTACTATTTCTTTAACAGCTTAATATAAATCCCAGCGCTCCACCAAAGTGTGTGTTAATACTTCAGCTCAAAGAACTCTCAGATAATTCGTGTTTTACTTCAGACTCCCTTTGTTTCACTCCTCTCCCAAATGTGCCATTTCGGTGTCTATGTAAATGAGCTACTCCTGAGCCACGCCCCCTTTCAGAGAACAGCAGAGCTGAGCAACAAGCTGGGGGAGGGGCTCTTCTCATATGAGGTCACATCAGAGGGAAAAATCTAATTAGCTTGTTTGTGCAAAAATGAAAAGAAGGCCAAAAAGCGGCAACTTTTCCTTTATCTTCTTTTTATTCATAGATACTCTTTAAGCTGTAACTTAAGGACACCTTAAGGATCGCTGTATGTTGTTTGTTTAATGGGATGATTGTTTGTAGCACAGAAGTGCTGTGGTATAAAAGGAATAAAACACGTCACAGTGTGATGCTATTAGAAAATAAACAACAAGTCCTGTATCAGTGCACGTATCAGATTGGCGCCCGAGCAAATCCTTCGGCTTATTTCCTCGTTTGGCCGAGAAGCTCGAGTGGGCACGAAGCGAGGCAGCGAGATGAGAGCAAGTGTCTGTGGAAGATTTCGGGCCCCGAGGAGGCTTTTAACAAAGGGGCCGTGCTGGAGCGAGTGATCGCCGGAGGGGAGTCGGGATCGGGGTGTCGTGTTAGATGTGGCTGGGTGAAGACAGCAGATGGAGGGAAACTGGGCCGAGATCAGACTCATTACCACGGAGCGGCACGACAGCCGGGATTCCTCCCTCTCGCTTTGGCACTGGGCATTTCCAACACACTCCCTGTTTGATTTCTCATTCTCTCTCTCATCAGCACATTTGATCTCTCTCGTTTTCTTCTTTCTCATCATCACATCTCTCATCAGCATCTCTTTCCGTCCCATAACCTCTTCAAGACAAAGGTCTTAATTCCTTGTTTCCTTGTTAACCAATCACCCTCTTCAGCCGTCACATCCTCTCCTTAGACGTGACACCTTTAACTAATGATGCATCCTTTTTTTTTTTTCCTTTCGATTAGATGCTTTGTGAAACCTTTCCTAGACGTTTTACGCTCTTAAAAAGAAAAAGGTAACATGCCCAAGGAATACAGTACGTGAATCGATTCATTTTGATGAATATCTACGCTAGGATCAAGCCTCGTTCTGAATCTCTTTTGTTTGAATCCAGAATGCTCTGTGCTCAATAAGACGCAGCTTAACCCCCGGATCCGGTCTTAATTCGGTTGTGTCTCGGGAGGATCATGAATGCGCTGTCGCCCGCGCAATTTCATGCGCATTTCCAATCCTCATCGATCCGCCGTTTGTCTACAATATGGACTGACACTCTGGATCGATCTCTTTTATTATCATCCACAAATGCCTGCAGTCGTTAAGAAGTCACAGGTCAGAGCTGCAGGTCAAAGGTCACTTTCTCGCTTTACTCCCAAACGATTTATTTGCAGTTCCTGTACTTCTGCTTGTTTTCTTTGGTTCTTCGGCTCTTTGCGTTTTTTTTTTTTAATGGCGTGCCTCTTGGCAAGCTCTCGCCGTCTCCGGCGCTCCCCCGGCGTCTCACCGCGCCATCGCTGCTTTGAACCAGCTCCCAGACGCACTTATTTCTGCGCACTGGTTCGTTCGGGAAACTTAGTTAATTAGTGTGTGCACACACGCCGCTTGTTTTCGTGTGTAACGGAATCTCCAGACGCCGAGCGCAGAGAGTCACGCGTCACGCCACGCCGTGCCGTCTTCATTCCTTCTCGTTTCCGCTTTCCTCGTCCTCCAAGCTGGCCTCATTCTACCGTGAGACACACAGCTCTGGTGCTCTTGCCTCGAGGCACCGCTGTCTTTAAGAGCCTCGGGGTGTCTCGCTTTGAAATTGCGATAGCAGGACTGTGATTTAATGCTGAAATGCGGAATAAAAGCTGCGCATTTGATAGGAATGATCAAAGCGCTCAGATCGTAGCACTTCTGAGGTGTTTTGTCAAAAGCAGATCTGTAGTTTTTTTTTTTTTTTTATCCTTTCCATCGAAATCTTGTCGATGTTTTTATCATGGCTGGGTGCAGAAGCTGCTCAAAAGGTACTGATTTCTGATGTCGGTATCCTACCGGTACTGAAACCTTGAGTACTGAAGCACTTAAAAATATATATATAAGAAAAACTCCATAAAGTCCATTTATTCATTATTGTATATACACCGCTTATCGTGCGGTCTCAGTTGGGTCGCAAGAGGTGCCTGGAGGCTGGGGATCGAAGCGGGAGGGACCCCCCCATGGGCGTGGTGCCAGACGAGCCGGCGCAGGGTACAAGAACACACACACACACACACACACACACACACACACACACACACACACACACACACACACACACACACATTCAGACAAACTACAGAAGGAAATTTTGGAAAAACCAGTCTGCCTACAGGGGTGGAAACCAGACTTCCTAGAGGAAACCCACCAAGCATACGGAGAACATGCAAACTCCACACACACAGAACGGAGGTGTTCTGTGTTAATAGGTAAAAGTGACAGATGCACCAATTTTGCTTTTTCTCAGACCGGGTACTTCAATTTGAGTACTTACTGCATGTATATACTACCAATACTGTTACTGGGCTCTTTGGAGTCTTTCAGTACCGTGGTTGTACCCCTATCTCACGTGGTTTGATACACGCTATGATGTGCGGTGTTAGGCACCGTGAGCCGCCGCGACTGACCGCCCGACGTTCTGCGAAGTTCTGCAAGGTCCGCGATCATCCGCGAGGACCGCCAAAAAAAAATTCAACATGTGTACTTTTTCATGTGGAAAGATGGAAACATAATCACAGCGCCAGAGCTCGCGGTGAATCGTGATGAACTTACGGTACTTACGGTCACCGCGCGAAACCATGTAGGTGAGATAGAGGTGTACTGTAACTGCCCATGAATTTAACATTTAAAGAAAGACCATTTTTATTATGTATTTTACATAATAAAACTATATTTCAGCCCTATCGATGTTTAAAAGACAAGGTTATATATTTTTCAGCAACTTTGGTAGCGCTGTTTCTGTCACAAATGTTTTACACGAGTGCATTTTTACTTTCCGGCGGTTACTTTTTCGGGCTAATGTTTATAACACTGTTGCCTGTTTGCATTCATTAAAAGAAATTATTTTTTTGCTTTTAACTTTTGTAAATATTGTTACAAAACGCAGTTCTGTAAATGATTGGCAAGCAAACAAGAGATGCGCTGCTAAGCTGAGCTTGGATAGCGAGACGGACTAGAGAGAGAGAGAGAGATACAGTCCTAAGCTAGTCCGTCAGTTTAGCGTTACTTTTCCCTGCTATCATGAAACTCAGAGAGGAGAAAACTCAAGCTGACCTGATTGCTGTTCTGTAGTTCACTCTAGTTCTGTAGTTATTGTTTTTGTTTGTATGTTTGGTCCTTTGTTTGTTTCTTTCTCTGATACTTTGTTTCTTTTTTTTATTCTTTGTTTATTTGTTTTTTATATTCTGTTTCTTTCTTACTTTTCTTTTTTTTTTTCGTTTATCTGGTTGTCTATATACAATTAAGACCTTTTTCCCCCACACATGTGAACATTGCAGTTACAAACAGTTTGCTTTCTTTTGCTCCTGCATTTAGGATTAAAAATGTAAATGTGAAACTACTGTAGATCTGAAACGAACATAATAATGACCTCATGACGGAGTAAAAAGAGTAGCGTAGTGGTGACCCAAGTGGTTAAGACTGTGGGTTACTGATTGGAAGGTTGGGGGTTCGAACGTCAGCACCGCCAAGTCGCCACTTCCGAGCCCTCGAGCGAGGCCCTTATCCCCATCTGCCCCAGGGGGCGCTGTATCCTGGCCGACCCTGCGCTCTCACCGCAGTTTCCTAAATGGGATATGCGAAGAAATCATTTCAAAGTGCTGTTGGGTAAAAGTGACAAACAATAGATTTTTTTTTTTTTTAAGGCTCTCTCCGTCACCCAGGTTAGCTCCGCCCATAAAGGTGAGTGCGGTATATTAGTAAACGGCGGATCGATAGGTCCTAATTCATGCCCGGTCCCAGCCTGTTCGTCCTGGCCAGAGCAGCAGGGCGTGAAATTCAAATTATTATTGCAGCCAGCCAATTCCATTAGGAGCGGGAGGATGCGTAGTGCTGGGTGATATTGGCACCGTTCCTGGTGAGAGGTGGAGGCTTGCCCTTTGCAGCCCACACAGCAGGAGTTATTACCCAGTTTATCACAGTTCGCCCTGCCTCCTTCATCTCGCTGCTGTTGTCATGCCAGATAGAGTGGCTGTGCTAAGCATCAGTGCCCCTAGAGGTCAGGCAATAAGAAGCAGAGTACCCAAACTGTTCCAGCCGTTCGGAAACGTCTAAACAGGCGTCTTCATTTTGCTTCCGGTTTGCTGGAAGGCATAGGTTTTTTTTATTTTTTAGAACAAAATTTGAGTTGATTGTGAAAGTGAGAGCAAGTTTAATGATTTTCATGTGATGAAAACTAGGGGAGGGAAAGTAAAGTGCAATCTGACAGCGACGTCGAGTTCCGAATTCCAATCGGTCAGAAGTCGTCGATTTAGTTTTCTCAGCTCCGACAGTACTAGTGGCACTGATCCAAATCATACGACTGTACTAATGCATCTGGTCTGATATGTGCATTAATAAATTAAAGTCATTGGCAAGTTGCTTTCGGGAAATAAAAGAGCTCTTGAAGAGATGTGCCGCTATTAAACAGTAATCAATTCCGGGGCGGTAACGCGTACCCTGCTCCACGTCGTGCCGCTTCACACCACTCCGTCAAGGGTTTGTTTAAAATCTACCAGCCCAGCATGGTTTGAGTGTTTTTCCACTTTACATATTGTTGTTTGTTTGTTTTTTCCTCCTCATGTACTTGCAAATACATGCTAATGTAATCAGTAATAAGACATTTATGTTTAGGTGTGAGGCAAGACTTTGTATTAGGATTAAGGAAAATTACAGAGATTAAAAACTCATTTGGCTTTGAACAATGTAACATTGTACCATGATTTGTGGGTCCAGGTCATTACTGTGAAAGGTCAGCTATGTTTCCACCAATGTGTTCAATCATATGAATTTGCAATTTAACTCGTTTAGAACAGATCTGTAATTTATTTCCAGCGTTACTAATCCCATCCATCACGTAAAACTGATTTGAAACACAGGTAGCGTGATCTTACGGAGATGATTACCCTAATTTCTCGAATTTGTTCGATTAGAAGAAATTGACATTGAGGATGATAATAAATTTGGGGCACTTTTAAACCTAAATTTAGAAATGTGCTGGACGGAAGTATGCAGTATATGTAAAAACAGTGTTCAAGTCAAAGCGAGACTTTTGATTGTGCAGAATAACAGGACCCAGTTCTGAGAGTAAAAACTCCCTTTATTTCTCTATATAATCTCCTGCTACACTAATGCACTTATCCCAGTGTCTCACTAGAGCTTGGACACCATCAAGGTAGAAAGACTTTTTGCACAGCTTGCTTCACATCTGAAACGCTGGCCTCCCAGGAACTCCTTTAATGGCCCAACCATGTGGAAATGGCTTAGAGCGAGTTCAGGAATGTACGGAGGATACGTCAACGACTCCCAGCCGGGTTCCTGTAATGTACAAGTGGTGTTGGTGAATGATCGTGTGTATAGTTTATACAGACAGATGCATCTCTTCTGCAAGTTGGTGACAAGTGAAAAGAACGACTGCAATGGGCACCGAGCCACCTGGGCCGGGATCGCCGTGCACGTACCTGTGGCCTTCTTTAAAACGGCTCATCACCGTACTGTGAACTCTTCTGTAAATGTCAATACCAGTACTTTATTACAAGTCCCAGTTTGACTTGAACAGCCCTTATACATTGATTGGTACTGTATATAGGGATGAACAGATAATGTATTTCAAAAGAATAGAAACATAGATGAGAATATAACTTACACATTTTTGTTTATGATGCATTCCAGGGAGGTAGAAACCTACAACAGCAGCTGATGAACTTTCAGAGCCAGAAGATGGTGCTTTCTCAGTGCTTCTGGGATCTCCGATCCATATTTAAATAAAGAAAAAGAGAGAGGGAAAAAAAAAAAACGCATCCCCGTTAGACCATCGACCACCCCTGATTTAAATCTGGACACACTGCCCAAAATCAGATGTGTAATTTCAACACTGGCATCAGATTTTAAACAGATTTGACTTCAGTTTAAAATCGGTGATAAACAGAGAAGGAGAGATGTTCTGTGGAATGGGAGATTGAGTGGACATTAAAAGCAAGCTGTGCAGACAAATTAAGTGCCGGTCATTGAGCAGAGAGAGTAATTTACTTCCATGGCCTTGAATCAGAATTAATTAAGATTGCATGGCCGGAGATGTAGAGAACACAAAGTGGACTGATTTAACCGAGGTTGGTGCGAGCTAATGGAAAATCAATAGGAAGTGTAGAGGATGGCTGCTTTCTACTCCATCCCTTCTTTCTCTATTTTTCTTTGTGCTTCTTCTTCAAAACCTTGACCTCAGTGAAGTTCTGGGAGTCTGATGGGTCGCTGGCAGCGATGGATGGTTCTAGCACAAATAATCTAAATACTGTTTCCCTTTTTTTCTCCCAAATGCAAAGTTTTTTTTTTTTTATTATTGATGGCACCTCTTTAAGACATTATAGGGTGGACTGTCCGACTACAATCTATTTGTTTCCACATCAAGGATACATCAATGGATGTCACCTACGGTCACAGTCTCAACTGCGACACTGTTGTTGTTTTTTACCTACATTAAGTGCTTTATCCTGGTAAGATGCTGAACATATCCCATGAAATGCCTAGAAATTGCCAGGAATATACCCTAGAAGGGAAGCCATGCGCTCACACCTAAGGGCAGTTCGGAGTCACCTGTCTAACAACCTGGACCTGGAAGAAAACTTGGGAAAACTGGAGAAGCGGTGAGAGAGAGAGGTGGGAGAAAACGGAGAAAACCTGTGGACATGTTCTGATGGGATGGATCCAGGCACACAGAAGTGTGAGGTGGGAGAAAATTAGGGATCCTGCAGGAAACCTTTGAATCCCAAGGTGACTCCAGGTAGTCGATCCAGGGACACAGAAGCAGGAGGTGGGAGAAAACTATGGAACCCGGGAAACCTATGAACATGTAAATCTCAAGGGGACTCAAGGGTATTGATCCAAGGACAATGAAGCAGGAGGTGGGAGAAAACTGAAGAATCCAGGAGAAGACCCATGAATCCCAAGCTGAACCGAGGTGGACACACAGAAGTGGGAGGTGGGAGCAAACTGGGGAACCCAAGTGAAAACTGTGAACACATGAAACCAGTGGGGATCAATCCAGGGACTCAGAGGCTGTTAGGAAGCACCACTACCCCCTGTTCTGCCATGCATTCTAACACGTATCATATTTATACTTAATAGGATGGGTACGGCTGTTAACTCCACCGCTTCACGTAACTTGGCTTTGTGTTGGTGAACAGATTGACAGTCGGGACGGTGATACAACAATTGGCTTGAAGCTTATCTATGTCTGTGGTTTTATTACCCTATCAATTGTTCCATTGATGGGATTATATTGACTTGTGCTTTTCAGCTCCAGCTTCGGCTCTACTACGTTCGATATGTCTGAGTCATGTTTGTTTTGACCAGTCTGAGCAGTTCAAACCTATGCTAATCTTATATTCTTCTTCCAATTTGGTCCTTTCCAAATTCCTACCCACTAGCCAGCTCTCTCCTTTCACTCGACAGCTTCGCACTATGGATGATGAAAGCTAGCAAGTGTTTCCTATAAGCCAGCCACCACATCTTTCATGTAGCTGCCCACGCTACGTCAGCTTGAACACACTGGTTATTTTACATACAAGAGCTCACAGATGCTAGTGTTGTTCTGATTGACAAGGAGAGAGAGAGAACGTATCATGCCTTCCAGCCAGACTCGCACTCTCCCAGTGATCCCACTTGGGAGCCGTTTTCAACCATGCTCCAGGTGAAGGCTACCTGCCTAGATTAAAGGGTTTGTCAGGGGTTCTTTGGATGATTAATGGTTCTGGTTTTCTTTATAAAAGGAAACCACTTTGTGGTAGGATTCCACTTAGAAGAGTTTCCCCTAGAGAAATAAGCTGAATCACATCAAATATCCAAACCTTTTTTGACTGGTTTCCTGGGTTACCCCTCGTTTCTTATTGATTTGAGCGAATAATGTGCTTGGCGTCAAAAATTATCTGACTTTTTTTTTTTTTGTTGTAATGTTCACCAATAGTGATGAAATACAGATTATTAAGACGGCTTTAAAAACATGACTGAACACACCTATACACAATATTATATCTGCCTGTGTGTCTCTAGAAGTGGGTTAAGTGATCATTGTTTTCATTAAAATGAAAATGTTCTGTAAATACTTTCAAGCCGAGGATGGACAAAAGGTACAGGTGTAAACTGCATCTCGGCGTGATTCTAGTACATGCAGGACTGCTCGTCTGTGTTTTTCTTTTTCGCGCATCTCATCTGCTCACTCGTTCATCATCGTGACAGCAGATCCGGTACACAGATGATGAAATATTAAATTTTCCCCTGAATCAATAAACACAGAGGCTATGATCTATGGCCTCCCAGAAAAAGGAGGTGTGGTCTCTGTATTTATTCATCCCAATGAAAGAGATGTGGCCTCGGGGTCTGTCACTCCTAGTGAAGAAGCCTTTGCTTTGTGTTTGTCAATCACACTGAAGGAAGTTTGGCCTCTGGAACTTTCAGCCTCGGTGAACTGTGTTTCTCAGATACAGTGAACAAGGTCTGGCCTTTTGTACCATTTAAGTCCAGAAAAGTAAACATAACCTGTCAATCCCAGTGAATGGAGTGGGGTCTCTGTAATTGTAGAACCCAGTTGAGGAGGTGTGGTCACCTGTTAGTGCAGGGTAAAGTGGTGGCCTTGGTACCTGTTAGTAGATCAGGTGTGGTGTTTGTACATTTCAGTGCCACAAAAGAAGTCACTACCTTTATACCTTCCAGGTTCAGTACAAGAGGCATGATCTCTGTCACTGTCACACCCAGTGAGAAAGCCATGCATGCATGCCCCATTGGCAATGGAGGGTATAGAGGACATGGCTTCTTTACTGGGTGTGGCGGGTATAAAGGTCATGCCTCTTGTACTAAACCTGGAAGGAACAAAGATAGTGACTTCTTTTCCTACCCAATGAAGGAGGTGCTGTCGCTCTACCAGTCAAACTCAGGGAAGGCGGTATGGCCTCTGTAGCGTTCATACCCAGTGAAGGAAGGTCTGGCCCCTGTATCTGTTGGACATGGTGAAGGAGGTGTGGGTACCCTTCCCACCCAGTGAATGAGGTGTGGCCTCTGTACATGTTGGACCTGGTGAAGGAGGTGTGGCCTCTGTATCTGTTGGACATGGTGAAGGAGGTGTGGCCTCTGTACCCTTCCTACCCAGTGAAGAGGTGTGGCCTCTGTACCCTTCCCACCCAGTGAAGAGGTGTGGCCTCTGTACCCTTCCCACCCAGTGAAGAAGGTGTGGCCTCTGTACCCTTCCTACCCAGTGAAGAGGTGTGGCCTCTGTACCCTTCCCATCCAGTGAAGAAGGTGTGGCCTCTGTACCCTTCCCACCCAGTGAAGAGGTGTGGCCTCTGTACTCTTCCCACCCAGTGAAGAAGGTGTGGCCTCTGTACCCTTCCCACCCAGTGAAGAAGGTGTGGCCTCTGTACCCTTCCCACCCAGTGAAGAGGTGTGGCCTCTGTACCCTTCCCACCCAGTGAAGAAGGTGTGGCCTCTGTACCCTTCCCACCCAGTGAAGAGGTGTGGCCTCTGTACTCTTCCCACCCAGTGAAGGAGGTGTGGCCTCTGTACCCTTTCCACCCAGTGAAGGAGGTGTGGCCTCTGTACCCTTTCCACCCAGTGAAGGAGGTGTGGCCTCTGTACCCTTCCCACCCAGTGAAGGAGGTGTGGCCTCTGTACCCTTCCCACCCAGTGAAGGAGGTGTGGCCTCTGTACCCTTCCCACCCAGTGAAGGAGGTGTGGCCTCTGTACCCTTCTCACCCATTGAAGTGGGTGTTGTCTCTGCACCTTTTGGATCCGTTTTACGGGGCATTCACTTTGTACATTTCATTCCCATTAAATTAGCCACAGCCTGTGTGTTTATCTAAAATCGAAAAACAAATGCATAATACTGAACCATACTATATTACATAGGTACATCTAATACATACTTGTAAATCAGCAATTGTGTATATTATGATATGTGAAAGATAAAAGTATTTTCCATCATGATTTATCCGCATGTCCGAGCGAGTGTGTGAAAAGTCCAGATGTGTTAAACGCCAGAGCTGTCTCCCTGTAGACCCGAGGAGCGAGATTGCATTTCACCATCACTGCCAAGTCAAATACGCACCGTGTCGGTGTGTTGAGCGAAGGCCGCGGTGGGGGTTGCATCACGGCCCCTGCGCCAGGATTAGGGACGACTGCTTTACAAAAACGACTGATTGCTTCGAGTAAAAAAAAAACAAGGTGTTGAGCTGAAATCGCAGGTGTGCATGAATGTCAGAGCAGGTCCACAGTGCACGCTCGAGTCTCCAAACACACGCATGGAGAGATCAGACCTGTAGATTGTTTTTGCTGGAACAGAAATTGAGCAGTGTTAGCGGAGTAACGTAAGGGACGTGGACAGTGATGGATGGGCTTTAACGTTTTTCCTTCTCTCTCTCTCTTTCTCTGTGTTTTGCAGGTAAGACGCTGACCTTCTCTCTGCTGTCTCAGTGCTGTCCGATGATAAGCTCTTCGAGTCAGGAGCAACACGGAGATATTTGTGTGATCCCACACACTTGCACAGACACTAACACACACTCACTCTGGATTTAATGAGCCACTGTTTGGCAGTATCAGATGCTGCTATCATAACAACTTTTGTGTGTGTGTGTGTGTATGTGTGTGTGTATGTGTGTCTTTTCGGATCAGCTGCAAGTGCTTACTGTTACTCTGTGTGCCTAGAGACCAACTAAAAGACTGCATTTTCTGTGCGTGTGTGTCTGTGTATGTGCCCTCGCTGTCTAGGTAGCCAGACTATTATTGTAAATTTATTTGGATAAAATAACCTGAGACAGCACCATAAACAAGGGTGAGAATTATAATTAAGGTTAAGGTAAAGGTTATGTCATTATTTGTTCGCAGCACTGACCACATTTGTATCCGTCCATTTTAATAAAAATCTTGATGGAGGCACTCGTACAAAAGAATACACAGTAAATAAAGTGAAGAAAAGCCAGGGACACGATTGGAACATGATCCTCGTGTTCTGCAGGTTTTGGTTTTTCTAAGTTATGCAAGGGAAAGGTCTTGGTATTGAGAATTGGGATATGCACCTGATAATCTCCGGGTGCCGTAAAAGCACCAGCGCACGGTTCACTTCCGAGAAGTTGGCAGAAATCTCCTGAGAAGTAAAGTCCAAAACAAGGTTAATCAATATCATCTAGACCTCTGACTTTATAAATATGTCTTGAAACATGAAAAACGTAAAAAAAATAAATAAAAAAAAGGTGGATCCATCACATTTAAACTTCACTTATTATGAGTATGGTCGCTTGGGGCCAGGAGCCTATCCTAGGGCACAATGTGGGGTACACCTTGGATGAGGTGCCAGCCCATTGCAGGGTACAAGCACATACTCACTCACTCACTCACTCACTTACACACGTGGACAAAATTGTTGGTACCCTTCGGTCAATGAAAGAAAAACCCACAATGGTCACAGAAATAACTTTAATCTGACAAAAGTAATAATAAATAAGAATTCTATGAATGTTAACCAATGAAAGTCAGACATTGCTTTTCAACCATGCTTCAACGGAATTATATTTAAAAAATGAACTCATGGAACAGGCCTGGACAAAAATGATGGAGTGGGCCAATGAGGAGTGGGCCAAAATACCTGCAGAGAGGTGCAGAAGTCTCATTGACAGTTACAGGAATTGTTTGATTGCAGTGATTGCCTCAAAAGGTTGTGCAACAAACTATTAAGTTAGGGGTACCATCATTTTTGTCCATGAAGTTCACCTTGGATCTCTTTATAAGTCTTTCTGGGCTCTTTTGTTACCATTCGGATTATCCGTCTCTTTGATTTGTCATCAATTTTCCTCCTGCGGCCACGTCCAGGGAGGTTGGCTACAGTCCCATGGATCTTACATTTCTGAATAATATGTGCAACTGTAGTCACAGGAACATCTAGCTGCTTGGAAATGGTCTTATAGCCTTTACCTTTAACATGCTTGTCTATAATTTTCTTTCAAATCTCCTGAGACAACTCTTTCCTTCGCTTCCTCTGGTCCATGTTGAGTGTGGTACACACCATGTCACCAAACAACACAGTGACTACCTGGAGCCCTATATATAGGCCCACTGACTGATTACAAGATTGTAGACACCTGTGATGCTAATTAGTGGACACACCTTGAATTAACATGTCCCTTTGGTCACATTATTTTCAGTATTTTCTAGGGGTACCATCATTTTTGTCCAGGCCTGTTCCATGAGTTTATTTATTTTTTTATAATTCTGTTGAAGCATGGTCGAAAAGCAATGTCTGACTTTCATTGGTTAACATTCAGATAATTCTTATTTATTATTACTTTTGTCAGATTAAAGTTATTTCTGTGACCATTGTGAGTTTTTCTTTCATTGACCGAAGGGTACCAACAGTTTTGTCCACGTGTGTATCATCTTTATAGTTTTATCCAGTATTCAGGGTTGCGAGCCTATCCCAGAAGACTCGCACACTCACATGTTCATTCACACAACTTGGGAACACCAGTTAGCCTAATCTGCATGTTTTTGGATTGTGGGAGGAAACTGGAGTACGCAGAGGAAACCAACCAAGCACAGACCCGAGACGGTAATCGAACCCAGGTCTTGGAGGTGCAAGGCTAATTATTGTATTGAGGATGTCTTCATGAACTAACGCTCTTGTATATTGTTCTTTTTTTGGACATATCTGGTTCCTGTGTTCTGATTGGTTGAGAATATGCACTTCCACAAGTGGCGGGGGGGGTGTCTCTGCTGTTTCAGTGCTGTCCAATGATAAGGTCTTCGTGTCCATGGTAGGTTGGTTACAGATACTGAAACAGCAAAAGGGCTGAAACTGAAACTGAAAGTCAAGCGGCAAGAATGCAGGATGTGAGCTGGATTGTTAACACACACACACACACACACACACACATATATATATATTGTGGAGAGCTCGAAGTCTTATGCTTGCTGAAAAAAAGTATAATATGTGACCTTTAATTGTATTAACTCTTCTATGAAGGAGAAGAATTGTTGACTTTATAGGGACAATACTACTTCAAGAATAATGTTATATTTATGTATTTACTCTCCGCCGTAAACGGCGTTCTAGAGTGATTTCAGTGGATTTACAGCCAAAATATAAATTCCAGCCTGACACGTTGCGACCGCATTAAACTGTCAGACAGTGGCGCTGGATTTAATGCCGCTCCTCACCCGGGTGTATTATTGTGCAAGAAAGAAATTTGGCGTAGCTCCAAGGTCAGATTTGTGGTTAACCGTGACACGCCTTTGTTTTAGGTGAACCTTGTGTGTGTGTGTGTGTGTGTGTGTGTGTGTGTGTGTAACTCTGACATAACTTCTAAATAAAGTCTGTGGTTATGTCTGACTCAACTACTGAGTGAATACTCCGCGCACACACACACACACACACACACACACACACACACACACACACACACACACACACACTCTCACACAAACTCACATATATTTAAATGATGCTAGTAATAAGTGATTACAGTCTAGATTTAAGGGTCAGGAGTTACAGTATTAAGGTCAAGCATTATTTAGTCCCTATAATAGACATGTTTATTAACATACATTACAACAGATTAAATGTGTGTATGTAAGTGTTTGTGTGTGTTGCACCAAGGCGTGTACGTTCTTAATCTTCGGCTTTTATCTCGTGTAAAATCTGTGAGAGAGTGCCAAACTATTTAAGCACTGAAGCAACACACGCACACACGCGCGCACACACACACACACACACACACACACACACACACACACACACACACACACAATGGTGTCCGTCAGTCATTAATCATTGATGTCATAAACTGTTCTGCATGATTTTGTATTTATTTTTGATAAACAATATACAGCTGTACCGCGCCATACGAATGTAATCTGTTCCGGAGGCGACTTCTTAAGGCGAAATGTTGTATTGTGAAACGCATTGTTCCATAGGAAATAATGTAAATGCAGATAATCCGTTCTAGCCACCCAAAAATATTACCAATGTTACCATTTTCCAACATTATAATCATATTTTTGCATTTAAAAATAATCAATCAATACATTTAGAAAAGACACATGAATTATGTAAAATAATAAATAAATAGACATTAAACATCACTTAACCTTACTTTATACTTCCTCTTGGCACCGGCTGCTTTAAAAACCAAACTGAAAGCGGCTCCCTTTTCTTCTTGCTAACATTCTTGCGACCCGCGGTGCTAAAGTATGTCTTCACTAAATCTTACACAAAATGCAAAAAAAACAAAACAAAACAAAAAAAAACCTGACGCAAACAAGTTTTGAACGGCTCCTGGGCGTTTAGTTCGGCTCGTATGTCTAAAATGCTTTGTATTCCGAGGCAAATTTATTGCAGAATTTAATTTCTTAAGACGGAAATTCCAGACGTGGGGCGTATGTACGGTATGGCGAGGTATCGCTGTATGGAATCATTTTTTTTTAAAGTGGCTTTAGAGTAAATCAGCTGTAAACAAACCAGTAAATGAAGGTGATCCTTAAAACAAACAAACCAAAAAAAAGGTTGAAGGCGAGGTAGCTTTAAAGGTCATGATAGATACGAGTGAGGACTAAATGATGCGCTCAGTCCTCACTAAATATCTAAGAAACTTAAAAGGTTTTCAATAAAAAAAGACTTGGCGGCTAGGTTCTATCTAGCCACTGTAGCTAACTTATGAGCCTTTGTTAACAGCTGCCATCTACTTAGCGCCGGTGTTTCCGACTTGCCTAGCAAGGATGTATGTAATAACTCGAACACTTGAAATGTGATCCATGCTCTACTGTACAACACGACTGCTGCTGCTTTGACACGACAGTGTAGTTGTGTTGGTGTGAATGCAGGCAGAGTAGAGTAACCTCGTAGCTTTAATGCTGAACACTGAACTGTGTGGCCGATCGACTGAAGTGTTTGATTTTTTTTCTTGAAGCGTTGCCTTAAGTCGTGGATAACAGATAGATCCCCAGCTTGGAAAGGTTCCAGGGGTGTGTGTGTGTGTGTGTGTGTGTGTGTGTGTGTGTGTGTGTGTGTGTGTGTGTGTGTGTGTGTGTGTGTGTGTGTGTGTGTGTGTGTGTGTGTGCGTGTGTGTGTGTGTACTGGCTCAAACAATGCCTGTCATTGTGTGTGTGTGTGTGTGTGTGTGTGTGTGTGTGTGTGTGTGTGTGTGTGTGTGTGTGTGTGTGTGTGTGTGTGTGTGTGTGTGGACTGATTTGGAAACGAGTCGGGCCGCTATAAGGTGCCAAGATTTGTTCAGCAGGTACGAGGGGGCGCAGCGTGATCTTTCTGAATCTCTGCACTGCTGCACTCTAGACGAGAAACCAGTTTGGTGGCTGGTCAGAGTCAGGAAAACGTGAAAAACCACACACACACACACACACACACACGTTCACTGCCCCCTACAGATAACAGAAGGCATTATATAGTGACAGCGGGGTAAGAGTGATGATCAGAGTCGGAGCTCTGCGCCTCTCTTTCTCTCCTAATGAGTGAAACAGTTCTGACCCCAGCGCTGAGTTCGAACCTTGAGCCGGGTCTCTGACCCTGAAGTGCCAGCAGCCTGTTAGAACAGATCTGTCTATGCGTTACTCAGACACGAGAAGGTCATCATCTGACACACACCGTGTTTAAAGTCACTCTGGTAGACAAATATTATTCCTCAG
The DNA here is from genome assembly GCA_030347435.1 of Clarias fuscus. Taxonomy (NCBI): domain Eukaryota; kingdom Metazoa; phylum Chordata; class Actinopteri; order Siluriformes; family Clariidae; genus Clarias; species Clarias fuscus. Next base: position 35,552,683 of record CM059209.1, read on the forward strand.
TGCAGGCAGGGAGTTATTACACACACACACACACACACACACACACACACACACACACACACACACACACACACAGATTAGTCAAGTAGAAACAGGGAAACATCGTGATGGAAAAGGAAAGGATGAAAAAGAAAGACAGAATGAAAAGTAGCAAAGTCAGACAGCTATGAATACAAAAGAAAGAAAAAAAAACAAGAAAGAGAAAAAAGCAAGACAAAAACAAAGCAGAATATGGAGGAATATCAATCCAAAAGAAAGGAGGGAAGGATGAAAGGAAGAATAGAAGATCAAAAGCATAATTCATTACTTTATTCTTTCATTATTCATTCACTTCATTAATTTATTCATTTGTTTGTTTGTCCTTCCTACGTTTTGTCCATCATTCTTTCTGTCTTTGATGGACTAGTCTTTCTTTCTTTCTTTCCCTTGATTTTTGTCTGTCTTTCATTCTATCCGAAAGAAAGAAAGAAAAAAGTAAGAATATAAAACATCAGAGGGCGATAACTAAGAAAGACAGACAAAAATCAAAGGAGAAAAAAGAAGGGAAGAAATAATGACTAGTACGTCAAGAGCAAATATTGACAGAGGGCTAATAAGAAAGACAGAAAGAAAGAAGGACAGAAGGACAAACAAATGAATCAATGAATAAATGACATAAAGGAAGAGGAGGATATGAGGACAGAGTGTTTCTCAGCACACGGACTCTTCATTGGTGAAGTGTGTGAGGTTTCTCTGTGAGGTTTTTATCGGATGGGGCAGGGCCGGGGTGGGATAAATAGCGCGTCATGTTTACTCTGTTTGATGTTGGTTGTTTCAGTGATGAGGAATGTGAGCTTGAAAGGAGAAGTCACAGAGAGCGTCGTTAGGAGGTTTAGGGAGGAACGTCTCAGGGAGTCAACCTCAGGGTTTTCATCCCAGTGCTTATTCTGGTGCAGCGTGATCTCCTGCTCTGATGGTCAGGTAGCTGGTGCGGGTTGGGCGCAGATAACATCATCGGGGAAAATACTGAGGACATCTTCACTCATTAGCACTGACTGACGAGGCCTTGACCTGCCCCTGCACCCTGCACATGCACCCTCCATCCTACCCCTGCACCCTACACATGTTCGTTCGTTCGTTCTTTCTTTCTTTCTTTTGTTCTTTCTTTCTTTATTCATTCTTCTGTTTTTTTTTTGTTTTTCATCTGTCCGTTCATCCATCTATTAATTTCTTTCTTTTCTTTTTTTCTTTTCTTTTCTTTTCTTTTCTTTCAATTGTTCTTTCTTTCTTTGTTCTTTCTTCTTTTTGTTTTTCATTAAGTGTTCTGAATTTCCTTAATTCTTTCTTTCTTTTGTTCTTTCTTTCTTTATTCATTCTTCTGTTTTTTTGTTTTTCATCTGTCCGTTCATCCATGTATTAATTTCTTTCTTTTCTTTTTTTCATTTCTTTTCTTTTCTTTCAATTGTTCTTTCTTTCTTTGTTCTTTCTTCTTTTTGTTTTTCATTAAGTGTTCTGAATTTCCTTAATTCTTTCTTTCTTTCTTTTGTTCTTTCTTTCTTTATTCATTCTTCTGTTTTTTTTGTTTTTCATCTGTCCGTTCATCCATCTATTCATTTCTTTCTTTTTTTTCTTTTCTTTTCTTTTCTTTCAATTGTTCTTTCTTTCTTTGTTCTTTCTTCTTTTTGTTTTTCATTAAGTGTTCTGAATTTCCTTAATTCTTTCTTTCTTTCTTTTGTTCTTTCTTTCTTTCTTTTGTTCTTTCTTTCTTTATTCATTCTTCTGTTTTTTTGTTTTTCATCTGTCCGTTCATCCATGTATTAATTTCTTTCTTTTCTTTTTTTATTTTCTTTTATTTTCTTTCAATTGTTCTTTCTTTCTTTGTTCTTTGTTCTTTTTGTTTTTCATTAAGTGTTCTGAATTTCCTTAATTCTTTCTTTCTTTCTTTTGTTCTTTCTTTCTTTCTTTCTTCTTCTTATTCCTTCCTTTATTCTTTTCTTTCTGATTTGGATCAGAAGTTAGCATCTAACTTAACATAAACCCATGTTTATTTAATCAGTTATTTAATTAATTGATTGGTTGGATAATTAATCAGATGGTTGGTGGATTATGCGGTTGGACGCTCATCAGTACGATCTGGCTAAATATCCCACTGGCTGAGAGGACGCAAGGCGTTGACAGCAATCCTTGAGAAGTCCTGGAATGACGAGCTCCGCTGAAGGCCTCACACTTCATCCTGAGATCAGATCATATCAGATTGCTCAGTCGGACGCATTTTCATGCCATCATCACTCAAAATATTGAAACTCTATAGAGTGATTTCCTTCTTCCGAAAGTCTAGTTCATGCTCAGGCTCAGATGTCATCACCTGGTCGTGTTCATCATCTAGCATTAATTACCCCAGCACTGTCCATGGTGCTAATGAGGAATGCATATAATATATATCTGTGCTGAAGAAGCCATTAGTGTGAGGTTTGTCCAGGAGGACACTCGTGGCTATCAGGCCGCGCGTCTTCCCCGGGCGTTCCCTGACAGAGCACTTTCTAATGAGATGGCACCGAGCCACCGGGCCATGGCCTCCGTGTTGTGGGAAGGATGCCAGCGGGGACTCCAATTAGATGACTGGTTAATTAATTCACCTTTATTCAAATGGTCAGTGATTACATCAGATTCCCTGACTGTTTATACGGATATTATACCTGATAAGTTTTAATCGATGTTTTAAATTCATTTATTCATGCATTCATTTCCTATACCGCGTATTCTATATGTTATCGCAGGAACCCTGGAGCCTATCCCAGGAGACATTGAGCATCCACGTGCGCACACACACACACACACTCTCACACACTCATTCACACACCACTGGGAATTTAGGAATGACTTTTAGTCTAATTTGTGTCTTTGGACTGTGGGAGGAAACCGGAATCCCCAGAGGAAACACACAAAGCACAGGGAGAACATGCAAACTCTTCACACACACACACACACAGACCCCGAGGTGAGAATCGAACCCGTAACCTGGTGGTGCGAGTGCTAATCACTAACATTTTTTATTGAGGATAAAAAAAAAAAAAAATTTTAAATGAACACCAGACATGTTATAGTTTGGTTATCAACACTATGTTGTATTAGCTAGCTTGTGTTACAAGGCTAGTTCATTTAGTCATGGCTAGTTGGTGCTGTTGGTCACAGGATGCTCACACCCAAACTAATCAGTATTCTTTTTTTTATCTTTGAGTGAAAGAGAGAGAGAAAAGGTCTGTTCGAGGAAAAACTCTTAATTGCAGCTATAATGAAAGTATTAAGTAAAAACTGGCTCAGATTGTCATGCTAATAACTAGCATCACTTTGAATGCTAAACTATTTTCCAGCTTTTTTTTTAACAAAAAAAACATAAGTGATGAAGAGATTAATTAAATAGAAGGAAAGACAACTTACATGCTTTTAACAGAAAGACTGTTAGCAAGAACACAAGCGCTTTTCTCAGTTTCAAGTTGTTAGCATGATCGCGAACAGGAACTAGTTTGTGTCATGGACATTCAGCAGCATTAAAAATAACCACAGACAGAAAAAAAAAAAAAAACATGAAATAAGCGAGAGTATTTACTGGTCTTATATACTGTGGTATAAGAGGAATAAAGCACTTTAGGACATCAAACAATCAGCTTCATGCAGTGAATATCATTTATAGCCAAACTGTACATTTAACATTTGTCTTTCTTTATTTTACTTTTTTTTATTTTTAGGTTTTTGGTTTTCCATTAACCTATAAATACATCTATCCATCTGTCCTTTCTTTCTTTCTTTCTCACCCTTTTGCATTTTCTCTTTTTTCCTTTCCTTCTTTCTTTAAATATTCTGTTCTGTCTTATCCTTTTGTATTTTCTTTTTTCCTTTTCTTCTTTCTTTCCTTCTTTAAATATTCTGTTCTGTCTTATCCTTTTGTATTTTCTTTTTTCCTTTTCTTCTTTCTTTCCTTCTTTAAATATTCTGTTCTGTCTTATCCTTTTGTATTTTCTTTTTTCCTTTTCTTCTTTCTTTCCTTCTTTAAATATTCTGTTCTTTCTTATCCTTTCGTATTTTTTCTTTTTTTAATTTTCTTTATTTAAAAATTCTATTTTCTTCCTCTGTTTTTAGTTGTCCATTCTTTCTTTCTTTCTTTCTTTCTTTCTTTCTTTCTTTCTTCCTTCTGGATCTCCTTTTGGTCATTCTTGTTTTTTATTTTATTTTAAACCATCCGTTTTTTCTTTTTGTTAATTCAATGTATCTGGATTTCTTTGTTGTTCTTTTTTTTTCTCCTTCTTATTATTAAACCATCTTGTCTTTCTTTCTTTCTCTCTCTCTCTCTCCCTACCTCCCTCCCTGTCTGAATAACATTTACAGATGGACTGTACCTTTAACATTGGTAATCTCTTTAATTCTGTTATTTAAGGAGAAAGTGACTTTTCCTTTCTGCCCACTGCCAGGGGCTTCACCATTTTCAGTCGCAATTCTAATTACAGTTTCATCGAATGATTTCTAATCAAGACAAGACATTGTGTTATAAATTCTGTTGAAACATGACTCCGTAACCAAGGTCCAGATCAGAAGAAATGTTTACACGCCACGTTATTTCTGCTGGGTCTCACTTTCCCTTCGGCGGTGTGTTCCGCTCATAGCAGGCCATCGATCAATCCCTCACTCATATCTCTTACACCAATCACACCCCAGTCAATCACTTCCATTTACCTCGGAGCAAAAAGGACAGTTCAATCAATCATTTCAATCTGGCGTGGGGATAAAGCTAAAACTATCAGCCGCTTTGATTTGCTTCCATGAGAAACGGCTGATTAGTCGATCGGTCACAGCGGGTGGAGCCGTCGCCGTTTACACAGAGGCATCGATTGCTCAGAGGTAAAATAAACAATCCCGCTGAAATGGAGACTATTACCGTCGGCCTGTACCCACCGTGTTGATATCAGAAAGAGATACGGCCGGAGCGAACTTGTAGATCCATATTACTGTAAGACTTGGACGCTGATAAATGTGAAATGCTGTGGATTTAAATTAAATACAGATCACATTAAGTATTTCAGCTTTTTTATGAAATATTTCATGTTTTTAGATGAACTAGGTTACGTTATATGTCTGCGTAAAACTAGGCTAATGCTAAAACATCTGGGAATCCCGGCAAAAGGTAATCAATCTCAACATTAATACTCACATCCACGATTTGGATTTAATGTTGAAAAATTTGGACTATTTCACTCCAGATTCTGACGGATTATTCTAAATATTTGACTTCTTACCTTAAAGTGCTGATTTATTAATTCACATTTTTTATGCCTTGTCTTGAAATTTTTACCTTTTTAACACGAAAATGGACATCAAAATTCTGACTTTATTATTTGAATATTTTGATGCATCATCTTGAAATTCTGACTTATTATGTTCTTATCTGAAATTTATGATTTGCAATAATATAATTATATAACTTACCTTACACTACTTGCTCATCTCAAAATGTTAATTAATACTTTATTTACTGCATTACTATTTTATTTATTTATTTATTTTCGTGGGAGGTGGGGTATTTAATTCTTATCTCCGAAAACGAATTTATTATCGTAGAAGTTTGACTTACTGTCCCAAATTCTTGACTTTTTATCTCAAAATTCTCTTTTTATATTTAAAAAGTTTTGATTTATCTTAAACTTTGACTTATTATATTTTACATTCAGACTAATTATCTTAAAATTTTGACTCAATATCCATCCACGACATTGTCTATACCTCTCATCCTGTGTGAACAGGGAGAACAGAACCATGTGTGAACCATGGACACAGAGCAGAGGTGACGTTTGAACTCCTGACCCTGGAGGTGTGACCGACTGCGCTAACGCCTTCAGCACTCTGTGCCGACAATGTCAAAATGTCATTTCGAAAAATTGTCAAAAACTTTAATTTGCGAACAACAACAACAACAACAAAAAAAGACTGTTTTCCTTTTCCATTAGTAGTATTCTGACTAAGAGCTCAATTTCTAAGCAAACATACTTGAGAAAAAATGCATCTCTAGATTTGTGCTATCTAACGAGATATCTAACTTCAGGCCATCGTCCATTTCTCTTCTTTCAGATGCTACTAAGTCTGCCTCTGTCCAGGTGTCTTATCTGAAATAAGCCGTCCTCTCTCGCCACCTCGACCAGCAAATCAATCCACTTCAACTCGCTTTCTCCATCCAATCAAATCGGCGCTGACGAATCGGCTCAGGCGGTTATTATCAGCTTCAGTATGCAGCTAAAACCCAGCCTGCCTTGCCCTCTGGGTGCTGTGTGTGTGTGTGTGTGTGTGTCTGAATGCATCCAAAAAGCCTTGGTACCTTAGGTTCAGCCCACTTCTGGCTAATCCCAACCCAAAATGCAATTAACACTCCAGTGTGTGTGGAGTGAATAAGAGGCGCGCTGCAGGATTAGCCTAGCAACCCCCTCCGGAATGAGTGACAGGTGAGCGGATGATCTGTTAGCCGAAGCTTCTGATGTGGACTCAGCCACATCATCCGTCTTTATTACAGAGCCGACCCTCCTTCCCTCTCTCTCTCTCTGTCTCTGTCTCTCTCCCAGTGTCCCTCGCCCTCTTCGGGACTGTGTGACCCTTTGACTTTAAGGCAGGACTCGTCCTCGTCTCCTCATTAGACTAACGAGCTCTCTAATTTGCATTCCAGGACACACATGCCCTTGTCTCTAATCTCAGCAAAGGCTCTCCTGGCACAAGAGGGCCACCATGGGTGTCCCCTCACTCACACACACACACACACACACACTCACACACACACACACACACACACACACACACACACACACACACACACACACACACACACACACACACACACTTATTAGCCACTAGGTGTGTGATTATACCTAATTATACAGTACAGTATCCCACAGTAATTAGTATATTACTGTAATCATAGGTACTTATCAATAACTTTTGGAAGCTGGTCCTTATCTTTTTTGTTTTTGTCGATCTCAAGATATTAATATTTGAGAAACAACATGGTGGATATAAGTATCGTTCCATCCAGGTCTCTATTTGCCTTTTTCTTCTTTCTTTTTTTTTTAATGACCAAGAAGAGGATGGATCAATACTTATATTCCCCATGTTGTTTCTCAAATATTAATTATAGATGCTTGCTGGTGCGGCTTATTCAGTGTTTCCTTTAACTTCTCAAAAAAAAAAAAAAACAGAGTAGCTGTATATATTCCATAAGTAATTTTACTATGGCAAATGATAGTACATACTTGAGCTTAAAGAGTACCAGTGTAGGTGCTGTGGTACTTGAGTGGGTACCGTGGTAGTACTATGTTGTGTACTGCAATATATTGGTGAATACCTTTGTACTTATTAGTGGCTACCAAAGATCAACAGATATCTAATACAGTGGAACCTTGGATTAAGAGCATAATTCGTTCCGGAAGTGGGCTCATATTCCAAAACACTCGTAAACCAAATCATCATTTCCCATAAGAAATAATGAAACCTCAAATTATTCGTTCCACAGCCCCCAAAAATAAATACATAAAAATAATTAATACAATGTATAAAATGAAAATAAAACAAATTAATCTGCACTTTACCTTTAAAAAAAAAAAGTACAAATAAATCCTGACAGATAAGTGTTTCCGTTTGTGCACGCAGGCGCCGCATATGTGTGTGTGTGTGTGTGTGTGTGTGTGTGTGTGTGTGTGGAATTAGCCCCTTGTCTTGCCTCGTTTTACATAGTAACACTCCTCCTCCCTCTCCCCACCTCGCTTTTTAAGATTCACAACAAACACAAACACACACACAAACACACACACACACACACACACACACAAACAACGGAAACACCGTTTTAACAGGAAAAAAAGAAATCTCTCTGACACTGGCATGAGCATATATTAACGGGGAAGGTGAGAGAGTGTCGCTCGGTGTCAAAATAAGAGTCACATGCGTGATATATGATACTCGGCGCTCGTAAACTAATACTTGCTCGGTTTCCGAAATAAAAATTTATTACAAATCTTTGCTCGGTTTGCGGAACACTCGTAAACCACGTTACTCGCAATCCGAGGTTCCACTGTATTGAATGTTAGTACATACTGTACCATGGTGGATATGTTAGTACTGTACATACTGCTGGAAAAATTACCATGGTATTTACAGAATGATTCTATATTTACATTCAAATTCAGTCCCAATTCTTTATTTGTCACATACACAACCATACACAGTATGATACGCAGTGAAATGCTTACACGACTGTTTGTGGCCTTAAGGAGGCATAAATGCTTATTGGAAGAATAAAAATATATATAAATCTAGTATCTTTATTTCATTTGGAAGGTGCTATAACAGGTGAAATGGCACACCAGAAGTTACTACATATAAATATTATCATTGTTGTCGATCTTTCGCTGGTCCCATCGAGGGGTCGCCACAGCGGACTATCCGATCCGGATGCACTTGACACGTGTTTTATGTCGGATATTATCATTATGGTACACAAACGTGTATACACTAATTTGGACTGTGTGTTCTGTAGTACCATGCTATAGTACATGTATCATTTCACCAAAGTATGTACCATAGTAAAACCAAATACCATACAGTAGTGTGATATACTGTACAGTATGTACTATATCAGCAAGTACCATAATACTACGGTGTACTGTATATAGTTACCATGGTGCACTGTATATTAGACTACCAATGACCCTATACCATGGTTAAAAAAAGAAAAGTTTATTGGATCATTTGTACGTAGTTGAACACAAATAAAACATTGTGTTTATGCATCAATATGAAGAAAATGGCTGTTTTTAAATTGCTAAATGCATTTTTTTAAATATTTAATCTCTGTGATTCTCAGAGAAAATGAGATTTTTTTCTAAGTGGTCTGTCTTAACAGTAGTCAATTATCTGTATTGCTATGATTCATGATTTAGATTTATTGGACTATTTCCCTTTTTTTTTTTTTTTTTTTTTCCAAGTGTTTGATTTCTTATCTTCAAACACAGATTGGTTTATTTGATTTACATGCTAAGTGCGGTACTAGCTTCACTGGCAAATTAGAAGCAAAGAGCAAGAAGCTGTATACGCCTACTGTGTTTACTACTTTATTTCTCTTCTTTTTTCTGTTTTCTTTTTGGTAATGTTAATTCTTATACATTTTTTTTTTCCATATTGAGGTGATTTATGACCTAAGCACCCTGACCTCTTATAACTGGGAGGTCTGTGCAGTAACTCTAATGCTGAGGTTTCTTTGGATCCGTCTAGCATTTGACAAATCCAGGGTCGAGGGTTCGATTCCCGCCTCATGGTGGGTTTCCTCCGTGTACTCCGGTTTCCTCCCACAGTCCAAAGCCATGCAGGGCAGGCTGATCAGCGTTTCCAAGTGTGCGAGTGTGTGTATACACCATCTCATGCCCAAAGTCTCTTGGGATACACTCCAGGCCTCCGGCAACAATGGACAGAGTGAGCAGTATAGAGAACGAGAGTGTTATATTTCATTTGCGTATAATCGAAAGAAAAAATATAATTGTTTAAAAAAAAAATACAATTCTCGGCATGGTTGTATTCTGTCGGCCTATTGACCAATAAATAAATAAATAAATAAATAAAATTATTCAAATTTTAAGCGTTCAAAATTTTTGCCAAGTCATTCCCATATTCCCTCTAGTGGTAACATTTATAAAAGTAATGATAACTTTTCTTCTACCTGACATCTGCACCTCCAGGGTCCAGGTTCGAGTCCCGCCTCTGTGTACATGGAGTTTGCATGTTCGCCCCGTGCTTGGTGAGCGTGTGTGTTTGCCAGTCTGTCCAGAGTGTACCCCGCCTCGTAGCCTGGGATAGGCTCCAGGCCCCCCGCGACCCTCAATACAGGATAAAGTGGTATAGACGACGGTGAGTGAGTGAGTGAGTGAGTGGGGAAAGAGAAGAAGAAAAACCCTGTTTAAGTTTTCAGTGCAGAAAAGCTAACGCTATTGTAACGATGAGCTAATCAACACCTTCTGACTGATCACAATCTTCCATGATGAAACATGTTGCAGTTAAAGAGAATGCGACCTCATAACCTGTAAAAACCTAGAAATGTGAAATGCAGGTGTGTGTGTGTGTGTGTGTGTGTGTGTGTGTGTGTGTGTGTGTGTGTGTGTGTAATTGTGCGACGCTGCATTCACTTTGCCTCGTCCGCTTTGTTAAATAACACGCATACATCTCACTCAGCACTTTATCTCCGACACGACTCTCGTTTAATATCCGAGCTCATTCAGACGCTTCATATTACACCTCACAGCTCAGCTCCATTCTTTACACACACACACACACACACACACACACTGCGCTGTATCATTCACGTCATCTGCATCATCCGCATACACGCACTCAATCCTTGCATCGATTACCCCCCCGCCCCACACACACACACACACACACACACACACACACACACACACACGCTTGTTGAGCTACACACGATCCTCTACGGTGCTCTGTTTGAAGCCTTCTGGAGTGTGTGCAGTCATTAAAAGCCACTCAGCTTTGACTACACACACACACACACACGCGCGCGCTTAGTGACGATTCTCATTTCTGCCTCGCAGTGTCTCAGCCTAAAACAGCAGGTTTTGTTTGTCGTGAGACGCCGTTTGATTTCGAGAGAAACGAAACCGCCTCTGTGATGTTCTGCTGCTTTGCTTCTTTCTTTTTTTTTTTACTCTCTATCAAGAGATTTGAAGTTAAGTGACAAACTCTTATTTTTATTTCAGAAAAAAAAAAAAAAAGGAAAAGAAAAAGAAATGAAGTTGTTTTATTCCTAGATCAAAAAGTGAGATCAGGAATGGTGTTTAAGAGTAAGAGTTGGCAAAGCTTTGAGTGTGGTAACGAAGACGCTGGAAAGCTTGAAGATTAAAAGCTTTTCATGCTCGGATGTGTCTGCAGGGCCGAGCTCTCTCCCTCTCTCTCTCTCTCTCTCTCTCCATCCCACGCTCTCCATCACCCTTGCTCAAAGTGTGTGCGTGTGTGTGTGTGTGTGTGTGTTCAACGACTCTGATCAGCTTTTTGTGACTGTTCTGCTTCTTTCCTCCATTTTTTTCCTCCAAAATTAGAAATTAAAAAAAAAAAAAAAAAGACAAGAACACATTTTTACTCCACAGAGTGAGCCTAATTCATTCTCCGTGCTTTCTACATATTAAAAAATGTACAATGGTAATTAGGCTATAGTTCCAGTTTATTACCTATAATAAAGGTGAACCTAATAAACTCAGATTCTCGGACAAGCCGGCTATTAAAAACCAAACAGCATCACGGCGCAAAAGATCCGCACGGGATGGTGGAGCGAGCATCACTTCCTTCTCTCTCTCTCTCTCTCTCTCTCTCTCTCTCTCTCTCTCTCTCTCTTTATAGGAATGCGTGGCTCAGAGCTTTGTAATTCTGTAATCATCATTAGAGCCGAGATAAACGTGCATGGAAGGCTTTTTGATTCACATCGGAATGCTTTAAGCTTTGTTTCAGGGTTTTACGCTGAACGTACAGCAGGTCTCACAGGCTCTCTGGTAGTTCAAGAGTAAATTACAAACACACCTATTGACCAAGGATGCTCTCTCTCTCTCTCTCTCTCTCTCTCTCTCTCTCTGGTTCCAGGAAGCTGATATCAATTTCCAGGACTTTCCTAAAAAACATTTCTTTCACACAGAACAATTATACTGCAACAACAACAACAAAAAATCATCGACATCTTAAAATCTTGGATCTAGTCAAATTTATGTACAATTTCCTATACAACTCTCCATTAAACCCAATTTTAAAAGTTTTTAGGCTTCTTGTTCTATTGGCAGATCAATTTACGTCTTTCAGTAAATAAATACTTAAAACTAGCAAAATGATCTGCCGATAGAACGGAACTGGTTTGATACCGTCTTCTATTAACAATTGTTGATATTGACTAACTCATAGAGTTAACTGAAGTTCGACTAGATTCAATATCTTTACACATTTATTTTTCTTTGCATTACACTTATTCCCCACAAAGCCTAAGTAGTATAAATAAAAAAATAAATAAAAAAAACTTTGGAATCTGTAAATCTGATACGTACCGAATCCTGATTCCTAAAAGTACCAAAAGATCAAAAGTTCCGCATTGGGGTTTTCTTAAATGTACTTCAATGACATAAAATGCAACACCCCCACTGCCTTAACATAAGTTTAGTCCCCTACATAAGAACGTTTCGAGTTACGAACCTTCGAAGGTACGAACATGCGTTAATTGTGAATTGTTAGATCTCATGGGCGGCGTACATTGTGCAGCGTGAATCCCAGGATGTCCGGAAGCAAAAAGGCGTCAAAGCAGCGGCGATGTAGCTGGTACTGCTAAGAAGCGCCAAGCAATAACGATGGAGACAAGAGTGTAAATCATTGAGAAAATGGAACAATGTGAAAAGATGGCTCGCTCTTTTAACATGAATCGTTCAACCATCGGCACGATTCTAAAGAACATTGTACTGTACAGAGCAAATTACTGTTAGTATCCTAGTACCGAGACACTGTTTGTTGGACTTACAAACATATTTGACTTACGAACAAGCTCTAAGAACAGAACTCTTTCGTATGTAGGGGACTTACTGTATTGTAAGTCATATTTCATTTGTTAAATGATGGAGATTAAGCTTGGATATTAATATGATGATAATTATTACATCGTCTGCTCTTATTGTTTAAACAGTTGTCGTGTAGCTGTAATGTTGAATGTACTTCATGGTGGTAATAATTAATGTTAAAGCTTTTTCATATATTTTTTTTTCATTCTCTGAATTTCTACTTGGACATTCTTGGAATTTCCTCTTCCAGGAAGTTGTTCTTGCGGACCAGGCTGCGTGTCTGTATTTTAATGCCGTGTACTACCCAGGAGTGTTGTCATACACTTGTACCTTTTTTCCCCCCTGTTCGTGATAAAGATCACTGACTTAACCAGTTTCAGAAGAAACCATTCACTCTGATGTCTCTGTTTCTGTCTCTGCTTTGCTGAGTTTTCTCTCCCCTCTCACCGCCGGTATGTGGAGGATCAGCGGTTGGTCCCGGAGTTCAGTAGATTGGTGCTTTAGTCTCTTCGTCTCTGACACTAATGAGTGATAATCATGCTAATGGCTCCTGCCTGTGACCGCACCGCTGCTAATCACAGTATCGCCGTGACTGCTATTAGTCTGTATTGGTTTGAAGTCGGAGCTGTACTAATCGATCGCTAATGAGAACCTGCAGCTTAACAGAGCTTTAGTTAAAGCAATTCATTAAAAAAAAAATATATATATATATATATTGTTGTGGTTTCTCCGTCCATGGTTTAAGCGTAATGAGTACTCCATGGAAAAAAGAAGGGGGGGGGGGGACAAAAGAGAGAAAGCAAAGCTTTTTAATAAGCGCTAATCTGTTATCTAAAGCATTAGCTTGAACACATGGCTGGGAAGTGGCACTGACATTTCACTGAACTTTGTCAGAGGTTCACCGCTGGTCTTAATTCTATTAATTTATCACTCGATCTTTGCTATACTGTATGTAATACAGTATGTAGAGTTTTTCCACTCTTTTTTTTTTGGGCTGGATATGTACAGTATACTACAGAATACTCTCCGTCACTATTACAAATCATCTGACTTTATTAACTTTTTTAGATCGTTGTTCGTCTTTAGTGGTGTAAATATTATCATCAACATTATTATCCTACTGTATATTTGCACCGTGTTTTTAAACACCACTTTCTTGCCGGATTGGCGCTACAGTTCACCTGCACTTTAAAATCCTTGGCTCGGAAATAAAGTGTTCAAAATTCTCCTGCTCATATTAAGAACATTTGTAATAATCTCACTCCCTGCTACTGTACGTTTTTTTTTTTTTTTTTTTTTGCCCTTGTCCTTATCTACCCACCCTTCGATCTTCTCGTACTCCTTGCCGCCTATCCGAGCATCTGACCTTGAGCGGCGCAGAAATGTATCGTTTTAAGGTTCCCCCTCACGGACGAGCGAAGGAGCCAGAGGGCATCCAAACCAAGAAACTGCTTGGGCCCCTGATCAAATTAGAAGCCAGCGCCGGGAAAGCTGTTTGAGACTGGAGAACTTAGACTGTATCATAGATTGATGTATAGCTGTTCCCAATTGCAAGATCCCCTTCACAGTATATACAACACCAGCTGACAGGTAAAGAGTATGTAGAAATAGTTAAAAAAAAAAAAGAAAAAAAAAAGGTTAAAGCTAAAAAATAAGCTGATGCGCTTAAATGCATTAAGATGAACCCGTTAAGTACCCCTTATTTAAGAGGGGACATAACATAACTGTTTATACCATTGTTTTTATTCAATATTTCAGTTTCATTTCAGGTTAAACTCCAGGCGGGTATCTAAGTACTGCAGAAGTTTCATTACATTCTGTTCAGGCAGTTGTGTGTGATGCTGTGACAAAACATACTGGACCGACAGACAGACAGAAGCCTTACGGAATTGTAAAATGTAATGCAATTTATGAAATAACACATTTCCGTATATAGAAAACTAGTGCTTATATCTATTAATACATTGCAATATATGAAAGGACCATGCATGGAGATATATATATATATATTCCAGTGAAGACAAAAAACATTATATTTACACATTATTGAAACTTTATGCATGTTTAAGGATTATATACAAACTTTTACGTTGTCGTTGTGCTCTGAACTACATCAACATATAAGTATATTGTGAGGGGAATATATATATATATATATATATATATATATATTTAATCAAATTCAGCATATTATGAAGTATATTGTTGAATATAAAATTACATGATTATATTTTAAAATGTTTATCAATATAGGAAAAGTGGCAATTCCTTATGTATTTTTCAATATAGTGTAATGTATTAATACAATATATTATTCTGTATATTGTGAATATAGTTTTGAATATGAATATTTTTTTCTGTTCATTATCAGTTAGTATCAGTTAGCGTAGCAAAGAGGAATATTGCCATTATAAAATCTTTTCAATTTACCAGTAGATTTTAAATATTATATATTATATATATTATATATATATATATATATATACACATAAAAAAAGAACATATCATTGAAAGGTCAAGTTCTGACCAATGTACAGACAAAACATTTTTTATTTATAGGGAAGACTTACATTTATCTCATTTGTACACCTAAGCAGAAACACGAGTAACATTCTGTGTGTTGGAATTTACCTACAAGTCCAAAGTTACACAAGAACAATTAGCGTTCTTACTAGCAAGACTAAAGAAAGACTCTGCTGACTTCTACAAACAAGCGTGATTCAGGTCGTAGAGCTTGTTTATAGGAAATCTACTAACAAGCAGTGCTAGTCCTCAGTCTATTGTCGTCATGCATTTTAGGTCCCATTTTAAATCTGTAGTGTCCGTAACCATGTCAAAGTCCTGTTGCAATAGCTTAACAATTTTGCATTTTAGAATAAAACACTTTTTCAGGTTCATGTCTTTTCATGTGAAATCTAAATTTGCCAAGTTTAATCTTAATGACAATTAAAATCATGTTCAGTATCAATTGTTCCCGCCTAACTTTGGACTTGTAGGTTAATTGTGAGGTGTGTTTTGTATTTCCCTTTGCTTGTTTTTGTTTTCGTTTTTGATTTTGATGGCTCTGCCACCGCGCTGTTGGGCTCTAAACTTTAATGATGGAGAAAGAAAAAAAAAAAAAAAGAGAGAGATGTTGAATGTAAAACACCTCCCTGTAGCACAAGATGAATCAAAATGCATAATCTAAATCTCTCTCTCTCTCTCATAAAAAAAAAAAAAAAAAAAAATAGATTTCCCGTGATATTGCATGTGATTTGTGGGCATCAGAGAGATGCTAGTGATGTGCAGGAGGCTCCCGGGACTTGCGGGAGAGGTGCGACGTCATTGGTGACATTTCACAAACTTTCGCTTGCTTAATTTTTATGATTATTTTTAATGAACCGATAACTAAACTGCTGTACCATCAGATTCCCTCCATGTTAGAATCTCTTTGATTTCATCTCTACCTCCCGTTATACAGAACAGCCACTTTTCCACTTTTGAGGAATGAGGTGATGCAGTGGATCTGGCTGCGCTTGAATGTATTTTTTTTTTTCTCATTTCACTGTCTCCATCTTGCTCCTACAGCATTAATAATCGAGCCTGCAGAATGTGTTTGCATAATTCCATGCTTCTTATTTACTCCTGAATAGAAAGTGCTGCTTTCAGACATTTACACACACTCGCGCACCTCTCTCTGGCTCGTCCTGTCTTCCCCTCAATCTGTTTTTTTTTTTTTTTTTTTGCTTTTCTCCGTAGTATCGTTCAAGTTATTCTCCTGGTGGGATTCGCAAGCCTTTTGTCGTATTTGCACTCGAATAGTGTGAGGGACAGGACGGATCGTTTGTCCACCCACATCTTTCCTGTCCTCAATAATAGAGTCTTCCTTGGCATAGATGTTTCACGATAGATGCAGTCCAGGTTTCGCAAGTCACAAATCTCCTGCTTGGACACACTCAGGCTTTGTTTGCCAGTTGTACTCTGCTAAAGGAAGAAGAAGAAGAAGGAGAAGAAGAAGGATAAATGTCTTAGAAAGGAACGAAGGTGGACAGCAGGAACAAATGTTGACGAGAGGAGAGGGAAGCTGTGGAGGAAGAGAACAAAGTCCGCTCAAAGAAACGCAATAAGGAGAAGAATTACGTAGAGAAGTGAAAATAGCTCAGGATCAGGATGCAGGAGGGCATAAAAATCAGCAGGAAAGAAAGAAAGGGGTGAAAGATAAATAGCAGGAGAGCATGTAAGACAGAAGATAGGTGGACGATGAATGATAGAAAGGAAATGAGAAGAGGGAGCTGAGGAAAGGAGAGAAGAGAGATAAGATCAAGATAAATAAATTGGAACTGAAGAAGAGAAAAGTCAAGGGGAAGAGGAAAACATGTAGAGGATGCAGAATGAGGGTGAAAGGGAGGTAGCGGCCGAAACACAGTATTGATGCTGAGTTTATTATGTTTTTATGTTATACGTACTGTAATATATATGCATGTAATGCAGAAAATGTGTGCGACAAAGAAGCTACTTCTGAAGTTTATGCAACATGGAAGTGACCCACCTTATGTTATACCCTAACCCTAACCCTAACCCTTCAAGTTGTTAACTTCAGCCGTTTTGGAGAGACGATTGTATTTGTGCCCCAAAAATGCCATTTTTCAGCGTTACAGCATAGTGTCTCGCTTCAAACACTAATCATTTAAAATGCCAATTATTCATATCAATATATTATTGGTGCTAAAATTGGTGTAACATTCTAAATGCATATGACTTGTAAAAATCGTTGCTTGAAATAAAGCATTCCGGTTTTTGTTAAAAAGCTTAAAAAGCAAAACCTTTGTAGTGTCCGTAACCATGTCAGTCATGTTGCAATATCTTAGAATAATAGACTTTTTTCAGGCTGATGTCTTTTCATGTGAAATCCAAATTGGCCAAGTTTCATCTGAATGACAATTCAGAAATTTTGAATGAAAAAAGGTTACGGACACCACTGACATGAAATTTGTATTTAGCAAATGTGTTTCTTTTTAGCTGATAAAAATATAAATGTGTACGCGTATTTACAAAAGATGAAGCATATGTAGATCGGGAGATTAATTATTAAGTATTATGAAAAATGGTGCTATATGATCCTATCTGAAAATTCACTTTTTCACCGAGATGAGACACGTTTCTCGCCAATATGATGTTTTGGCTGTAGATACTGTATGTACATGATAAGGAATAGATGATGAGAAGGACAAGAAGGAAAGGAAGTGTTAAAAAGAGATGTGGGAAAAGAGGACAAAGATACATAGTAGATGGGAGAGAGGATAGAAAGAGCAGAGAGTAGTACAGCTGAGTGAAAGAAAGAAAAAAGCTAAAGAGAGGAACAGATGAGGGAGGGTAGTGCGACAGAGAGCAGCAAGGTGGACTAATTGCCCCTGTCAGGTATCTGAGTGATGGATGGTCTGATTAGCTTCCTGGCGTAGCTGCTTTCCCAGATGGCACATTAGCAGTGGCCAGCTGCCCCATATCCACTCATCTACACTAACCCCATCTCATATCACCCTTCCCCTACCTCCTCACCCGACTACCCCACCTCTACCAGCCCTAAGATACCAATCTCATGTTTCTTTTCCAGCGTTTATCCGGAGTGACTTACAGTCGAGCCAGGCTGATGAAGTGTAAGATTTCTTGCTCAAGAACCCATTGGGAGCCTGAAGGCTTCAAAGAGACGATCTTTTAAAGGGTAAAGGGTCGAAACCCTGCTAAAGGGCAACCCTCCTAAAGGGTAGCCCAGGGGCATATCAGGCAGGCCACCACTACCTCCATTGCTCCAATCAGCCCTCACCCAAATCCACTAGTTCCCTGGGCTCCCAGTTAAATCCTGAACTTGTTTTCAATCTGTGGGTTCTCCGGTTTCCTGCCAAAACTCCATGGTAAGTGGCTTGATGGCTCAGACTTGACCCTAAGTGTGAAGAAATTTGTACCCCTCATACATTCTTTGATCCTGAAATGTCCACTACCACCCTGACAAAGCACTTACTGACGATGAACAAGTGCCTTCTTGATGCTTTAGTACCTGCAACCTTTCTTAGCACCTTACTTGTCCAGCATTTGAAGTAAAAAGTAATCGCACCTTTAGGTGAGCAAGACCTAACTAGAAATCTACCATTTATACAAGCTAACTCTAAAGTCCTCTTAATTTACTTAAGCTAGTTTATTAGTACCATGTACCCAACAGGTTAATGCAAATGCATTAGAAAACTTCCTCAATCTCACTTATTCTCTATACAGCTTATTCTGTACACCGTGGCGGGAGGCCTGGAGGCCGTCCCAGGGTCATTAGTGAGGGTACACCAAGCGGAGGGGTTTTAATGCGATTTGGAAATGCCCGAAAGCCTCTTCTGTATATCTTTGGACTGTGGGACCTACAGTAATACAGGGAGAAAATGCAAACTATATGAACACAAGCCACCAGGCAGGACTTGAACCCTCACACCTGGAAGTTACATATCTGACAGTTGTTAATGCAAGCTACAGTACACTTTGGTCAAACCGACAATACGTCCATTGTAGTTGATGAAATTTTCTCAGGTCTGGTGAACAGTGTGTTTTGCAGAATGTGCTTTCTTACTTGAAGGCCACAGCATTGCACATTTCAGCAGTTTCGGTCCTTCTATAGGTTACTGTACTTTGTAATTTTGGTTATAATGCTTGCTCGGTAATTCTATAATTCTCTAGTAACCTTGGCTTTGAAAAAGTCACTACTATACTAATATAGCTTCAGATTCTCATTATTACCGTTTTGTCAAGGTCAGTTTTTTTTTTTTTTTTTTACCCTAAGGTTGCCTATTAGCTGTATCAACAACTTGCCCAGCTACTCGTCTAAATCGAACCCTCATCCGTCCACCCCCCCCACCCCCCCCCCCCCCCCACACACACACACCCCCTCTCTGACTGCCTATTATTCATCTGTGCGCTGCTAGACATTCTGCACCCCTTCGAACCCTAATATACTGGACCCCAACATTGACGAGACTTTTCAACTGCTGTAATATTTTTAAGGGTCTTCCGTCATTCAAGCTCCCTTGGAATCACCCGCCTTACCCCCCCTTATGGCACTCCTGGTAGGACAGATTTCCCTATTCCAAATCTATGTGTTAAATTGGGCTGGACTATTTACGCTGTTATTAGCACGTAATTGAATTACATTTTTTAGTTAAATATTATGAAAATAATGTTTCCTAATTTGCAGCACCCGCAACACAGCTTCACAAAAGCATATTTTCTGCTCTATTTACTTCTTTTCAGAGATTTTTGATACCAGTATCTTGCTGAAAATGAACCATTTATAGGCTCACTATCACAAGCCCTGTGAATAGCAGGGTGGTCTTTATGTAAATTAGATGTAAAAAGGGTGTTAAAGGGTCGCGTCACTAGCATGATGCTCAGCCCTTGTTCTTCATTCAGGCTTTGAGACCAGCACTGACATAATATGTTTTTATGGGTTTTTATGGCCACCTAGGCATTTGGCAGACACCCTTGTGGTTGTGGAATTTGAACCTGGGACCTTCCGAACTGTAGTCCAATGCCTTAACCACTGAGCTACCCCTGAACCTGTTCAGTCAGAACGCAATCCAATCTTTCCCGTCTGCGCCACGCTTGTAGTACCTCAGTGACGTCACTAAGAGGTGTTAGTTACACCGTTGCTTTCATCACTTCGTCCTTATTAAATTGCTCCTGCGTCTTGCTTCGGCCACTTCGTCATTTGTTGATCATGCCCCAAAAAAGTGCGGCAGCTCCACATCAAAGGAGACAATACTACGTCCTTTCTGGTTTCTACTGTCGCGTTCAGGGCCATGCTGGGATGCAAACCTCCTTCAGCAACCCAGGACCTCGACCGCCTGAGCCACCACTGCTGTAAAGGGGTGTGAATATTATGTAAATAAGGAAGTAGTGGGTGGAGCTTGTTCCCATGCAAGATAAAACTAGCACATGCTTTAATGTCGTAAGATAGTTTGATATACACAAATTTGCTTATGCTTTAGTCTTATTCTTCATTGTTCACCACTGATCGATACGTCAAGGTTAATATCCTGTCTGTTGTTTTGCAGTTTGTGTATACAGTGGAACCTTGGATTACGAGCATAATTCGTTCCAAAACACTCGTATACCAAATCAAACCTTCCCATAAGAAATAATGAAAACTCAAATAATGCGTTCCACAGCCCCAAAAAATAAATACAGAAAAATAATTAATACAATATATAAAGTAAAAATAAAACAAATTAACCTGCACTTTTCCTTTAAGAAATGTTAAAATAAATCCCAACAGATAAGTGTTTCTGTTTGTGCGCGCAGGCGCCGTGTATTTGTGTGTTTATGTGTGTGTATGTGTGTGTATATGTGTGTGTGTATGTGTTTGTGTGGAATTAGCCCCTTCCCTTGCCTCGTCTTACATCAGAAAACTCCTCCTCACTTCCCCCACCACGCTTTTTAAGTTTCACAACAAACACACACACAACGGAAACATTGTTTTAATGGGAGAAAAAAATAAATCTTTCTAATGACACTCGTGTGAGTGCAGACTAACGGAATCATTGCTGTAAAGTAAAACAAACAAACAAACAAATGAACCAGCACCTTACCTTTGAAAAGAATCGCGACAGAGCAGAGTTTCTGTGTAAAGCAGAGTGTGTGTGTCTGTGTGAAGCCGGGGAGGGGGGGGGGGGGTGTAAAGGCGGGAGAGTGTGTGTGTGTGTGTGTCGGTGTGTGTGTGTCGGTGTCAAAAAACTCGGCACTTGTAAACTAAGACATGCTCGTTTTTCAAGTCAAAATTGATTCAAAATCTTTGCTTGTCTTGCGGAACACTTGTAAACCGAGTTACTCGCAATCCTAGGTTCCACTGTATATCCATAAGAATTAAAAAAAAAAAAAAAAAACACTTAGGTCTGACCAGATATTATTTGGGAAATGGAACAGCGTCAAACAGCAGGGCACTGACATGGACATGTAGTGTCGTTAGTGTGCATTTGGACGTGGAGGAATAACACAAACTGTGCATGGATGATGGTGATGGTGATGATGCGTTTGTTTAATAGCGTGTCCATGACTTATAATGTGACCACGGCCTTCAATTCCTCCTTATGGTGTGCCATATTGAGCTGATTTTCTGTGTGTGTGTGTGTTTATGCAGTTTGGACAGGTGTGCTCCCTGTTGCACTGTGCAAGGGATTACGTAGTGCTGAGGCTGCGTGCCAAACTCCTGCAGTGAGAACACACTGCCTGAGCCATGGGACCTTAATATCATATCATTAATATCAGCTCCACACACACACACATATCGTTGCTGCTCCCCTTGGCAGCCAGTGAGTCTGGCTCCAGAGGATCCACCCTACTCGAGACAGAATAAACACGAACGGCTTTAGCTATTTCATGCTCTCCGGTACTGTGTACACCCCAGCCAGCTGTTCCCTTGTTTGCGTGCCTCGTGTCGAGCGCCGCGTGCCATGCGGTCGTGGCGAAAGCTTTTTATAGCACACGTAAAGAATTCCCTCCTCCTCACTAACCTTTTCTTAACCTTTCTCATAACCATAAACTTTGCAGTGTTTTACAGTTGCACGAGTGTGTTCAGTGTCTGGTGCACAGTCTGAAATCTGCTGTATGCAGATGGAACTGTGAGCTCCTCGCCATGGCCTTTACAAATGCCAGGAGAGACAGGAGTAGAACAGCAGAGCCGCGGCGCTCGAGGGGATATCGACAGATAGTGTTTCAACTAAATCAACCGGTGCTGTGTTCTCAGGCACCAGCTTAAGTCCAATAG
>CM059209.1:35580056-35790056 GCA_030347435.1 Clarias fuscus
ATTGATTGATTGAAAAAGACAAACCAATTATTGCTGGAAACAGCAAAAACACAAGGTAAATGACAGACAGACAGACAAATAGATTAGATATTTGCATAGATTCAACACAGTCAGGAATTTTCTTTTATAATATATTTTAATACAAACGCTTGTCTGTAACAAAATATCCAGCACCAAGCATAAGAAATAATAAAAAAAAAAAATCTATATCTGATTTCAAAGACAAAAAAATTATTCAGAATTAATCAGTGCAAACAAAGCAACCAAACAAAAACAAAGCGAGCAGTGGTCGATATCCCGGCTGTGATACGTGCTCTCTGATTACACTCCTGTTTCTGTGGATGCCAGCTGCAGTTTTTTTTCTTTTTTCCTTCCTTTCACGTCTTCTCTGACCTTCAGCCATCACCACGTTTCATTTTCTGCTCTTCCTCTGAGCGAGTCTCCAGAGTTCTGTCTCTTTTAACCTGCAATACTTCTCGGCTGCTGATGCTTTTTTTTTTTTTTTTTTTTCCCCTTTTCTTTTCCAATTTCTTTTCCATGTGCTTGGATATGTTCCATACGGATGAATCTGGATCTGGCCTCGTGCTCTGCTGAGGCTCACGGACTCTCCGGTTAAGACGTCTGTAAGACCTTCGGATACGGTGGCGAGTCACGGACACGGTTTACGGTTTCTGTCAGATATCGCAGACTCCCTCGGGGACCTCGCGGCTAGCGCTGCACTGTTAGCTAGCGCTGAGGTTGGGGCAAGCGTGATTAGCGGCGGAGAAGCGAACTGCACACGCATGGAGATGATTGAGCTTGCAAATGTTTCACCTCTGAAATCATTTAGTTTCCTGACTTCACTCCACACACACACACACACACACACACACACACTCGCTGTAAGACGAGCTTGGTGATGCCTATTAAGGAGTATATGTTGTGACAGATTCCAATTAGGTCAGGAAAAAGTAACTTTGTGAGTACACCGCAACACAAATCTAATCTACTCGACTGTTAATGTTCTCTTTCCTCAGTAGCATTAGCCTCCGCGTGTTTGTGTGTGCGCTCATGCCTGTGTGTGTGTGTGTGATTTAGCTTATATATATATATATATATATATATATATATATATATATATATATATATTTATTCACAACATCACAAATGAACAGCTTATACTTGGCAGTCTGTCGTGGCTCGCCTTTGCAAACGGGGATTTCTGTCTCTTTCTTTCTTTCTTTCTTTCTTTCTTTTTTTCCCCGTCTGGAGGCATGTGACTCATCTTCACTCCGTCTGAGCTATATAAAATACAGATTCAGTCGCTTGAGAAACGTTTGTCTGTGGTCCTTCTCACTTTTTCTTTTCACACTTGACGAGCAGCTGGTAGATTAGTGTCGGGCTTGCACAGCGGCGACCGTTTGCTCGCCTCAGAAAAAGGAAAGGTTTCACCGCAAGACTACTCTGTCTGAAAGCTAAGCCTGCGTGCCTCGGATTGAGTAAAAAAAAAAAAAAAAGAATCATAAAAAAAAAAAAAAAAACCCCGTAAATAAATATTGAGCCCCCGAGTTGGACCATGGTTCAACTCTGCGGTACACGACATTACAGACGTTAGCAGAAGACAGGGTTGTAAAAATGCTAAGCCTTCACGACACATGAAAACTGTTAGCAGGACTACTGTGTACTCAGTGCGCTTGAATGTCGGTTAACCCGAATAACCCCGTGCTGAGTTTCTAATGCAGTCTGGTGATGTAACTCAAAGCTAGTGGGAAGAGTAGACCGTGAGGAAGGCACTGTGTATTAATGCTGTGGCCCAACAGGAGGCTCTTTTAGTCACGGTCCCTGGGATGGCCAACCCAGTCTAAGGGATCCACACATAGCGTTAAGATAACGTTCTTCTTGGGTGGCAGTGCTGGCTCATATGGTTAAGACTCTGGGTTACTGGTAGGGGGTTCAAACACCAACACCGTCAAGCTGCCACTATTGAGCCCTTGTGCTAAGCTCCTAACCCTGTCTGCTCCAAGGGGCTCTGTATCCTGGCTGACCCCAGCTTCCTAACTGGCATTAAAAAGAAAGAAAAAAAGAAAAAAAAAATCACTCTGGGGTAAGGTACATGTGACAAATAATTGAATCTTAATCTTAAAGCCCAATCTTAAAGCCCATTCCCAACAGAACATTTTGACAACCACACTTGCTTCCACACTTATTTTTACTTAAGCTGGAAACAAATTTTGATTTGTTTCCCCAAATATAATGGGGTTCCTTTCCTTCATCTCCTCACAAGTTGGTCTCCTCTCTCAAGCAACATTTCCAAATCAGGAAGCCTGATTAATCCTTTAAGCTTAACCCATCTTACAGTGCATGGTACTCTCATGCTCAGAGGAGAGTGCTATTTGCCCTCTTCCTCATACATAACCTCAGGACTGGCTAACGTCAATGTTATTGACAGGGGACAGGGTTTACAAAATGCATCCAAATCCAGAGAGCCAAGACTTGGTGGAAGGTGGAATCATCAGGAGATACATCACTTGTTAGTAAAGTGGTGAGTCAGCCATAATAGGACACTCATAGAACAAGGCAGGTTGAGGGTCTTAATCAAGGGCCCAACAGTGGCATCTTACCTGGGCTGGGGCTCGAACCCCTGGCCTTCTGATGAGTGACCCTGAACCTTAAGTTTTAAGCCTTCATTTGATGATGTGATCCCCTGACGATAGGGTGTACCACGATCCCCACAAATTAGTCATTAAAACTGAAATGAGTCTAAACGGGATCAAACACCATATAGTGGTCACACTATAGAAACGCCGCACTGTGATGGTTTATATAAAAAAAAAGAAAGAAAAAGCTTGACTTGCTGAACTGCGTCCATATTTTAACCAGCCCTGTTATAGTATTTTTCAAGTGCTTGCTTTGTTCTGCTGAGATACTTATTTGGGCTTTTATCCAGTCCATGTTTTGACACTTGACAACCTCTCCCTGCCTTAGACGTCACCTTACACCCTGTCAGACATGCCCTAGTGAGCACCCATGGCCTTCAGCTATGAATCATCCTCTTCATGTGTGAATGTTTGTGAATCAGTGCCTGCTTCAGGGCTAAGGTTTGCTCAAAACGCAGTATGGCCCCTGAGATTGAGGCAGAGGCCATGGCATCAGGCTGTTAACTGTGTACATGCCCAGCCCACACTGCTGTCCTCCATCCCTGTGTCAGATGGCATGATTGTAGTCATGGTCAAAAGCTGCCAACCTGGCTGTCTGTCTCTCTGTGGCAGTCCTGAGTCTCTCGCTGCGACTGAGAGGTCACATCCCGAACTGCAGCTAACTCATTTCTGTCTTTCTAATAACCAAACTCTTAAGCTAGTACATATGAAGGGGACTAAGATCAGCTATCTAGGTTGCATGCACATATAAATAAGCTGCCTTTAGGGTAAGATGTGATCTGATGAACTGTGGAGCCATTTGCCAGGAAAAAAAAAAAAGTCCTCTGCCACGACTAACAGCTTGCAGATTTCGCGCCTGTTTTTTCCCCCCTCTGGAATAAGGGGAAGATCAGAGCCGAGCTTAGAAGTCATCAGAGACGCCCCTGCGTCGCAAGCTACAGCTCGAATTGTTCCCGGGGTGTAAAATCGGGAGATCTATTCCAGAGAAAGTGCAAGAATAGCATATTACCATCCTGTAGCTTCCCCCAAGCACACAAAAAAAGCCTCCCGAATATTTCCTCATCTCAGCACAGAGATTTTGATTAAAGTGCGCCAAGGTTTAATGCTCAACAAAGCTCGGCCTCTCATTGAGCAGGAAATGCTGTTTTCATTACTTTCAAGGACAGGACAGGGCTACAGTGCAAGGCTAATAGCTCTTTAAAAAGATGAGCCTTAGGACAGACAGTGGCTCTGCTTTATGACAGAGATCCTTATGGGAACTCACAGTGCTGCATTAAAAAAAAATAATGTTGCTTAAAGCTTTCCTCGCCATGGCCATACCTACAAACAGAACCATGACAAGACATGGACTTCAGCATTTCTGACCTTCGTGATGATTCACCATGACGATTCAGCAGTGACGGCTGTTTTAAGTGGGTACAAGTAATTGTTTGGTACAATAGGGTACCGAGGAGAAAAAACAAACAAACAAACAATGATACTGTTGCTTTAGCAATGGTTTATTTAGCACAGCAGAATGAAGACGGTTATTTCTGAAATCTGTTGAAAAACACTCTCAAAAGAAGAGTTGACTTGTAACTGGATCTCGCTCGAGCTTAAGATTTATCCAGCATCATAGCCTGCAAAACTGATCTCGGGGAGCCCAGATTGGTCCCAATGACCAGGATTCTTTACCAGGTTGTTTAATCTGGCGTCACTCGTTTTTAATTCCACTACGCCAGCATACTGCAGCATCAAAGATGGTGGTCGCCACAACCAACTGGTAGGACTGCCATATTTTATTCACCATTTACATTTCTAAGGCTTCTATTATGAAAAAGAAAAAGGACCCAACACAGAACCCTGGGGAACACCTAAGCTATTATTATTCAATATATATATTTTCCTTTGAGGGTACTCATGCATTTATGAATGCCTCACCATTTAATTTGTAAGTAACTTAGATGTAGATAATGTTATACCAACCAAGTGCAGCTTGTAAGAAAAAAAAAATGTAGATTGAAATTGTGAATTCAGTTAAGATGTATTCTGTCAACGTATGTTTTAAATGTGTCAAGAAAATTACGTATATGAGGCTTCAAAAAGAGTTATTAGATTGTAACTTTCTGTGATGATTGATGTTGGGATGGCAGGCGCACCAGTATTTCTGTCAGCATGAAATAATATTTATACCTCCTCTCTTAACACCCAGGCGTCGTTTCATAAAGTCTCTAAAGAATTCCTGAAGGCTTTATTCATACACTTCCAGTTATTCAAAATGCTGATATGGTCAGTACATCATGATGATGAACGGCACAAATGAACACTGCAGACTTTCTTAGATGCCGTCTTGTCAAAGCCGGAATGTAAAACATGATTTTGGAATTGCAAGATCTGATCAAGTGTAAGAGTCCTGATGGGGGCGGACAGGCCTGAAGATAGAGTAGCTGATCGGCAATTAATGTCAGCATGTGAAGTGTTCATTGAAGCTAACATGACATTTAGACTTGCTGATATGGCCCAGATTAAGGAAAAGTCTTACCCAAACCAGCTCAAATATGGTTTTGCTGTAGGTTTGATCCAATGATTATTTTTCCTTTTTTCAAGCTGTCCTCACCAAGTGAAGGTAGGACACAGCACAAATGGATTACTGTTCATTTTCCACCGTCCTTGTGGATAAACCATTTTTTTTTGTCTCATACCCACTTCCCTTTGTGACGATTGTATGGGCATTGGGTTAAGGCCTTGCCCAAGGGCCCGACTACCTGAACCACCACTGTCCCCATATGAATTATGGGACAGTAGTATTAAGAAAAAAAATGTAAAGGCCTGGTTGGGTAGAATGTCTTTCTTTTAAAGGTCTGGATAACTAACTAACATGAGTGAATAGTGACAAAGTATATGACAGTGACCTTGTTGTTATTATAGCTGCTCCCTGCTCCCGGGTCATCTGATCGGACTTGCCAAATTTTGGCAAAGGATTATGCCAAATGGCCTTCCTGACACAACCCTCCCATTTTTATCGAGATTAAAGCCTGACATTCAGGATGTCCTGCAGCAACATTGACTGGATGTAGAGCATTGTGAATTGAAAAACCTACAGTAGCACTTGGCCACTAATGCCCTGATGATGTTTATGGCTATAAATAAGACAAATCATGTACAGTAATCGCTCAGCCAATCGGTCAAAAGAGTGTAAATAAATGGTAAAGCTAGTTTCTCTATAAAGCTAGGTGCTTTCATTTAAAACACTTGTGATTGGATGGAGCAAGCCATAAAAGAGAACCTGCAGTGGTTCATGCATTGTGCAATTAGAGCCTGTGGCTCAGTCACAGTCATACTTTTTCAAGTATTTGGTTTTGGTCTGCTGAGTACTGATGTCCCCAGGTGACACCTAGTTGTATTGGTGTCCTGTGATGCTTAATATTATTTTGTCTAAATTTCTGTAGTCACTACAAATGATTATAAATGGCTCCTGGGCCTTTCATAGCAGCCTTTGTTTGCATCTTATGTCCTGTTGACTGTTGTTTTTCAGCTCCCTGTCTGACTTTTGGCTCTGGCTATTGCACGTGCTCCGTGGATGGGACTGTGTGGTCGATGTTATCATCAAGCCCCCTGGTCATGAGGCAGCGTAGGATTGCCTCGAGCTTGGCCTTGGGATGACTTCCCTGAAAACTAGCATACAGTATTGTCGTCATTACTGCTATATCAGAATCCGAAACTGATTGTATACTGTAGCTTTGCCCTATTTGCAGTCAAGTGATTTCAAATCGTATATAGTACATAGATATGGATGAGACTTTATTATACCCAAGCCGAAGGAGTTTGATATTATGAAAGCTCAGCTCTTTCTTTAACAGTGTGGTCTTTATAGCCGACCTCAGCTTGCATAACCCATAGGTCATGGCCGCCCATGGGAAAATGGAATTCTGGGACAATCAGGATATTGTGTATACACATACACTAGCAATCCATGTGAGAATTCACATTCCTTGCACCAGAGGAGGGCATGTGATAGACTTACACACTTAACCTTCTGAAACTGAACATAAGCAATACTCTTTTATACTTGATATGTCTCCAAATATTCACAAATGCATAGTTACAGTATATTCATTATATAATAAGTTAATAAGTAGGCCACTAAGTGGGTCTTTTACTAGGCCACCCTAAATTTACATATCTCCTGCCATCATACCTGCGCTGAACATAAAAGGAATAAATGAATACATTTATTAAAACCTTTTGAAGTGCGTGTAAATCGGCGAACACACAGTCTGTCATTCCGAATGAAATCTGAGAGGGCTTCCCAATCTCTCTGTGAAGATGCCTGGAGCACAGTGTCTCTACGTCGATCCTCTGCAGCATCGTTTCTTTGTGCTGATTTTGGAAATGGCCCTTCTGGGCCTCCTTGCGGGCCATAAAAAGGCAGTTGTGCCTCTAATACTGCTTAAAGATCTCCTGTCTAGTAGAGATCACAAACATTATTATGATACACTAATGAATTTTAAAGGCTCTCTAATGGGCTATCACAGGTAAACAAGGCAGTGTTTGGTCTGGAGCTGAAGCCTGTTACAGCTGCACTGTTAGTTAAAATGACTGAACATTGTAATGTGGATAAATGTTTGTCACTGTTTAACTTTGACTGTGTGGTGCCTAGTTGTACAGTTAGTGGTTGGAATATTTTTCTGATTGAGTGGTAGATTATTGAATTGGCTAGATGATTACGCGGTTAATTGGTTGACTGGTAGGTTGGAGGACATGAGCATGAGTCCTGATTAATTAACGTCCTGGTTTAGTGACAAAGTAAGTGATTGGCTGACTGGCAGTGATGGGTAAAGTACTCAAATCCCATTTGTGAGTAAAAGTAGAGATTTCCTATATGATTCAAGTAAACGTAGAAGTCCCCTGTTTACAATCGAAAGTCCTGAGCTTGTGTTGGCTCATAGTAGGCTTTAAGTCATAGCAAAAGACTCTTTCTCCATCTCTCTCTCTCTCTCTCTCTCTCTCTCTCTCTCACCCTCTCTGCACCCAACTGTAGACATCCTGTTTCGTTGTTGTCTGCATTCATGCCCTCTTCTGATTTCAAACACCTGCTCCATGATTGAGGGATTCAAGGAAGGGAAGGCAAGGCAAATTCCATATAATAGTCAACAGGTGGCGATGATACGACTTAAAATGCTACACACCCCTGATGTTATGTAACGTCACACAGTGCACAAATGTAGAGAAGAATATAGTACAGATATTTGTTGTAGGTGAATAAGTAAATATCCACTAATAAAACTACTCAAGGAAAGTACAGATACATGAAAAATCTACTTTACCAAAAGTAAAGTTACCCTCCAACTCTGCTGGCTTATGGTT
Source organism: Clarias fuscus (assembly GCA_030347435.1). Classification (NCBI taxonomy): domain Eukaryota; kingdom Metazoa; phylum Chordata; class Actinopteri; order Siluriformes; family Clariidae; genus Clarias; species Clarias fuscus. The sequence goes on from CM059209.1 coordinate 35,588,039, forward strand.
GATTGGTTAGTTGGTTGACTGGCTGATTGGTTGGTTTGTTGAATGCTTGTCTATTTCTCTGGCTGTCTGGTTGGTTGTTACGCTGCTTCGCTGCTGGGTAAGTCCGGTTGACTGGCTAGTTGTTTGTTGATTAGTTGCCTTGTGCTTGGTGGGTTGGATAATTGGCTGATTGGTTGATTTAATGGTTGGTTAGTTGATGAGTGACTTGATGGTTGGCTAGTTTGTTGGTGGCCTGATATGTTGGTTGCTAGACTGACTGGTTGGTCAATTTGCTGTTGGGCTGGTTGTAAGTTGTTTGGTTGTACGGTTGCTTGCTTGTCTGAATATTGGTTGGTTAGGTGGTTCTTTCACTGGTTGATGACCTTTCAAAGGTAAGTCAAAGGTTAATTGATTTGCTGGTGGCTTTAATGGTGGATTGTTTAAATGTACAGTTTTGATCAAATCATTTATTGGCTAGTTAGTTAGTTAGTTAGTTAGTTGGTCAACGGAGTAAATAAGTGAGGGGTTAGTAGGTTGATTGATTGATTGAGTGGTTGGATGGCATGCTGTCTGGTTAGCCGGCTAATTAATTGACAGTGGTTCATTCATTCCTTCTTTTGTTAGGAAGAATGGAAGTATTCTTTTTCATGCTCACTGATATTTGTTCCTGTTTTCTGTTTGTTTTTGTCATGTTAAAGCAAATGTTTCTGCAACACTGGAGAGCAGGACATGGCTCATTGGAGCTCAGTCACTTGACACAGTGTTTGGTTGAAATTCCATTTCTGTGTGTGTGTGTGTGTGTGTGTGTGTGTGTGTGTGTGTGTGTGGGTACAATATGTATGAGTGGGCAGAGGGAGATGAGAGAGAACCGATTAACCGAGGTGTTTTATTAGGTCTCAAGCTATTTCCATGTAACTGACACAACCTGTATTACGCTACATTTAAATATATAGCATGTGTAATAATTTCTCTTCAACTGGGTTTGTTTAGAGCTTTCAGTGGAGCTGTAGTCCATTGTACCATACGAGCCCTCTCAATACTCTTCAGACGTCAGCCAGCTTCTGTTAGTGGTACTTTCTTCTCGTCAAAAGCAGAATAAAAGGTCGAGTAGTTCCCACTTCACTTTAAAGCAATTCTGGAAAAACAAGTGTTTCTAACCCTGTACCCTGATGTTTCCACTTGTCTTCCTGTAGCTCTCGGGTCAAGAAAAAAATACAAACCCTTCATCGTCAGTTTCTTATGTAAAGTCAGAAACCTTTCCAAGTTTAGGAAGAAAATAGTTTGTACCTTTTTTTTACAACATTCAAAATTGTATGCCTTATTCAACCGTTATAATAACCAGTACCAATAACCAGGACTAATACCGTACTAATCATCTAAACTCCTGTAAAGAGGCAGTGTTAGAGTTGTTTTTCTAGATTTTGCAGTAGAAGTCCAAATGTTATGCGAATGTTTACCTGAAGTGTCGAAGTGCAGAAGTGATACAATACAAAATACAAGTCAAAAATTATCCGCACTCTGGCTGTAGAATTTATCTTAATTACCAATCAAAAAGACATCATTTTTCTACACAGTCTCCTTTGCTTTTCAATACACTTCTGTCAACAAGCTTTCTTATTCCCTCATTAAAATATTGAATTTCAGGCTGAGCCGTGAGTCACGAATGCACTGCTGTCTTCACTTCTTCACCAGAAGTGAACCTTCGTCCTCGTAGGGCTGCTTTCAGGGGACTAAAACAGGTGAAAGTCTGATGACGTGAGATCAGGACTATAGGGAGGATATGCACGATATCACAACGCCCTCAGATATCCGCATCTCACTGTAACGAGCACTGTTGATCGTCGAAACTTTTTCCTCGTGTTCCAATACTTCTGGCCCTTAAGAATCTTGAGAATTTTCCAGCTGATGTTTGACTTGTGAACTTTTTCTCGGTTGGTGATTGAGGATGTTTCCAGTCTACACTCTGCCGTTGACTCTCAGACTCGTAGTGATGAATCCGTGTCTCGTCACCAGTAATGATTCTCTTTAAGAAACTTTCACTTTCTTTAGAGTATCACTCCAGAGCACGCTGCTCTTCTTTGTCCGCATCACACACAGGGCATCCATTTTCGCTGATTTAACTGATTTTAACACCTTCACATCTGCACAGCAGTGACTGGGGAGACGCAGGGTTTGAACAGAAAATGCGGATAAGACTGTGCGGCCAAGAGAAGTTGTAATATAACCGGTGTGCGGATAATTTTTGACTCGTCCTTGTAGAAAAAGAAATCAGTTTGCTATTAAAAGATAAGACTTGCGTAAAAGTGCCAGTTCTCAGATTTGAACTCAAGCTTCTAAGGAGAACGTTTAATTTGCTGCTACATATCGGAGTACTGTTCCACTTAGCAGCAGGTACAGTATGAAGCTTCATGGACCAGTGTGGCATATCACAGACCAGTGAGTCTTTCAAGAGGTCTCTCAGTCTTCCTCTGCAGACATGCTGTAGTTTCTCTGATCGATAATTGTACCTCAAAAGAAAGTCCTGTCCAGATAGAGATATGTGGGCTTTTTTTTTTTTTTTTTTTTAATGTAGTGCCAACAATGTACAACAGCCTCCCTCGGCGACTCGGGTCAAGCAGCCAAAATGAGAGACATCTGCTCAGCATTTCTTTCCTTTGGTATGTATTTTGGCAGGAAGTGAAAAAAAAAATCTCTGTCTTGGAGTAAAGCATCAAGAGCTATGGGAATACTATGAGAAATGGAAGTAGAGCCAAGAAGAATGGCTGACTCACACCTACAACTTCTATACTTACACGGTGTGTGTGTGTGTGTGTGTGTGTGTGTTTGTGGAAAATGCACACATAACAACGTAGTATTTTTTTAAAATTTTGCCAGGAAACGGATGTCAGCTCCTGGAGCAGCACATTTATTTGGGTTTTATTAGAAACGGATGCTATGGTGGTTCCTATGACAGACGAACAGAATTAAGAGGCAGGGAACTGGAATTTGGCCTTTTCTTTAGTGTTGAACTTGGAAAGCTTTTAAGAGTTCAGACCTACACGTATACTGTAGATAAAGGTTTAACGGACACTTGATCATTGACACGACCCGTATCTGCTTGGTGAGGATCCCATTCAAGATTTATTTCCCTTTCACTGTTATAATAAGGTCTGCTCTTCCTCTCCAGTGGGGTTGAGTCAGTCCAACCTAAACACATAGCATGTCTTCATGGATCTGGCTTTGTGGCAAAGTGTGTGAAGTGTGCAGGTTGTGCGATGCACCGGGCATGATGGCGTTTTTTTGAGGTCTTAACATGCTCAAAAAAACCCCACAAAAAAAACAGCTTGTGTGGTGCACCCAAGAGGCGATGACACAAGGTGCTTGGGCCCGCTCATCGTTGCTTGTTGCCCCTTTTGCTGTTATAATAAGATCTATTCTTTCTCTTCAGTGGGGTTGAGTCAGTCCAACCTAAAGAGGAATCGAGATGCTACAGCATACGAAGTTATACTATACAATTGTGTGCCTTACAACGTTGTGACAAAGATCATTAGGCGTTCCAATACTTATGGCCACATTGCCTGTTAGTCTTACCATTGGTATCAAGTTGGGATGCTGAAAGTTTTAAATCTTAAAAGCAGCATCATCCATGGTATAGATTATAGAGAATTAGAGTCGGACCGTACCCGAGCCCTGAACTGCAAACCGTGCTGTCATTATTTACACCTAATATATGTTTAGATGGGTATAAAAAGTCATACACGGATATATAGAGAAATAGTAGATATGGGGGGTGGGGGGGGGGGGATGTCATGTCCTCATAATACATAGGACATTCGGGTGCCGAGAGATTAATTCTATTTTCGCTTGTTAAACTCTCTCTGCCTCGTACACCGGCGGTGTGTTCGGGTTGCCAGATCACACGGTCAGAATCCCCCTAGGCCCTGCTCAAATTATACACAGGGCAGTAAAATCAGCGCAAATAATATCAGTACTAGAACTCATAATGTAGCCCAAGTACTGTGCAAAACTTTGGTATACATGTCTATTTTATGACTTTTTATTAAGACAGTATTCAAAAAAATAAAAACATTTGGAAAAAAAAAACAGTCAAATATGTCTAGGTCAGAAAAGAAAGCAGCACATTATGTAAATGACTCCTTTTCAGACAAACAAACAAATAAATATAATGAAAGCTTCTGAGTTTTGTTGCATGGAAAAAGAAGCAGGTGTGACAGGTGTGGTTCTTATAAAGCTGCACACACTGGACCTGATACTGTATTTAACTCAAAGGCTTGTTTCCTGCTTTAAATAGTATTTATTTATTTGTTTTTTCTTTTTTATGTAGAAACTGTTTTTAAAGAAATTGTTGCTTTACAGCAGTTAATTGCATGTGCCTAAGACTTTTACACAGTTTTTATGATAAATAATAAAAAAAAATAAAGCAAAACGATTGCATATTTAACTAGTTTCTTATTAAGTAGCTTTTAATTTATTTCAATATTTACACAATATTTTTTTAATATTGTGTAAAAAGTAATGTTTACTTTAATATTTAGTCAAAGTAATGACATTAATTAAAAACAATAAGATATTAGGTAAAAAAAATTTATGTGAAATATTGAACTATGCCTTTAATGAGCCGTTAAGTTGAAATAACAATACTTAAATTATACATGTTGTATAGAACATCACAAGATATTATAATTAATAATGACCCTTGTGTTACAACTTGATTGAGTGCTTTATGAGCTGATGAAAATGTTTATAAGGAATCAATACTTAATATAAAAGAAGTACAAGTGCCGCTATGAGCATGACGTGCGTCATAGGAAACGTGACCAGAGATTTGCACAGTGCACAAAACTACATTTAACTGGAAAATGATCTATATGTCTATGGAATGTTAGCTTTAAGATGAATCAAACGTTGCCATGGTGTCTGCGTACCGTTCTGTGCAGCACGGCGCGGATGTATTACAACATTACAAGCCTTGTTAATAAAAGCAAAACAATAAGAAAACACTCCCGAAGGGTTCCGTGGGTTAATGTGCGACATTATGCTGAAGCTGCTTTTGTCCAAAATAGAGTCGCATCTCCCGCCCACGCTCGGTGGCCTAGCGAGGAATGCTGCCTTGAGAGCGAATTTCCATATTATTTAGCAAATTAGCAGCGCATTAAAGTATTAAACCATTTGGAAAGGCTTGGCTGTCAATTACGTTCCCCTCTCTGACAAGCTGTTCACGATAAAGTGAGCAGTTGGAAGAAAGAGAGAGAGAGAGAGAAGGAGCGAGAGAGAGAGAGAGAGAGAGAGAGAGAGAGAGAGAATACCAAAGGCAAGCCAGAGGGACTTGAATGTAAGCCGGCTGCTTTGTTGAATAGATGCTTTTCTCTTGTTTGTTTGTTTGTTTGTTTATTTATTTCCTTCCTTCCTTCCTAACTTCTTTCCTTCCTTTTTGTTGTACTGAGGTGCACTTATACCTAGCATAGCCCCAGCCAAAGCGGAAATGGTAATATAGACTTTATGCTAGAAGTGATGGCGTTGGCGAACATCATCCGGATGCAGTAGCAAATGGCCAAAGTGAACATCTGATGAAGAGATACTTACAAGTTCATCATTAAACATCTGGCACATTCATTTCTCCCTCATCATGAAGCTCGGCTTGTGTGTCATTCCATCATTATTGTGTTGATCATTGATTCGGTGGTTCCGGCGTGGAGAAAGTCGATATTTTTCCTGTGCTTATTATTTGAGAGACACTGCTCCGGCACGGTTGATGATGGTTTAATCTCAGACTATGTGCCGTCTAGTGTGTGGTGTTTCATTGGAATTCTGTTTATTTGTTTGGTTATTTGGACAGTTGTTTAAATGTTACTTTGTATGATAGATAGATGTTAGTTGGTTGTTCATTGTTTTTTGTTTGTTTGTTTGTTTTTCCTTATGGTTTGTTTGTTTGATGTTCATTTGGATTGTTTGTTTGGTTACTTGGTTGTTTATTATGCTGTTTGTTCAGTCATTTGCCATTTCTGCGTTTGTTCATTCTGTGTTTGATGTTCATTTGGATATTTTTGGTTGGATGGATATTCATTTGGATTGTTGTTTGTTTATCTGGTTGTTTGGTTGTTTAATTGTTTGGATGCTTTGGTAATTGTGTGCTTGTTTTTTAATTGGTTGGATATTTTTTATCTGTTCATTTATTTGTTTTGTTGGTTGTTCATTTGAATTGCTGTCTTTTTGTGTGTGTGTGTGTGGGTGGGGGGGGGTTCGGTCAATTGAATTGAATTGTTGTTTGTTTAGCTAGTTGGTTGTTAAATTATTTGTTTGGTTGCTTTGTAGTTTGTTTGTTGTTTGGTTGCTTTATTGGCTGGTTATAGTGTTGTCTGTTAATTTATTTGTTTTTCTTTATTTAATGTTAATTTAAATTGTATGTTTTTTGTTTGTATATTTTTGCTTGGTTGGTTTTTCACAAGGGTTGTTGTTCGTTTGTATGGTTGGCAGGTTGTTGGTTTTGTAACGGGTTTGCACAACAACTTCAAATACGATTGTGGTAATAACACAATAAAAAAAACACACACACCCACAATAATACACATATATTTATTTATTTATTTATTTATTTATTTGCAGGACATTAGCATAGTGTAACAGTATAATAAAATAGAATAGTATAATAACACAGCAGAAAGTCCTAACTTTAGAGGACCGTCTGCGTATAGTCTGACTCGGAGAATATACAATCGTATATAAACAATATAGAATCATGGTGCACAACGTAACATGAATATCAAACAGTGTTTGGTGAAAGTACTTGCTACTAAGGATATTAGCGATATGTATGTGTTTACCGAACTGAGTCAGCCAAAGTTCTCCTTTACCGATTACCATGAAGGAGTCCTTGAATACCACAAAGAGCCATGAAGTGACTGCCTTTCCACCAACACAACTATAAAAAAAAAAAATATATATATATATACAGAAATTTGGCAGCTTGTTATTTCTAGCTTTAATCTGTCACACCTTGGCCTTTTTTTTCCCCACATTTTTCATTTCCTTCCCCCGGACGCATTAAGCCGCCTGGAGGTTTTTAGATTTGGTTATGCTAATCATATTCCAGATTTTCATTTAAACCAAACATGGATCTCCCCAGGTGAAAGAAGTCATACTGTATCCCTTTATTAAAAGCTCTTCGTAGTCCGTCCCTACATTTATTCCCCTCCTGCGAAGCTTCCGGAGGCTTCCATGCTTCGCCAGCTCATTACTCGGCTGGCGGAGGAAGCGCTGCCAGCTAATCGTGAGGGTGCGTGCTTACAGCCAGCTGGAAACTCCATTTCCCATAATGCCTCCTTCTGCTTTGGGGTCCGGGGGCTGCGAGAGTGGAGCTGTAACTGTAGCATGGAGCAGCTTGTTACGGCTACATATGGACTCGGCTCAAAGGCGTCCCACTGCCAATGCAATCAAATTGGATTTTCGGAGAATGGAGAAGCCTGCAGCTCGCGGATTTACTTATAATATCCATCATTTCACTGACCTTTCTAGAAAACCCTCTTACATACTTGATCCAACTGGCAGAGACAAGAGGAAAAGAGCTGTTTAGCCATTTCTTTTTTGTTTCCGATTGCATGCGTCGAGGCTGACGCTAGTGCTGACCCAGAGTTAGCCGTTTAAGCAGTGCGCGATGTCCAGAGTTAATTAAAAGCCTAAATTTCATTAGACCGTCTTTGGGAATCCTTGTATGTAATTACGCTGTGTCAGCTTGATTAAGCTATTACATCATTGAACTAGCTAGCTAGCTAACTGCTTCTTGTTCCATCCTGTATAGCATGATTTTGTTTTAATATTATGTTTAAAATATTACTTTTTTTTTTTTTTGTCTTTGTCTTTGATGTTACTTTTTAACGACTTTAAAATGATAAAGCCGTTGGAATAAAAATGCAAATACATGAACAATTTGATGCGTCAGTAAACAGTGCGGAGGGTCAATGGAAACAACATAGGCTGGGAATAAAGCTATGAAAAACATTTAAATATACAGCACAAACATAACTATATTGGCTTTTCATTGTGTTATAAAGTGTTTTCATTTCAATCCCCTGCATGTTGTTTGTTTGTTAGTTAGTGTGTTGGTTTGTTTGTTTTTGTTTCTATGGTTTGGTTGCTTTTTTTTATCACAGTTGTTTGTTTCGGTTGTTTGTTTGTTTGTTTGTTCATCTTGATTGTTGTTTGGATGAATGATTGGTTGGCTTTTCGTTGGTTGGTTGTTGGCTGTTCATTTTGTTTATTTGCTTGGTCGCTTGGTCGATTGCAAAATTCGAAAGCCGAATGAACATTCAGTCAGACTGCTGCCGTCACACCCACCCGATATACCGTAGTTTTATCCTTCTATTTTCTTACACTTTTATAACTCAGAGTTTATTATTTCGTCCTGTATAGTCTGTAAATTCTGCATAATTTAGGCCCTTATATTTGAATTTGAATAGTTTTTTTTTTGTTTGTTTGTTTGTTTGTTTTCTTTTGGAAAGTTTAGTCATTATTTTAAATTCTTCAGCCCGGTTTTTTTTTTTTTTTTTTTTTTTTTTTTTTCAATTATAATTTTTATTTCTTTTTAAAATTTCTATTCTTATATTGCTATTATTTAATATATATATATATATATATATATATATATATATATATATATATATATATATATATATATTTATTTATTTAAATTGTTCTCTCTAGCTCAGTTTAGTTTATTGTAGAGGAAGCTTGTATTTCAGGTCACAGGTAGTCATACAGTATAAGCATTTGACTGCATATCACTTTGTGTATGGTTGTCTGTGGGACAGATTTGAAATTGGATTGTTATTCTTGGATTTAAATGTTCTTTTGATTGTTTGATTAACACTTTTTAATATCATTTTATTTAACATTATATTTTTATTGATCGTGTGTTTGTTTGGAGGGGTAATACTTGGCTGGTTCGATGGTGGTTTTGTATGTTTATTTGTTTGTGTTAGTTGTCCAGTTTTTTTATTTTTTTTTATATGATAAGATGATGTACAATTGTTTGTTTGGTTGATTGTTGGTTTGTTTTGATTTGTTTGGCTGTTAATTTTCGTCATTGTATATTTAGATGGTTGGTTGAATTGTTTGGTTGGTTGATATGTTGGTTATTTGTTTTGTTGGTTGGTTATTCATTTGGATTGTTTGTTTAGATGCTTGGCTGGTTGGTTGTTTAATTGTTTTTTTTTTTTTTTTGATGGGGGTCTTTTTGTTTGCTTGTTTAATTTGTTGATTGATTGGTTTGCTTTTTTTTTTTTTTTGATGGTTTATTCCGAAGAAATAGCTGAACTACATAATAATAATAATAATAATAGATGAAACCTGTTTAAGGTATTGAATGCCGTAAGGAGTCACGCGGTGTTGTCCGTGATCTCTCAGCGTGTCCCTCTCGTTAAATTTCCTTATCTGGATACAAGAGACAATACTTCTCCGTAACAGCCAGTTTTCCTCTGCTTCTCGTACCGTGTCAGAGTTTAGACAGCACCTCAGGTGGCCTGCCATTCCACATTACTGTGTGTGTGTGTGTGTGTGTATAAGTGTGGGAGAGATAGCGAGCGATAGAAAGTGACAGCGAAAGAGAGAAACGATGCGCTTGGTGCTGCTGTGCAGTTTAGAAAGATCAAGCGCGCTTCTCAGGGAGGAGGAGGAGGAGGAGGAGGAAGTACATCATATTAAAGTCTGTCAGCAGTGCAGTGAGCCGCTCTGACCTCTCCACTGCGAAAGGTCGGAGGTTTATGAACAGTCCGCTCCACACACAAACAATCAAACCCCCCCCCCCCATATGCAACCCCCTCCTGTGCGCGCGCACACACACACACTTCACATTGCTGAGAAAAACTCCCTTTTTAAGAGACGGGCTTTCAGTACTGTCGCCTCTCTCACAGACGTCCTGTAGCTCGGCTTATGGAATTTTTCTCGTCACATACATTTCATTTGGTATCATTTAACGTTTAGATAATATTTACAGTCTATTCACTCAGCACCGTACAAGCCAGAGATCATGATTAGTGAGAAAGTTGTAATTAACATCCTTAGCTTTACCAAACAGTGTGTGTGTGTGTGTGTGTGTGTGTGTGTGTGTGTGTTTTTATTTATTTATTTATTTATTTATTTATTTTTATTCTTCCGCTGAACAATTTCTCGGCGCGCTCAGCACTGAAACTCTTCTTCCTCCACCACGAGGCACCGATAAAGGTCAGCGGAAAGTCAGAAACTCCTGTAACTCTCATTGTAGAAACGCGTGTTTAGCATACCTCTGCTAGCACACGCAGGGAGTGTTCGCAGCGTAGCTCGTAGCACGGCTCATCGTGACCTTTTTTGTCCGTGGGAGGATGGGGCAAGGAGATGCAAATTTCACATCATTCCGACAAACCGGTGCAACTTGGCGATATTATTCCAATCATTAATCTCTTCTACACAATCATCTGTCCTTCAGATGAGATTACAGTCGAGCACAATAAGGGATCGCCGCCAGTGTTGGGAAATATTACAGCGCTTAGGTGTGTGTGTGTGTGAGAGAGAGAGAGAAAAGGAGACAGAACCTTTGAAGTGATCGATAACTACAGTCAACAGCTTGAGCTTCTAAACGTCTTTGAAACACATTAGCTGTTCCTGTCCGGTTCCTTACCTGCTGTTACAAACTGGAGACTCCTTCCATAAGTGTTAAACAAATGCCCTCTTACAGAGTATATCATGCTCCTTGATAAATATCGACACGTTGCTAATCTGTTTATTCTTAGATGTAGATGAATTAAAGCACCTGCTATACACTTCTCTTGTTACTATGGAAACGGTTACGTATTTAAACGGTTTCTTAGTATAAAGCCGTGAAATGATGTTTTAAAGCCATCCAGACCCCTCTGAGTCGTCCTGCAGTCTTATTACTCGAGACACATTCGCTGTTCTCTTCACGTCATGCCTGAAATGCAAAGTCTCTCATTTACGCGCACGGCGTCTGAGCCAGAGTGTCTGATCCAGAGCGCCCGAGACGGGCCGCGGTCAGACGTCCAGCGGCGGTGCAGTCGGCGCGCGGCCGCGGCATCAGCTGCCGAGTGGGCGCGCATGTCCTCTCGCTAATGCAAGTAATAAAGGTCAGAATGAAGGCAAATCAGTCCGGAGAGCAGACAGATGGAGGACTGGGACGTGGCAGATCTCTCTCCCTCCCTCTCTCTGTCCCCGTCTCTCCGTTTCCACTTTACTCTTTTTTTTTACTTTTTGACTTCGGCTTTTCTCTCTGTCCCTATTTCTCTTTTGTTGTCTCGGTCCCTGTCTTTTTTTTTTTTTTTTTTTTGGCGTTCTCTGTCCATGTCTCTCTCTTGCTGACTCTGTCGCTGTTTGTGTCTCTCTTTTGCAGTCTCTTGGTCCAAGTCTGTCCTTTTCTGTCTCTCTTTTGCTGCCTGTCTCTCTCTATACCCGTGTCTCTGTCTCCCTTTTGTTCTCTCTCTCTCTCTGTGCACCAGTCTCTGTTTTTTTTTTTTGTTTGTTTTCGTTCCTGTCTCTCTTTTGCTGTCTGTCTGTCTGTCTCTTTTGCCATCTCTCTCCACCCTGGTCTCTCTTTCCATGCCTCTCTTTCTCTTTGTCTTTTTCTTGTTCTCTGTTTGATTCTCTGTCACTCACTGTCTTGTTCTTTCGCTCCGTCCCACTCTGTCTGTCATTTATTTCTCCCGTCATCTATTCTCCATGTCTCATTCTCTCAACACTCTCCACTTTCTCTGTCTGTCTCTTTCTGTGTCCGTCCATCTCTCTCTCTGTCTTGATCCAGCCCGTTTTCTCGGACTGTCTTTCGAGCTGTCTTTTTTTTTTGTTTTTTTTTAATTATTATCTGATTATTTCTCTGTCTCTCTGTCCATCCACTCTGCATCTTTGTCTTGCTCTGTCTCTCCGTCTCCAGGTCTTTCTTGCTCCCGCTGTTCCTGCTCTATTTCTCTGACTGTCTCTCTGAATTGCTGTGCGTCTGTCTCTCGCTTTCTCCTCCCCTCTATTTTCCTCTCAGTCCGTCTCTCCATCTGTCTGTCTCTCCCTCTCTTCATTGCGCCGTGTAGCAGATGGAGGCACTGTTGATCCTGATATTTATTCGTTGTGACTTGTTTTTCATTAGAGCCTAATTTGACGTCAGGACACATAACCGCCGAGAGCCGAGGGCTGTGTAGCAATTACGGCCCACACAGATTACTTCCGGAAGTTTCCTCAAGTGTGTGCGCGCGCGTTTCATAAGAGTGAGGTCACCCGAACATTTCGTGGCGAATATGTGACTCGAGATAATTAATACTGAGTCACAGTGTAATTTACTGACGGCCTTTAAGCGTTTGCAAGCAATTAAACACGTATTAGTGTAGAAATCGTTTTTTATGGTTCTTAACTCGTCATTAAATAAAGGCTTCCACCGTGTGAGAAGGTCCAGACAGGACGTCTCAAACTGTGGAAAAAAAAAAAAACTGGAATGATCATAGAAGTTACAGCACAGGAGCAGTTTGTGACACTGGGAGGTGTTGCTATGAGATGAGATGAGGTAAGGAGAGACGCTTTGTCTTTCAAACAACGAGACACCGGACTTATGGAGCCCAGGAACCCGTCCTCTGCAACGTTACACCACCACCATGATCCTGGACTCCATGTTTGATGTCTGTGAGATGCTTTTCTGTGGATCGCAGTTGTATTCAGTGATTATTCAGTCTAAGCAACCTTGTGTGATCCCTCTCATCAACCAGGCACTGGTGTATTTTTTATTCTTCCTTGTTCCATTGCGTCTACTGTTTTGTTGTGTGTGTGTGTGTGTGTGTGTGTGTGTGTGTGTGTGTGTGTGTGTGTGTGTGTGTGTGTGTGTGTGTGTGTGTGTGTGTGTTTAAAAAAGAGAAAGACAGGAAAAGGAACAGGAGAGAGAAAGATCCAGCAAAAAGAGAGACGGGGACAAGGGAAGAGACAGCAAAAGAGAGATGGGGACAAGGGAAGAGACAGGGACAAGGGAAGACAGGAAAAGAGAGACAGGCACAGAGAGAGAGAGAGAGAGAGAGACATGGCAAAAGAGATATAGGGACAGGGAGAGATGAGGGGAAAAACACTGTCTCTTTCTCTGTCCCTGTCTCTTTTTTACTGTCTCCTTATCGCTCCTGGGTTTTAATTTTTTTATTATTTTTTTTTTTTTCCAGGTCAGAGGGAAATAGGGGGAAAAAAAAAACAGGAAAGATAAAGTGACAGCAAGGAAGAGATGGGGACAGAGGAATACAAAGTAAAAGAGAGACAAGGAAAGAAATGGAAAAGAGTGACAGGAACGAAGAAAGACAGGAAAAGAGAGACAGACAGAGAGACATGTACAAAGAAAGACACGATAAAGTCTAGGCAGAGAAAGAGACAGCAGAAGAGTGACGGGGAAAAACGGAGACACCGCAAAAGAGAGACCAGGACAGAGCGAGACATGGGGAAAGAGAGACATGTATAGAGAAAGACATGAGAAAGGAGAGACAGAAACGGAGAAAGGAAGGAAAAGAGGGACAGAGAAAGACATAGGAAAAGAGGAACAGGGACAGGAAGAGACGTGGAAAAAGAGAGATGCATATATAGAGAGACATGAGAAAGGAGAGACAACAACAGAAAAAGACACATGAAAAGAGAATCAGGGACAAAAAAGAAACGGGGCCAGAAAGAGACATACCAAAAGAAAGACTGATAGAGACAGCAAGAGAGAGGGATCATAAAAAGAGGCATGACTAAAAAAGAACAAGGACAGAAAAAGAGATCAAATGAAGGACAAAGACAGAGAGAGAGAGACGCATCAAATAAGAGACATGGACAGAGAAGGAGACGGCAAAAAAGATACTGCAACAAAATAAAAGGGAGCGAAAGGGAGACTGCGACTGTACTTCGCTCCTGCCTTGTGATTGGTTGATTGGACAGTTGCATGGGGACGCAGGTGTACAGGTGTTCATCCTATCAGTCTGGCACCCACAGTGATGTCTCAGTCTCTGATACGTAAAACGGAGACACAGAAGAAAGTGATAGTGGGAGAGAGACACAGACACAGAGACAGAGAGTGAGTTTATTTCCCCCGGCGTTCGGTTCAGAGGTATTCATGAAAGAGGCCAAGCTGTTCCTGGATGAAACAATTAGCATCTTCTCCCAGACGTGTCTCTCCAGGAAACAGAGGAGGAAACGATCACCCGGGACGTGTCTCACTCCTCACCTCATCTCTGTTCCCTAAACTGGCAGCTCCGGCCCGCGTCGCCTGAGACCTCACACACTTTTACCCACCACTGCTATTTATTTAATCCCGCGCGCTCTAAAGCTCTGCGCCTCATCGAGCGGCGTTGGCAGAGCGGCGGGCGAGTCTCACCGCCAGACAGTTTTCAAGCTGTGATTATTGATCTCTCTCTTTTCTTTTAAAAAAGGAAGAATTGATGTTTGGTGAAAGACGTGAAAACAGTTTACAGGAAATCCAGAGGTTCAGAAGTTTTTAAAGATGAATAGACAGGAATGATTTGTAAAGTCAGCCGCGTGAAAACTGTGGACATGTTGAGGGAGGAAAAGAAACGCAGGACAACTAGAAGAGTAAAGTCAAATCCTCTGTCTCTCTCTCTCTGTCTCGCTTTCTGTCTTTAAACGGTTTTCTTTCTCCGTCTCTGCATGACTTTATTCTTCATCGTTGTTTTTTCCTTCTCCCTGTCTCTCTCTGTCCTTCCTGCTTTTGTTTCCCTCTTTCATGTTTGTCTCTATCCGTGTCCATCTGTATGTCTGTCCCCTCTCTCTCTTGCTCTTACTTTACTTTCTGCCTCTCTCCTTCTTTCTCACCTTCTCCTTCTCTATTTCTCTCTCCGTGTCTGTCTCATTCTTACTCACTCTCCATCCACGATTCTGTCTCCGTTTCTCCCTCCTTTTCTGTATCTGTCTCTCTTTCCCTCCATCTTTCTCCATGTTTGTCATTCTCTTTGTCTGCGTGTCTCTCTCTTGCGTTCACTTTTATATACTTTCTCTGTCTGTCTCTCCCTCCCTCCATATGACTTTCTTTGTCCATCTATTCTCCATTCCTTGTCTCGGTTTTCCTTCTCTCACGCTCTGTATCTCCCTCTCTCTCTGCGTCTGTCTGCCTTCCTCTCTCGCTCTCACCTTCTCTCCCTAGATGTCCATCTATTCTCTGTCTCTCCCTCTGTCTCTCCAGGACTCTGTATCTCTGTCTTTCTCTCTCTCTCCCTCCTTTCTTAACCTTTATCGTTCTCTACCTTTGTTTCTCTCTCTCTCTCTCTCCCTTTTGTTTCTTTTCTCTGCCTGTCTCTCTGCCTGTCTGTCTCTCTGTATCGCAAAGTAGAATTAAAAGAGCAACATATAAAGTAACATCCTTGCTTTCACTAGCTGTAGATGGACAGACCTCCCTGGCGTCCACGTTCCCGCGATGTCTCTTAGAGCACTTAAGCGAAGATTTCTCACTAACGCAGGTTATATCAGGCTAAACCGGAGGCCGAGCGCTTCTTTACTGTTAAACTCCTCATCGCCATCGCCGTCCTGATGCCAAACCAAAGTGTGTATTCTTAGCACAGAGGAACACCCTGTGCCACACTAGTATTCCATTATTCTAAATAAAACGCTCCGGCATGAATATGACATTCACACAAGCGGGGAATTACGCCGAGAGAATTTCCGCACACATAATTAATCCAATCAGGCTTGTCTGACATGATATATGCGTTTGCCCTTTGTTGCACAGAGCTAATATCCAAATATATAAACAGCCAGTTTGCTCCCCCCCCCCCCATATGGCGCGGGATTCTGCTTACAGGCAGATCTAATGCACGCGGTTTATGTCACTGTGCAAATCTTTAGAATGGATGTTGGAACAGAACATATGATGAACTGCGTAAAAGCTGTGCGAGCTGCTGCTCGGGGAAAGATCTGTCACTTCAGCTTTCTGCGGCATTGTGGTATTTTTCTTTTTCTTTTTTTTTTTCGTTTAAAGCTTAGCGTAGTGTTTCTTGCGCTGATGCGTGTGAACCAGGGGTACAGTCCGTGGCCCACCTCCAGGCAGATCTGACACACGCGCGCACGCTTGAGGGTTTTTAAGGGAAGGGGGTCTGCGTCAGCACCGCGTCGATCCCCAGACTGTCCGCTGTACAAACTTTTTACTTGAGTCTAGGAGAGAGAAGCTTACACTTTCAGGCAGATTTTCGGAAATCCCGAGATGACGTCATCGACTGATTTGAATATTTGAAATTCAAGATACTGAAGAAAAAAAAGAAAAAAAAAAAAAAAGCACAACATCCTGATTTTTATTATTTTATTTGTCGCAGTGCGCAACCATATGTACTGTAGTACAACATGCGATAAAATATACTAAAGATAGATTGATGGTAAAAAAAAAAAAAAAAAAATTGACGCCCAATAATATTAAGCTAAGGTTAAAGATTTGGATAGAATTCAATGAAATCTTTTAGATGATTTATGTTCTAGGTAATTTACTGAACATATTGGCTAAATTAAGATTTTGCAAAAAAAAAAAAATAAGGTAGACACTGTGCAAAGTATTATACTAATAAACAAATAACTATTGCATTGTCATTCTTTCATTTTCATCATTTTGCAAAATGTTACAAACGTTACTTTAAGGTCAAGTTAAATATTTCCTGTATGTTCCGTATCGAGACATTTGCGTTTTATTTTTTTAATAAAGAAACAACCATGATGAGTAAGAGAGAGAAAAAAGAGACAGGAACCGAGAAAGACAAAGAAAAAACAGACAGAGAGAGAGAGAGAGAGACAGAGAGACATGGGGAAAGAAAGACAAAGAAAGAAAAAAGACACAGCAAATGACAGACAGGGACAGAGAAAGAGAGAGCAAAAAGAGAGGCCGGGACTAAGGAAGACAGGAAAAATGAGACAGGTGCAGAGAGAGACATTGGAAAGGAGAGACAGGGAAAAAGACAACAGAAGAAAGACGGGGAGAGAGAGAGACACAGCAAATGAGAGACAGGGGCAGAGAAAGAGAGCGCACAAAGAGAGACAGTGACAAAAAGACAGCAAAGAGAGACTGGCACAGAGAGAGAGAGAGAGAGAGAGAGAGAGAGACATGGGAAGGAGAGATATGTACTGAAAAAGATCTTGGAAAGGAGAGACAAAAGACGAAAGACAGGGAAAGAGAGAGACACAGCAAATGAGAGACAGGGATGGTGAAAGAGAGCAAAAAGAGACGAGAACAAAGAAAGAGAGACAGTATAAGAGAGACAGGTACTGAGATAGACAGGAAAGGGAGACAGGCACAGAGAGAGATATGGGAAAAGAGGGATATGAACAGAGAAAGACATGGGAAATGAGAGACAGCAAAAGGGAGACCGGAACAGAAAAGAGAAACAAGAGACACGTGGCTAGAGACAGAGACAGAACAAGAGAGTAAAAAGAAAATCACTACGACTTACAATAAGTCATTCCATTGAATTTATGTCATTTGCTTCATGTCGCGCTTTAAACAGTGAATTTCCTGAATAAACTGTTTTTTCCAAAATAATAATAATAATAATAATAATAATAATAATAAATCAGATATTAATTAAAAATAGAATAAAAGAATAAAATATCTGTATAAATGTCTAGTTTTATCAGCTTGTTGACGTCATGGGGAAGAAACGGTGAGTTAAAAGGGAATATAACGTAAAATTTTTTTTTTTGCTGTAAAACTATCAGCCAATCATAATCTATGCTTTCTATACTATTTATATATTTAAACAGTATTACTGTAACTTAGACATTTATCTTCTGTGTATTTCCACAGCTGTTAAAATGTGATTAAAATCTATTTTGTCATGTGCAACAAATTTTTAAAAGAAAACATTCTGTAGTAATATCGTTAGTGTATCTATTCTCTCCTTATAGACGAGTTATAAGTGCTACATCTTTTTTTTTTTTTTTTTTTTCGAATTTTTATGCAAAAAAATGTACACATCTGTAAAAGTAACAGCCTGGCCATGTGAATTTAAACAGAGAGGTTTATTTAAAGCAGTGGGGTGGCTCAGTGGTTATCCCTGTCGCAGCACAGCTCTCAGGCTGGGGGTTCGAATCTCGCCTCCGGTCTGTGTGTGTGTGTGTGTGTGTGTGTGTGTGTGTGTGTGTGTGTGTGTGTGTGTGCAGTTTCCATGTACTCCCTGTATATGGTGGGTTCACTGGCGTTACTGGTGTTTCCAAAGTGCCTGTAGTCTACTGTATGATTGGGTGTGTTTTGTGAGGCTCCCCATCCAGCGTGGACCCCGCTTTGTTCCCTGGTACAAGTTCCCTAGGATAGGCTCCAGGCCCTTTATGACCTTTTATGATAAGGATGAGCAGTATGTTTATCCTTTAAATTTGACATCATTCAATGTTTTTCCAAAATAAATAGATTTTTTTTTTTGTTTTTTTATTTCCCAAAATGTTACAATTGTTTAATTTTTATCTATAATAATATTCTAACCCTTTTTTGTTTTATTATTATTATTATTATTATTATTATTATTATTATTTGATAAGTATTGGCACCCACATTAATTTTATAAGCAGTATAATGAAGCGGCTTCATTGTGTAATTAGGTGCAGCGCATTTCTTGTTTGCTGTTATTTCAAAAACGGAATTTTAATTGAACCCGCGCCCCGCCCTGTCTCCACCCTCAGTACTTTTTTTTTTTTTTTTCTTTCTCCCCCTTTGTGTCCTCTTTAAATCCCCTAGCTGTGATAATTAAAATGTATGAGGGACCGCGGGAGGCTATCATTCTCTGGTTACACTCTTATCATTCAGAGCGCACAGGTGCAAGTTTGGTGTGTGAGAGTGGATCAAACCAGCCAAGTGTTTGACACCAGCTGTCAGAAGACAACATTGAGCACAAGCTCACACAAAAACACACACACACACTCAATAGAGCAGCTTCATTCACCTCTCCAACCAATCCTCCTATCAGAATACTGAGTCTCTGCTGTCTGCTTCACTGACGCTCGCTTGACTGTGTCTAGTAATTTCAACGCGCAGGAAGTTTATTGCGTGCGGAGAAAAACGTGCCATAATCGATCGCTCGGGCTTTAGAGAAAAAAACAGGATTGTCTCTGAGAGCCGCATACCATCTTAGATGAGGGTGCAGCGGGGAAGACAAAGTGAACTGGTACAGTGCCGTGAAAAAGTATTTTCCCCTTTCTGATTTTTTTTTTTCTGCACTTAAAAGATTACGAACATCAAAGAAATTTTTATGTTACACAAAGAAACCCTGAGTAAATATACAATGCAGTTTTTAAATGATAATTTCATTTATTAAGGGAGTAAAAGCTGTCCAAAGCATCATAAATGCCCCCTTAACCTCATACCTGGTTGTGCTACTCATGGTGGCAACAACTGCAATTTGAAATAACTGGCAATGCTTCTTACACATCGCTGTGGAGGAATTTTGTCCTGCTCTTTTTTCCAGAATTGTTTTAATTCCGCCACAATGGAGGGTTTTGCAGCATGAACGGCCTCAATCGGATTTCAGCCCGGACCTTTAGTCCGAGGGGCAAATACTTTTTCACAGCAATGTATGTTCCAGCTTCTGACTGACTGAACACACCTGCTCCAGGTAAGCAGAAGTCAGAATCGCTGAGATTATTGGAAAATGTGCAGGGATGCGGCTCTCGAGGATCAGAGTTGGTGACCCCGGGGGGTTATTAGACAGATATCGCTTAGGCGTTATCCGGTTCCTACTGTAGCTGTCTGCTTTCTCTGTCCAGTTTATCTTAAGCTTCCCTTGAATGAGACAACCCTGTTTTGGTCTTCTGCTCTTGTAGCCAGTCTGACATGTCTTGAGATGCTTTTCTGCCAAGTAAAGGTTTGGTATTTACGCCATGTATAAAAGTAAAATGTAATGTATTCTTACTGATTAATTTCTGCAGCATTTTTTTTTCCTGAATTATAACAGAGTTCGAATACTCGTGCGTGAACAATCCGAGCAGAATTGACGCTTTACAGGTGATTGAAATGGACTACACAGATCCCCGTGACCTTGTTTGTTTGGTCTATTCTCCGTATTATATCGGATCGCCTATAGCGATGTGTAAACCTCCAATATACAGTCTATCCATAACCTCTATCTCTTCATCTCGCTCCCGTCTCCTTTCCTAATTTATGTGTTATATTATGACCTCAATTTGTTCCCTGCTTCGATAATCCCGCTGCGTATCGGTCCATGAGCCGGCGCACGAGCCGGACGTTTGTATACCGTCGTAAATGTCAGCGCCGAGGATATTTACAGTCCCCGACTCAGCATTAAAAACAATTATAATCGATCCGGAGCGTGACGAACGGGACAAGTCCGCGCAAATTAAATGCGAATCCGAAGGCCGCGGCGGAACTCCCGAGTAGCATGTCGAGACACGTACGCGCGGTTAATGCGCTCAGGTTTTCAGTCAGCCTTCCCCTTCTTGTTGGATTTCCCTCCCGTTTTGCTGCCATGGCAGCTCGGAGGGACAGATGCAATCACGCTTTCATTAAGATGCTCGTACGGGCGCGCCACCAATCTGCCCCAACGTCTCTCACATGAAATAAACCGACACGGTGCGGCTTTCGAGACGGGCTGCGATAACTATCGGAATATATTAGACCTCCTGCGCGAGGGCCGAGACAGCCGCGGAGATCTGCTGATTTAGGGGGATTTCACAGAATGCTGGATTGCTCCAATCTCGTCGTTTATTTTTGGAGAAATATACCCTGTTTGTTCTATTTGTCTCAGAGAATGGTTGAAAGCGAGTGCTTAGGAAGTCACAGAGATTTAGTATGTAATGCGATCGCTGTATTTTGAAAGAAAAATACTCCAGGGTTTTCTAATCTATCGCTCGATCTAACACATCGATTAACCCGGACGAGATCTCGACCCGTTTTGTGCAGAGAAAAGAACGGGAAGTGTGTTTACTTCGAATGCATTTAAATTGAAAAATTAAAAAGCAGTTATTGAACTTGGTCAGTAAATATTTAACATACTCAAATATATCGTTCAAATTCAGTCCTGTTCAGGAATTTCCTTCATTTGGGGAATTAAACCAGGCGGACTGTGCTGTTAGAGGAAAATAATCAACAACCAACTAAACTGTTTAATTACTCTGGTGTTACAGCAATCTACAAGTGATTAAAAAATGTAGAGATCTCATACTTTTTTATTCATTAGAAATGATAATGTATGTGGTGGAAATGTCCATGAAGCAAGCTCCTACCAACACCAGTTCTGTCACCATCTTATCTTCTATCCTAAAACAGGAAAAGCATTTGTGGCATGTGTGACTGGGAAACCCAAAAGCGTAACTTCAGTGCTGACACTGGAGACTCCTTCCATATATGTTAAACAAACACATCCATACATTTAAACAATTCCCAAGTACAAGTCCCTGTGAACGAGCTGTTACTATAGAAACAGTAACGTGTTCTAATGATTTCATTAACACGACGAATCAGAATCCAGAATTTGAGCGTGCTGAGGTACAAAGTATTGGTTGCAGCACTATGGCTGCCCAATACTGTATATTTATTTGAATAAAAATGTCCATTTAAATAAATTGAGCTGTATAATAGGGAAGTGAAGCCTGTATCTCGACAAGGCTTCAGATATCCATATACAGATTTATCCTGCACCGATTCCTGACCCAGAAAAAAAAAAAGAAAAGAAAAAACGTGCCAGAATTCTTATTGAGGAACTTACAGTAGGATGGTGTCCTCAACTCCAAGATCAACAAGCATCATCAAATCAACATGCTCACATAACAGCTAGGGCTAAGGTTG
Source organism: Clarias fuscus (assembly GCA_030347435.1). Classification (NCBI taxonomy): domain Eukaryota; kingdom Metazoa; phylum Chordata; class Actinopteri; order Siluriformes; family Clariidae; genus Clarias; species Clarias fuscus. The sequence goes on from CM059209.1 coordinate 35,609,772, forward strand.
TTGCTTTGGATATCTGAGGATCTGGGTTCGAACTCCGTCATTGGTGCTTGCCACACGCTGTTACCCAACCAAAGTCAAAGCAGGACTTTTGATTGTGCAGAATAACAGAACTCTGCTTGGACCCCATCAAGGTAGAACGTTTTTTCAGTACATCTGAGCCACGATCAAACTGCCTGTCTGATGCCAGTTTGAATCACTGACCTCCCAGGAACTCCTTTAATGGCTCAGACATGTGAAATGGCTTGGAGCCAGATCAGGAGGATATGGCGATAACTCCCAGCCGAGTTCCTGTAACGTGCAAGTGGAGCCACCTCGCCCAGGATCATCGCTCATGGATGTACAGCCTCCTTTAAAATGTTTGCACTATTCTGATAATTTACTGCGGCACCATGCTCGAAGTCTCCTGTAAACGTCAATCGCTTTTATGCCTTCATTCACCATGGTCTTTGTTTGTCCCAAGAGCCTTATATCTGACCCCGGTACACCTCCACATTGCGTATTAATTATGCTTATTGGGCATTCAGGGCACAAAGCCGAGATGGAGTGCCAACTCATTGCAAGGCACAAACACACAACGAGCAATTTGGAAATGCCAGTCAACATACACATCATATCTTTGGACTGTTGGAGGAAACCTGATCACCACCAAGCACAGGGAGAACATACAAACTCTACACACAAGGACTGTAGGTGAGATTTGAACCTACAACCCCTGTAGGTGTGAAATACACGTGCGAACCCCTAAGCTACTGTTCCGGCCCTCCATAAATGATGAAGGTAAATCCTCCAGGACCTCGCAAACATTTGATGCACACCACTCCTGTCACCCAGCTGCCCTGGCAAACTGAATAACTAAACAAGATCCAGTATAACCAGACGGCTCATAATCGTACCTCTGGCGTATTCATATTCGCTTACGTCCCTTTCAAGATAAAGTTACTGAGATGGAAAGCAGAGAGATGGAGTAATAAATTGTGGAAACAGGTGATGTCAGTGAGGACGATCGGAGGAGCTGAGTGAGAGAATATGAGAGATGAGACAGAAAGGATGAGAAATGAGGAGTTTTCAGAAAGTAGAGGAGGAATGGGTTATGTCTGAGCAGAGAGAGAGAGAGATGGCTCTGCACACGAGTAAGACGGATGAAAAGGAAAGTGAGCAGGGCAGTGAACGCAGCACGGTGATGGATTACCGCCAGCGCTGTCTCACCTGCGACGGGTTCCTCGAGTGCGCGCAGCATGGTACACTCTGGCATTTGGGAAAGCAAATTACACTTATTAAATCTCTCCGGCGCTGGAACACAGCAAACACTAAGGGAAGCGATGGAGGCGTGTATATAAGAGCCGTGGATGCTTGTATTTATATCCTCACTGGCCACTTTATTAGGTACAAATGGATCTAATCCCTGCTAGTACTGGGCAAAACCTTAATTCTTCATGGCATGGATTCAACTACATTCGCTAAACATTGCTTAGAGATTTTGCTCCATATTGACATGAGAGCATCACGTAGTCGCTGCAGTATCTGTCAGCTGCACGACCTTGATGCGTATCTTCCGCTACACCACGTCCCGAAACTGCTCCACTGCACTGAGATCTGGGGACTGTGGAGGCCCTTTGAGAACGATAACCTTATTGTCCTGCTCAAGAAACCAGTTTGAGGTGATTTTTATCTTTGTGACATGGTGCGTTATCCTGTGCTCCAAGTAGGCTGTGGCGTTTAAACCTTGATCAGTCGGTACTAAGGTGCCCAAAGTGTGCCAAGAAAACACATCATTGCACTCCAGCAGCAGGCTGGACCGATGGATCTATGCGTTCGTGTTGGTTTTGCCAAATTCTCGCCCAATGATCTGAATGTTGTAGCAAAACAAGAGCAGGCAATGTTTTAGAAATCTTCTATCATACAAAATTTTGGTGAGCCCATGCGAACTGTAGCCTCAGTTTCTTGTTCTTAGTTAATAGTAGTGATGAGTCATTCATGAAGGATTGGTTCTTTTTGAATGAGCCTTTAACGTGACGCAAAGCATCACAAAACCTCCGCAGGTTATGTACAGGAAACAAAAATGAGCAGCTCACCTCTGAACGAAATGAACTACAGTGAAACCTTGGATTACGCGCATAATTCGTTCCGGGCTCGTGTTCCAAAACACTCGTAAACCAAATCATCATTTCCCATAAGAAATAATGAAAACTCTAATTATTTGTTCCACAGCCTCAAAAAATAAATATATTAAAATAATTAATACAATCTATAAAATGGAAATAAAACATTAATCTGTACTTTACCTTTAAAAAAAAAAGTACAAATAAATCTTGACAGATAAGTGTTTCCGTTGGTGCGCGCAGGCGCTGTGTGTGTGTGTGTGTGTGTGTGAGTGTGTGTGTGTGTGTGTTTGTGTGTGTGTGGAATTAGCCCCTTCCCTCGCCTCGTTTTACACAGTAACACTCCTTCTCCCTCCCCCCACCTCGCTTTTTAAGTTTCACAACAAACGGACACACACATAAACACAGGGCTAGGTGAGTGAGTGACGCTCAATGTCAAAATAAGAGTTTATTGTGTAAAGCTGCTTTGCGGCAATGTCAATTGCTAAAAGCGCTATATAAATAAAATTGACTTGACTTGACTTGGCATGCATGATACATGATACTCGACGGTCGTAAACTAATACTTGCTCGGTTTCCGAATAAAAATTTATTAAAAAGCTTTGCTCGGTTTGCGGAACACTCGTAAAGCACGTTACTCGCAATCTGAGGTTCCACTAATGACTCAAAAAACGATTCCTTCATTTTGATGAACGAGATTCAAAGAACCGAGTCACTAAAATGATTCAAACTTCCCATCACTAGTAGATAGAAGTGGCATATTCTGTATGTGTAAATCACCCTAACTTTAATAACTGTTTCTGTTTTCCTTTTATTATAACTGTTTTTGAGTTGGTTGATTATTGGTTTATTATTTATTTATTTCAAGCAATTTAATTCCACCTCAAATAGTCTTGTGCATAAAACACGCTGCGTAAATACATTCGCCTCGCCTCGTTGTAAATGAGCGTAATTCGAGCTGGCGGCGTCATGCGTGTTCACCTGAATCGATTTATTCACCTGCCTTTCTTTAAGAGGAAAAAATCCAAAAAACAACATAACACACGTTTAAATTCCACGAAAGACCTCATTGCAGAAAATAAGTGCTTAAACTGACCAACTCGGATACACAACGGTCCATTTATTTCGTCTTTCCCACCGACATGCAGGTGGCCTTCACCTATGTTCCTCGCACCGAGAGCCTCGTCTTTCCTTTATTAGTTCCCCTAAACACCCCCGCTGTGACGAGGAACCGTTCCCTCGGGCAATTCCTGAGATAAAAATTAGCTCAGGCCCTTTTTTTTCCCTTCTGTCTTCTCTCTTTCCTCTTCCCTCGTTGCTTCCCCCCCGTCCCGGGTGACGCGTGGGCGGGTGGAGCGGACGGAGGTAATTGATGGCGAGTGTTTGGGGATGAGATTAAGATTCATAGCGAGAGTCGAGGGGGAGGGACGGGCAATGAAGGATACACTACTGCACACTCGAACCACGAGCGCGTAGTAATTGATGACGGCGGTCACCGGCGCTGGAAATGTGCTACAGTGAAAAAACTAGAGTTTCAGTTACACCTAAGCGATGCCTGAGTAAAGAGGCCGCCCTTGAGACATGCACGGCGAATAAAAAAAAAAAAAACGAATAAAGAACGACTGAGAATAGGAGTGCAGTGTAAACACTTATGCAGCTGTGGCAATTTACAGACTCGAAGGAATTTTCTTGTATATGTCGCTTCTGAATAATTATCCCTGATCTTCCTCCAATGACGCCCAAGGACAGGAAACCGTGTGTCGTGTTTGCAGAGTGTTGGAATCCTACTGCACATTTTAGATGAAAAAAAAAAAAAGTTTGTTGTGGTGGTTAAGTGATTATATGGTGGAAATGCTTAAAAGGTTTTGATCTAAACACAAGGCACGCATTTTATTTTTATTTCTTTTGCCTTAAAATCTGGATATCTGGACGTCGCATATTGTGACATTCTGACCCCAAAAAAATCTCAAGGTCCTACATACTGTAAACATCGTGGAATGTTTTTATTTCTTAATCTAGAAATGTACTACTGTAAATACTGACATAATTAGAGCTGTGATTCAGAAGCAGGTTGTCGGTTTGACTTGATTTTTTTTACATCTTTTTGCATTGCAGTTATCGATGCGATTCGATTCAGTAGCACTAAACTTCTGATGTCTGATTTGTCTTAAGCAGCTGCAGTATATTTCTCTAAGTGTTACGATCTACCAAGGGTTAGAATAAACGTTAAAATGTTGCGCACTTGTGTTGTTGATTGATTAAACGTTGTCTCGTACAAAGCGATCGTCTTTTTCGTCACCTTCGTCTCCACATTCCAGTCCAGTAGGCGGAGATACTCTCACAAAACACGAGTATTTGTGCAAGATGTGAGCGGTTTGTATTTTCTACAAAAGCTGTAGTATATTTCTAAGGATCTCTTGTCAATTATAGACAATTTATTATTTTAAAAGTTTACCTAAATCATTTCAAAAGTGTGAATCGAAAACTGACTCATCGATTACATTAAATGAATCAACCCCCCCCCAAAAAAACAGATTAGTTTACATTAAATTGCACAGATTGTAGAGAAAAAGGTGCCTCTGGAAATGTGATGATGATTTTTGTTTTTCTAAAGAGTTTCTAGCTTATTTGGATCCATTTCTGAATTGGTTGTTTAAGGATTTTAAAAAAGGACCATTCTTCAGGATCCAGGTTTTTATTTTTTGTATTAAAAAAATAAATAAATTAGTTCACTTGTAGAAACAAAACGAGACAACAAAGTGATATACTTGGCAGGTGCTGTAAGTACAACGGTTCCTCGAGGGGTTCTTTAGATAGTTACAGGATCCTGAGTGGTACTTTTTCCAAGGCTCCGCCCTCGTCATGTTTTAAAACTAAATTTTTGCCAGAAAGCTACTAATGCATTTTTACATCAGAAAAACATCAGAATGTCTTGGATGAAAGTGTTTATTATTTTATTTATTTCAATTAACTGTACATAAGCTTCCATTAACCCCTCTAACATCCTCCTCCCTCTCTCCTCCCCTGCTTCCCAAAAACCAAACCTCAGCACCTACCATTAATCCCATTACACTTTGTGAACGTTTTCCCCAGTGGGAGTGTGTACACCGTAAACTCTTCACTTATTTCATTTCCCCCCCCCTCACCCATTAGCACACAACACAGATTTATGACTACACGAGCACCCCAAAAATGGGTTTGTGGCCCCAGTGGGCTGTGATGAGGAAACTGTGGTGTCAGCACTCGTCCTTGTGCCGAAGCTTAAATCGCAGCTGTGCCCGTGGAGTCTGAGCTCTCCGGCTCGAGAACCCTGCTGAAAGGAGGCTCTCTGTCTCGCCGGTCCAGCTGGGTGGATTGGGCAACGGAGAACAGTATCTCAATTACGGTTAGCTATTTAAGCTGTCTCAGTAAGCAAACATCACACAGATCTTCTCAGTTCATCCATTTGGACAGGACCATGGATCAGGACTGGCTTGTGAATCATGGTGATTGCTTAGTTGTTGGTGGAGGCTTTCTTAGTGATTTCCGAGCTAGTAAAGCAGAGTGATGCATGGAATAACGTGCGTGCATAGACTAATTAAGTGCTGCGAAGCGCGGCTGAGACTCAATCCACATTTGGTGGGATTGATCAGAATAGACCATTTTTTAAAATGATTTGTCTCACTCTTTTTACCCCAGCCACTCGACATCCTCGCAGTCTGTGCAACCCTGTACTTGCTACACCCTTACTGAATGTGTCTACCTTCTTCTTATTTTTTCTACAAATATAGAATCAGCCGTGACCTTTACAGCTGGTCATTATGGATGTGTATTTATAACAGGGAGCAGTAATGGCCTGTTGTCATGTACTGCAATCATAAATGTTACACTAGCTGCGTTTACATGGACCCTAATATTCCACTAGTAATGGGAATAAAAGTGCATCATGTAAACACCTCAGACAGAAAATTCTGACCTGACCAGGCCCCGACCCGACCCGACCCGATCCCGGGGATTGTAAACTTTTAACAATCCGTCCAGTATTAGCCATGTAAACACTTGATCTGATAGTTTCTCTCTTATATGAATAAATATGTTCTTCAAGCTCATGTTTGCCCCGCCCCACGTGGGTTTTGACAAGATTTCAGGAAGTAAATTTTGCTCCGTTTTCTGACTTTTCTCACTTCAGACGTTCATCCACTGGATCTCTGGCTAAGGAAGGAGCACTGATTGGCTCACAAGTAGTAAAATCTGTCTAACCTATCAAAATGCAAAACGCAGAATTTGTCTGGACAAAAATATCTGTCCATACCTGTTAATTATTGAATTAAGATGTTTCAATCAATCCGGCCCCTTATCCCCAATGAAGGCCAATCTTAATGCTTCAGCATACCAAGATATCTTGGACAATGCTACGCTTTTTATTAACTGTGTGTCCACAGTTTGGGGAAGATCCTTTTCTATTCCCACATGACACCGCCCCAGTGCACAAAGCGAGGACTATAAAGACATGGTTTGATGCGTTCGTGTAGAAGAACTCGACTGGACCAAACACAGAGCCCTGACCTCAACCCCATCGAGCACCTTTGGGATGAACTGGAACGGAGATTCTGAGCCAGGCCTTCTCGTCCAACATCAGTGCCTGACCTCATAAACGCTGTACAGAATGAATAGACACAAATTCCCACAGAAACACTCCAACATCTTGTGGATAGCTATAGAGTGGAAGCTATATAATTAGTTTTTGCAGTTAGAGCTTCATATTGAATTTTATGTACTGTATTTGTATACAATGTCATTGCAGGTTCGGGGAAATACTTTTGTCCGTATAGTGTACATCTTAAATATCTAATTGAATGTTGCCTTTTCTTCATATTAAACTCTTCACAGCAGACAGAACCACTTTTGCGCTTGTCAGAAAAGATATATTGAAAGTAAAAGCTTCATGTAAACACACATCTTATCAGATCAGCATTTGTGATTTGTACAATACTGCTTATAGAAAGGTAGAATATGTGGAGGGATTTTCGTGAATTCATATTCAAGTTACATTTTGGCATGTGGCAGACGCCCTCATACAGAGTGACTTACATGTACATTATACATCTGAGCAGTTGAGGGTTATGGGTCTCGCTCAAGGGCCCAATAGGGACAACTTGGTGATTGTGGGGGTTTGAACTTGGGACCTTCTGATCTGTAGTCCAATGTCTTAACCACTGAGTTACCCCTGACCTTAAAGTTCCTACATAATACACACACGCTATCAGTATAATTATTGCTAGAAAGAATAAAGAATGAAGTGACTGAGCTCTGTACAGGATTTGGTGCTCGAGCTGAAAGATTGGCCTCCAGTTCTCGCTCTTTCCCACCGTAAATCTGTCTGCGCTCAGCCGAGATAAACCCACAGCTCATCCCCTCAGATCCCTTTCTGGATCGGCTCGAGGCTCTCGGAAGCGAATTCTGTCCGGCGACACTCTTCGCCGAAACACCCTGGGATTGAGAAAAGCCTGTGTGGGATCAGATGCGGTCAGTGCGCGTCGCGTACCGAAGTGGTTAGAGGCGGCGATTAGCGCCCACATATGGTCATCGTGAGCTGAGTGAGTCAGAGGACGGCCAGCCAGAGAGAATTGTGGGTAATATCGCCACCCTGGTCTCGCAGCACTTCAGCGCAGTTTAGTTTGGGATACCGACCGGAGCGACTACCACGGACTGTCTATAAATGTCAGCCTTATAAACTTGGCCTGCTGTCGGAAATAGCCGCACTTCAGTTTTATCATCAGCCCCAGAGCGGAGATAACACGAGCAGCTCCTGTCTCGTGCCTCTCACAAGCCCCTGCTCTATTATAATTTTAGCTGTGATTGATAACAACAGGGAGTGTATTAATGTCTCAGTGAGAATCTCTAAAGTAATTGTTCTTAAATGACTCACTGAATCATTCTCCACTGTCTCAAATGTGCGTGTGGGGAGTGTGGAGTCGCATCACACAGTAAAGCTAAGGCTGCGTTGGGGACCAGACAGTAGCAACTTTATTATCACTAAGTGACAGAAGACGACGCGAGAAGCCACTCGGACTCGCAGGCCAAGTACAGCACAATTCTCAATGAACGTTAGACGTGTGTAACATCACCGCTACAGTTACTACTGCGTGTAATTTCAGACGTTTATACGAGTCATAAAAGGTAGGAACGTTAGCCCCGCCCCTAAATGTAACTTGTCCCTATGCTTCGTGTCATTTGATTTATTACGGATCACTTTCTATTATGTTCTCTCATTAAAGTAAATAAATAAATAAATAAATAAAAGTAATACGGAGAATAAGAATAATGCATTTTACTGTCTGGCGTTTAATAAGTTTGATCCTTTTTTTCACCTCCTTCATTTGTGCACCACAAGCTGACTGGCTGTCTTAATTAATGCATTTATTTGTTTATTTATAATTCTTTTTATTTAATAAAAACAAACTGAAAGTAACAAGATAAGACCTACCATATCTATTTGTCTATTTATCTATCTATGAATTTATTCCTTATTACTTTGGTGAAAGGCGGGGTGGGCACAACATTGGCAAAAAAAAAAAGTTCTATGTTTTATTTATTTGGTGGCCAAATAAACAAACAAACAAACAAACAAACAAACAAAAAAAAAACCCTCACTAGCTAGAAAATCTAAATCGTACCTGACTGTATTCTGTTTATTTATTTATTTACATTTGGGGGGTACATTTTTTTTTCCTATTAGTAATTCATATTTACATTATTAGTTTTATTTATCTATTAGTTTGTGTATTTAGTGGGGGAAAAAAACAACAAACCTCTGTTTTTAATTTGTTCATTTGTTCCATTGACCACTAGCAAGAAAGGCTCTTTCACACATCTGATATTTTATTTGTTTATTTATTTTCCTTTGAATGGAGGAGATACCTTGAAGTGAACAGCCATGTCGCTCGCTAACGTCATGCACAGCTTCTCTTTTTACGATCCCTGCTCTTCACAGTGCGCGCTGAACATGACACGCTAGGCACAACCACTGACTTAAACCCGCTCGCTGCTAGTAAATTAGCACCGCTTTCACCAAGGCACGTTGGACAACATCAGCTACAGGAAACGACAAACATCCAGAATGTTCCTAGTCGGCTTAGCATATTACCAGTTAGCTTCCTGCAACTTGCACAAAATACTCTTAGCGGGAACACTGCGCTGAACCTGCGTACAGTAACTTAAAAAAAACCACACACACACACACACACACACACACACACACAATACTCGGTGAGAAGTTTAAAGTGTTACTGCTCTGTCCATTTCCCAAGCAGAAATTCTCGACGGTGTTTACTTGAAGAAGTGACATTTGCGACTTTATTTAATTTGCTGAGCCGCTAGATATCGGCGTGACCTTTCCTATCATCACTGCGGGTCCCGCAAACGAGTTGGATCCATGCGTGATTTTATCCGCGTTCGATAAACTCTGCGCGCTTCGCTGATGAAACCATTCTGTGCAGCGCTCTACGTATCGAGCTTCCTAACAGAGAGACGTGTTGCCTGATTGATCTGTTGCACGGGGTGTGTTTCTCGAATAAAACCAATAATAAATAAAAAAATTTTTTTTTTAAAAAGAAAGAAAGAAAAAGATTAGACGTGATGAGAACGCAGCCCGTGTTAGCGCCCGAGCTCAGTAATTAACGCCGTTAAGTTTCGGGTTCACTTTAAAGTAATTAAGGTTATCTTGCATCTCTGTCTCTGAACACGTGCGACTTTCCTGGTTTTTGTTCTGGTGCCGAGAAGCATAAAAATGAAACGTGAAGAAACTGTAACAGGCTTTGATGAGACTCGGGTTTCTGAGAATACGGTGGTTTATAAGCGCCGAGCCAAATTCAGAAGATGGAAACCTGTGTGTGTGTGTGTGTGTGTGTGTGTGTGTGTGTGTGTGTGGTGACACTTCCTGGTAGAGGCTGAGAGAAATGGCTTTGCCATTATATTTAGATTAGAAGTGGGACCAGTGTGCTCTCCTTCCATGTCAAGGTGAATAAGCTTTCCAAGCTTCTCACTCTCACACTCTCACTTTTCCCTTTCTTCCTCTCAAACTTTTTTTTTTTTTTCTTCTTCTTCTCAAATGGAGCACATGCCAGACTCAGACAGTTCCCAGAGGATGCTGTGGTGAAGTATCGGCTATCTGGGCCTGTACTCGGTCATGATCTGAGGCTCGTCTGTCCCTGGAGGAATACCTTTCCTTGGTAGCGTCAGCAGCACCTGGGGTACTTACATCACCTCCGACACTAAGGGCACGCTAAGAGAAGATCACTGTTGTTGACCGTCTGGGTGTGTGTTTGCATGAACGAGAGAGAGAGAGAGAGAGAGGTAGGAGAGAGCGATTCCCTTGATTAAACCCGCCACAGCTGAGGGTGAAATTGAATCAGCCATATGCGATCCAGTGCAGAAGAATGATGCTCATCAGAAAACGTAGACAAAAATGAATAAAATAAATAAAAATAACCTTTATTAAATTCATTTAATGGAGCACATTATACAGTATGCTTCAGAATGCTGTTCATGTTCGTGTAAGTTTAGTCAAGAGGATTGGCTATTGTCTGAAATTAAACATATAATTACGACAGTATTCAATAATTGTGAAATCCGTTTGTTTGTTTCTTTGGTTGGTTGCTTTGTTCATTTAATAAAATACTAATTAAAGTTTAATTAATGACATTGGTAATCTCAAAGACTTGGAAAACAAAGTGTTTGGTCAACTTGTTCTTTTTTTTTTAGAATATAGAAAATCAACAAAAAAACGGCGGTATTACTGTACGAGCGGCGTTCAGGTCAAACCAGGACTTTTGATTGTGCAGATTAACAGAACACACCTTTCACCATCGCTTGGATCTCGTCAGAGGTGGAGCGTTTTCTTAGAAAGCCGGAGCAATGATCAGAATCGCGTCTGCCTGCTTTTCACGGCTGAAACGCCGGCCTCTCAGGAACTCCTTCAAACATGTGTAAATAGTTTGGAGCGAGGTCAGCACTGTATGGGGGATGTGGCAATAACTCCTGTCTGAGTTCCTGTAACGTGCAGATGGTGTTGGTGGCCGATCGTGACACGTCATCTGGTGATTTTTCAAGGATCAGGCATCCCACTCACTGAATGTTAATAGACAGACGCACGGCCTTCTGTAAAACGTTCGCACCGTTCAGACGTTTTACTAAGCGTCTCATCACCGCAATGTGCCCGAAGTCTTCTGTAAATGTCAATCGCTTTTTCACGCCTTCATTCACCAGAAATGTAATCGCAAGTCCCGGTTTGACTTGAACAACCATCATCATCATATGTTAACTACTCAAAATAGTTCATGCGATTGAGAAATAATGGTAATTTAATAAATGATGCGCACAAATGTGCAGTGTGAGCTGCATCAAACGGTGCAGGATAATCGTTGTGGAAATTCAGTTCGTTCAATTAAACCAGATTCTCCTGTAATTAATGTGAAAAATCAAAACACTTTCTTTATTATCGCTGTGTACAGTACAAGTCCATATCTTTTAAATTGTCTCTGATTTTATGTGCCATTGTGTTACTCTGTACTTTCTGTCGTTTGGTATTTTACGCCCTTTATATTTAATATTCATTTAATCATTTAATATTTTATGCTGTTTTTTTTTTTTTTGTTGTTGTTGTTGTTGTTGTTAATAATTCTCCTTCTTTTAAGTAAACTCAAGCTATTTGTGTTTACAGCTTTACAATCACAGCTCTGTTGTGTTTGCAGAATGCTAAGAAAGTTTGCATCTTGAATCCTTAAATCTTTCAATTTGACAGAAACAACAAAAAATAAAAAGTAAACTGCTGGCACACACTTGAGATTTGGTGTTTAAAGCCAATTGTGAAAAACACATTTTATAATTACTGCAGTAACTTTAACTTTTAAAATAGAAAATAGTTTCAAACTTAAGTCATCAAAATGCTGAACAAAACCTGCTGCCGTTATTTAGTGTCTTTACTCAACCCAGACTTTCCTTTGAGGTCTTCGTAAAACCTGAGACTCTGGATCCTCTGGGAATCCAGCAGAACAAAATCTCTTATCCGTTAATGAGGTGATTAACGCCTCTACCACCTGCATGGCGAGCTCGTCTCTGTCTCCTGCATTGTATGCGCGCACATATCCTTTCCTTCCACGTCTTATTTATTTATTTATTTATTTATTTCTCAATATAAACCCTCGGCTTATGATCTTTTCATTAATTAAAGGCAATAAAAACAACATAGATTTATGATTCATTGCCCCGATCCATCATGTCTGCGATGATACCCCTAAAAAAAAAAAAATAAATAATACAAAAAGAAGAAGCACAAACAACCAGACAACGATTCTTCTAGAATAAAGAAGACGAAATAAAGCCGCCGCTGACATCTCCGTGCCTGCTGTAGTGTGTGGAGATTCACTCAAGAGTTGGAGCTTTCATCCTGTTTTGTCTGGAAACAGATTAAGCGGCGGTGCTCACAAATAGAGACATGACTCGGAATAAATACCTGCTGCACAGTGCTGGGTGCTTAAAGCGGCATTTTGGATTTTCCAAGGTGGCTTGTCCATTTGTCCGCTGCATGTAAAGAATATAGAAGTCGAATAAAGAACGTGTAAGAGAAGTGTGTGTGCGCGAGTGTGTGTGTGTGTGTGTGTGTCGGTACAGATAGAAACATGGATAAACTACTAGAATAATTAGCTTCAGATCACTGCGAGGTCCTGAGGGTGCTGAGACAAGCTTGTTCCAGCCAGAATCTCTGCAGCTGCACTTGTAGTTGTTTAAATATGAATAGCAGGGAGTGTATCATTGCTGTTCGGTCGAGAGTTGGTGAGAATATGTCTGGGTCTGGGTACGACTGGTTCAAATAATTCGGCAGTTAGAAACCTCGAGCACGGAGGCGCAGGGTGTTTGTAACACAGTTGAGCACAATGTGTGTTCATCATTAAACCTTGGTGTCAGTCTAAAGTACATTTATGTTTCACGAGGTGGTATCAAAAAGTTATAAGATTAGCTCTGTTTACAAGAAAGTCCTTTTTATTTCTGTTCACACCCTGTCAAATCCATCGATACAGTAAAACTCTCAAGTATGTATCTGCGTGTTGAAGATATTTGCGAAAAAAAAAAAAAAAATTCAGGGAACATAAGATGAGTAAAAGAGCACATCACGATGGTTTTGGAATTCCTGTCTGTTCATCTGTTTGTTTGTGCACGCATCACGTAAAAACTTCCAAACAAATTCTGATGTGATTTTCACAGGTGTATTTGGCCGAGCTTGAGGTAACATATAGGCTTCGTTTCATCGTAATCGGCCCACGGGAAGAGAAGATATGCTACTTTGAAATATAAACGGATAACACGCTTCTATCATTAAAAAAAAAAAAAAGTCTACCTTGAAAAAAAAAAAAACATTAGTTAATCTCAAAATTCACCAGATGGCGCTGTTCATTTTTTTTTAAAGCGCACTTATGAGTGTGCAACTGAAATCTACTTAATAAACATGATCTCACACCTTCATTCCGCGGACTTCATAGTAGCACGTAAAAATTGTAGTTAATTTCAAAAATCAACAGATGGCGCTGTACATTTTTAAAAATGCGCTTATGAGTGCGCAATTAAATTCCATGTCAGTGAAGTCGCAGGCACATCTAGTTCTAAATAGTTCCCTTGCACAACAATACAGCGTTCCCGGTTTTCTCGCCACTCGAATCATATCAGGTGTCTTTTGTGATTCACACTGCATCGAAACGGGTGTAAAAACGGGGATCTTTGAAAAATGGTGTCAAAACACAGTTTTGTTTGAAGGTCACATGTTCGAACCCCAGCACTACCAAGTTGCTACTGTTGGGCCCTTGAGCAAGGCCCTTAACCCTCAACTGCTCAGATATATAATGAGGCAACATGTAAGTCTCTTTGGATAAGGGTGCCTGGCAAATGCTGTGAATGTAAATGGCAATAAAATGAACCATTAATTTATGCGCACATAAGCTTTTTCTCATGATGCTTAAATAATGCCTGTTGTGCGTGGGGCGTGATGGTTTCTCATTTTAAAAAAGGGTTGATCCTTAAAAGAAATTAGGGGGGGAAAGTTTGGTAAACACTGCTGTAGTTATTTTACTATTATATAGCAATTGACCGATGACCTGGAAGTAGCTTTTTTCTTTTTTTAACAAAAGAACTTTTTCCGTCAACAAGGAGTTTTTTATTTTATTATATCCTATTTATAAGTCCCTTCAGGGGCTCTGTACAGAAGTGGGATTGTGCAGAAGGCAATGCGGTAATAAAAACCGGGAGTCTCAGCACTGGATTGACGCATCTTTAGAGTTAATAGCTGGTAAAATTGGAAATTTCATGAATGAAAGCTTCTGACCTTGGGCCCCACCCTCTTCTCCACCTCCAACTTTCACTTAACCTTAAGTATTCCAGCATAGTTGACCCATGTTGTGTGTCGGAAGTCACTATTGGCATCTCCCACACTTCGGGATTTTATCAGTGTTTGAATTGCCGGCTGTGCAAATATAAATACCTTCATCCCCAACCACCAGCAGCAGCAGCAGCAGCAGCACCTTCTCCTCCCCTCCCCATGAGCCTTAATCCCACAGTTCCTGTGTAATATCAGCACTAAAGCCCTGAGGGTACAATAACCCTTTATTACCAGTAACAGAGCTTTATAATACCTCCCTCACTCTAATGCATGCTAACACTTATTGAAAACTGCGAGGCCAACAGCTGACCTGAACACTGCTCCTTTCATTTCTTAATTTCTTCATGTTCTCCCCCCCTTTGTATGTCGCGATGAAATAAGGGGTAGGGGGTATTATTTGAACAAGGTCTTATTTGTTTCCACAGAGATGGCTACCTTGAAGATGAGAGTTTTGTTATTTTTTATATATTTTTTTATTTTTTCCTAATAAAAAACAGAAAGAAGGAACAAGAGCCTGACATGGTGAAGGGCAATATGAGTTTTGGAGCTCAGTTGTCTTCATCAAAGGTTGTGTAGAGGGAAGAAAAATACATATATATATATTTATATATCTGTATACAGAAACTCGGATGAATGAGAGATGGTGAGGGTCTTTTAGAGAAAGCAAAAGAGAAAGAAAGGGGCTGCTTGAGGGCTCTTGAGTCCTCTCTAGTGTTTACTTCTGATTTTAGACTCTGCAATTTCAATGCTCAGGATCTCAATAAAACCGTTCTGCATTCTCTGAGAGTCTGTACTGTATGTTTCGCTTGCGCCATCATCGATACGGTGTAGAGCACGAGCTCAGATGAACAGAAACATTATTCAAAACATGGTTGTGCAAAAAAATGTCAAACACGTGAATGTGTCATATCAGCGTTTTTTATTGAAAAATGAAATAAATTAATAAACATGTCTTTGTGTTTATTATTGATTACTCATTATTCGGTTAATTGCTGTTAAGAGTTAAAAGAGTTGAGAACGTATTAACGTGATAGTTGTTTTGCATAACATTTCTCTGTAGCTCACATATGTATTAAGATGTACACCACAAGAGGGCGCAATTGCAGTTCAAGCAATGGACAATATTGGCTATTAGAGTGGAACCTCGGATTGCAAGTAACTTGGTTTACGAGTGTTCCGCAAGACGAGCAAATAGTTTTAATAAATTTTGACTTGAAAAACGAGCATGTCTTGGTTTACGAGTGCCGAGTTTTTGGACACTGACACACACACACCGACACAAACACACACACACACTCTCTCGCCTTTATTTTAACTTTTTTTTAAAGGTAAAGTGCAGGTTAATTTATTTTATTTTTACTTTATATATTGTATGAATTAATTTTTTTGTATTCATTTTTTTGGGGCTGTGGAACGAAGTATTTGAGTTTTCATTATTTCTTATGGGAAGATTTGATTTGGTTTACAAGTGTTTTCGAATACGAGCCCGCTTCCGGAACGAATTATGCTTGTAATCCAAGGTTCCACTGTATATTTTTTTTTTGTATTCACAATTTCAAATGAGGACAGGAATAGAAAAGCTATAAAAGTAATCAGCTGTATTATTATTATTATTATTATTATTATTATTGCATCTTTTTCACATAACGTTTTTTCAGATTGAGCTGCTTGAACTGTTTCAATAAAACCCAAACTGAAAAAGTCCGTATAATAACGGATAATAACTACGAAATTTTGAAATTTACAACCTTAATCATCAGCCTTCTTTGTCCTTTCTAAAACTGTTGATCTCACATCCAACGTACCGAAGACTTCACCAAAACTTTAAAATTTAAAAGGTTTAATGTCAAATCCTTGCTTGTGATATGCGACTAAAATCCTGCAGCTTGAAACAAGCCAGAAAGAAACATAAAGAAACAACAGAAACAGAGGTGTACAGAAACAACCAGCAGCATTTCTTTTAAGTGCTATGGAAGTCATGCCTGGATAAAACACTTAAAGGGCAGCATGGACAAGTGTGTGTCACAACACCACTGGTGAGGATGTGGGTGGGGTGAGATCGTCCCATTGAGTCCTTCTTCCTGAGTGGAGGAAAGCTGCTGAGGGATTGCTGGGTATTGTGACTGGTTTAATACTGGGGTATTTCTTGAAGTCTGACTGCATGGATTGGTAGTCAGTGTCATTGTGTAATTTACAGCGAGCCTGTTGTTGGCTCTCTTTCTCTCTCTCTCTCTCACTCTCTCTGTCCCCTCGTCTCTCTCTCTCTCTGACGCCGCAGGCTGTTGTGACAGCAGCTCGGTGGAGCGTGAGAGTGCGGGGTTTATTCTCCTGTGCTGTCGGAGCCTGCCGGGCAGCGCCAGCTGATGCTGCAGATGGCAGATGTCTTTGAGTGCTCAAACCTGCATGATGGGTAGAAGTGGCTGTGTTTAATTACTTGTCAGGTTCGATAGGATGAACCTGTAGGATGAACCCAGCTGTAACATATTCAACCAGGGCGTCTAGCCAACCGTCCATATCCAACTGGGAGACCCATCAGCTTTTACTTTCGTCAAAGTCTCCAGCTAGCCGGCTGTGATCTGATCAGTAGAGGAGGATAAACACGTTGTTCCCAATGTCACAGTCAGGAGCTACCAGAGATATGGTAGAGCGCTGGTCAAGTGGCTACATACTGTAGTTTGTTTTATTGTAACAAGCTACAGTATAGCTGTACAGTATAGTATAGAAAGTATCAGAGTTAACAAGGCGTTTCTCATGAGAAATGCTCTCTTTATATAAACATTGCTTATAATTTAAATCTTAAACCTCATATCTGTGTATACTGTACCTCTTAAGTGGGCAAATTGTTACCGATTTCAAAGTGCGAGAGCGTATTTAGATGTGTTGTTTGTGAAGGCGCTCTTCTAGACACCGAGTTCATTAGGAACTGGAAAAGTCTCACTGATTTTACCTAAACCTAGCAAACTTTCTGCAAAACGCAGTAAATTGCTTAAATCTGTTGCAGAATGTAATTTCTTTGTCTCAATTTCTCTCTCTCTCTCTCCGCAGTGTGCACAGGCACTGAAAACAAACTGAGTACCTTATCAGACCTGGAGCAGCAGTACCGGACCCTACGCAAGTACTATGAGAACTGCGAGGTGGTGATGGGCAACCTGGAGATCACCAGCATCGACCGGAGCCGGGATCTCTCATTTCTCAGGGTAGGAAAATGAACCTGCTGCTGGTCCTGGCGTAGGGCTGGCAGGGGATGAAATGCCCAACGCTGTCAGCCTGGTATTTGACATGACTTAAAAAAAAAAAAAAACGAAAGGGTTTTCTGAAGTGCCTCACATTAAGAGTAGAAGTAATAAAACTCATTCTGATGCTCGAAGACATGTTGCGATGTTCACTCAGGAGTGGGTGTGGGCTCCTGAACCCATACAGTTCATCAGACTCAGCTACATCACTCATGTTCAAGATTTCTGTTTAATGTGACTGAATAATATAACTGACGTTCTTTAAAAATGACAAAAATCATTCCTAAACTTTAGAAATTATTGATCATATTTAACAACAATAACAATCTATCATACTTTATTAAATGTATAATCTAAGCCCCATTTTTGTTCAAATTTGTGTACAAATTTTTAGGAATGTTTTTCTTAAATAAATAAATAAATAAATAAATAAAACTTTTTATTTGATTTTATCTTTTGGACTGACTGAAGTTTTGGAGCACCCAGGAGAGCCGTGCTGCACTATGCACAGGGCATGTTCTGTGTGGGATTATGGAGTGATGGCTCTGCAAATATATATAAAAAAAGAAAATCTTATTTATTTTGCAAATTCTGATCCATTTTGTGTGTGTGTAAAAAAAAATATAAAAAAAAAAAAAAAAGGTAAAATGTGTTTTTATTTTGGAGGTGCTGCTAGAGCTAACCTCTAAGAACAGACGAAAAAAAGAAAAAGAGACTAGAAAACCAAAAGCAAAAGTAATAACAACTTTTATTTCTGAGTGTATACGCATGTTGTTTAGTGTTCTTCATATTGCCTGTTTGGGTATACGCTTCCGTTCCTGGTTAGAATCGAGGTAAACAGGAGGTTTGATGATCCAGGGCAGGAACAAAAGAGAGAATGCAAAGTACAAAAAAATGGCACCATTCGGGATTTGACCTCGTCAGGTTCCCGACTGCCTCCTTCCTTCACTCTCGAGTCGGCTCATGTCAGAGCGAGGGTTGGAAATCGCACCGAGCCGTAATGGGGCGCTGGAGAAAGGTCAGTGTGCTTTTCTTCCAAAAGCACTAAAGTGAAACAATAAAAAAAAAGGCAAACTGTCTTGGTGTGTGGTTTGCGTTTCGACATGGCTGGTAACCCCTGCTGACCTGCCTTTCACCTCCAGTCCCTGGTTGACTGATTCCGACTCGGTTCATACTGACTAACTTCGATTGATTCGAGCGCATGGCGGAAACAGCGAAGCCCCGCCGGGCGGTAATTGTAGCTGAGTTGCTAACAGTCTCGATCTTGGCTCGGGTCTGGTTACTCCCGCAGCTCGCCGCACAAAGCTGAGGTCAGTAGATGGGAATTGAGTGTGTTGCTTCTGCTTATAAACTGTAGCACTAGCAGTTTCCAAACACGCAGGCCTGCTTCCCAGCTTACGGGAGTGGAAATAATAAAGTAGTGTCGAGCGAGGCAGACTGTGTAAATCCTATCATCAAGTGAGGTATTGATGGAAATTATAAGCATTAATCAAAATTGTATCGTTTGAGTAATTGTTAAGATATTTTCAATGAATCATGGTCTTACACATGCAGTCATACAGTAACATTTCATAATATATATATATATATATTCTTTTATTAGATACGGAAATGTTTGTTCTATGAATAACAAAATGAAACGCAACTATAAATAATAAACTAAAGGAAATATTTGCAATTATGTGGTTTGCTCTTTTAAGGCATCGCCTCACAAAATGTGTCAATTAAGTGGTGGTTCAATAGGTTAAGGTTCTGGGTTACTGGGCAGGAGGTTGGGGGTTCAAGCCCCAACACCGCAGATTTAAACCATATCTGCTCCAGGGGGCGCTGTATCCTGGCCGACCCTGAACTTTAATCCCAGCTTCCTAACTGGGATAAGGGGAAAAAAAAATCCTTTGACTGTGCTGTAAAAAAACAAACAAACAATAAGACAAAAAATTTTAACTTAATCTGTTTTGTCAGCGGGATTTCGAAAAAGGTTAACAATCACATAGTTTTGGCCATAAATAAATAAATAGAAACAAATTCTAAAAACAGTTGAGAAAACAAAATAGAATAAAAATTAAAGCGAATATAAGCGCACACACCCACATATAACTTTGTTATACAGTAAGGAAAAGCTGCGGCAAAACTACAGTATATACACATTTCAGTCCAAAGAATATTTAGATTTGTGTAACTTTTACATATACTGTACATATTACTCATAATATATGCAATCTGTTTTACTTTAATACATAAAGTTTGTAATATACTTAATTATATTTCATTCATTTAGGTTAAACATATGAAACGTTACCATTATTTATTTTTGCTCAAATGATGTTTTTTTACTTAAAGGAAATTCCACTCTTAATTGAAGTATGTTTATGTCGATCATTTTTTCAGGTTACTTACTGTAATTCCCAAAGTATAGTCCTGGTCAGAATCAGCATTTACTCTTACCCCAGCTTTTCACTATTCCTTGGGTACCATCAAAGTATAAGGTTTTCTCAGTACGCCGGAGCCATCGGACTGCCTGTATGATTCACATCGGAAACGCCGGCCTCCCAGGAACTCCTCTAACAACCCACACATGTAGAAATGTCTTGGTGCGACATTTGGTCACCAGTTGGTCAGGACTGTACAAGGACGTGGCGATATGTCATAGTCGAGTTCCTGTAACGTGCAAGTGGTGTTGGTGAATGATCGTGTGTACAGTCCAGACACACACACACACACACACACACACCGATGTGTCTCTTCCACCAGTTGGTGCTGTTGATTTTCAAGGATCAGGCGTTCCACTCACTGTCTGCGTGCTATAACTTTATAATTAGAGATGCACTCTTTTTCTTAATCTACATAATACTTTCTTTTAAATCTTGACTAAACACCTTCCTGTTTTTTTTTCCTCTCTAGTTTTTAGCCGAAGGCCATGGTCACATGGGGGCATACTGTACCATTTATATTTACTGTTTATGCATTGTGTTTGTTTTCAAGGTCCCATATTTGACTGTTTAGTGAAACAGGTCTCAGAGCTCCCTCATAGTGTGTGTGTTAATGGTGTTTCAGGTGAAATAACCACTCAGTTAAAGCATTTCTCCATACCTCATACTTACATACCTTCTCCTCCAAAGGCTCTGTTTCACCCTCCTACTGTACCTAGGGCAGAGTGCCTCAGTCATTTAGAGCTGTGGGTTACTGATCGGAAGGTCAGGGGTTCGAGCCCCAGCACGGCGCTGTTGCCCCTGTTGAGCTCTTGATCGATGCCCTTAACCCTATCTGCTCCAGGGGGCGCTGTATCCTGACTGACCCTGTACTTTGACCCCAACTTCCTAACTGGGAAAAAAAAAAAAAAAAAAAAGATCTGGAAAACCAAGAGAACTTTAGTTTTGTTTAATAAATAAACAACTAATCTTTTTTTTTTTTAATAAATAAATAAATGAATAAATAAATAAGGCTCAAAGTGCAGACTTGGTTTGATTTAATTTTAAGAAAATAGATCTGGACAATCGAGAACTTTTTACTTATTATTATTTTTTTTTAATAAAATGAAATCAACAACATACTGTAAAAAAAAAAAAAAAAGAAATCCATAAATAAATCCATAAATGAGGCTCAAAATGCAGACTTGGTTTGATCTTTTTTTTTATTATTATTATTTTTTATAAGATCTGTACAACCAAGAAAACCTTTGTCTTAAAAAAATAATAAATAAAAGTAAATCAACGACTAAAACGTCAGACTTGGTTTAATTAAATTGAACAAAAATAGATCTGGACAACCAAGAGAATTTTTGTCTTAAAAAAAAAAAAAAAAATTATGAAAACAGTTAATTAAATCAAAATAAAATTAAACAAACAAACAAAAACAAATAAATAAATGTAAAAATATCCAGCGTTTACGCAAACAGGCGATTGAGACTCCTGACCCAGGACGCCTGAAAGTGTCACGTATGTCTTATCTTTCCTCACTCCAGGCTCTTCTCTAATTGTCTGCCTAATGATGATGAGACGATAATGGAAATATTTACAGTTTCCGCCTGCAGATGATGGCAACTAATTAACCACACATCAGCTCATTAACTACTGCAGAAGCAGAGCAGGTCTGAGCCTCTGCAGCACGGCTAATGCGCATTACGCTCCGATGGAAGACTGCGGGTCACTCGAAGTGGGCTGTGGATAACACTCATGCAAAGAGGCAAAAAAAAAAAAAAAAAAAAAAAACCTCTCACGGAAAGAGGTGGCGCGACCAGCATGAGTTTAGATTAAGGAAAAGAGAGAGGATTTCTTCTCCTACCTGTCCCAGCCTGCAGGGCCGGAGCAAAAATACCCAGGACGAGAAGTCTAGAGATGCTGTGAGGGCTGAATTACAGATCTTAATCATATGGATGGTTTAATTCATCAGCCCTAGAGGCAGTCAGGAAGATGGACTCCATTTAACACCAGAGCTGCTCTGGCTTTTTGGGAGGCAGCCATCAATCTGGGGCTATCTTTAAAAATAAAGCGCCAGTTTCCATCACCCGGGGGACAGCCAGGGAGAACAGGTGGGGAGAGATCTCGCCTCCTAGCCTCGCCTTCTCCTTCTATTCCTCCTCAAGGTGAAGTTTTCCCTAAACACCAAACCCCGGCGCCTTTGGGAAGTGTTTTATTAATGTCTTCGAAAAAGAAAGGAAACTAATAATCTCGCCAAAAATACACACAGCACTCTGGCCTCTTTCCCTGCAGTTTGGCTTCCTGTGTTCTCAATTAGCACGTACAATTAACCTGCTATAACCGGCAGCCTCCAGACGGAACAACAGACCTCGACGGTCCAGCGGCGGCCCGTGCAAAAAAACGTGACTCGTGTCGGAGCTCGGCGCAGAAATGTTGCGGTTTTGCTGCTCGGAGACACAAGGGCGCAGTTTGCCCTGCGTGTCGCTGTTAAGACGTGATTAGCCTCGGTTTATCAGCTCCGACGTGTCTCGAAGTGCAATCCCGTCGCTCGATTATCTCCGCAGGGTGCTTATGGGAACAATACGCTTTCGCTTTAGCTTTCGTAGCGTGCGCCGAGCGAGAATTTCCATCAGTGTGGTGGTTTTGTCCGGAGAGAAAGGTATCTAAATGGAAGCGTTTTTTTTTTTTTTTTTTTTCCTTTCTTTTTTTTTCTCAGCTTGTTTATTGCCCTTTTAACACCATACCACGAAATTCTCGATAAGGTCTTACTGGTGTGAAAAACACTCGAGATACCAACAAGTAGGTTTGTACGGAGAATAATACGGGCCAAATAGGAAAGCAGTAGCACTTGGTGGAGCATATTACGGAGTAGGAACACGGTATAGATGAACATTTTCAACATGTTCCCTAACCAAAAAATTTGTTCCCCTTTAGCTTTTTTTAAATTACGAAATAAACCTGAATGCAATCGCCGCCCAGTCTCAGCTCTAAGCTGTACTTACTTGTGAAGATCTGATCCATCCATCCATCCATCCATCCTTCCTTCCATCTAGGAACCTCTGTAGTCCCACTAGGGAAACTGGTGACCAGTGTATTCATTCCAATTTTTACAACCGTGGTACTGTAGGACCTCCAACAGTCACACACCCAGTAATCATCTATAAACAGTGTCCTTTGACCTCCATATCATGGGAAACCCAGAGAACTCATCCAAACACACCGGAGCTGAACCTAAGCTCAGGATCAGCCCAGGAGTCGTGATGCTCTGATGCAGCAGCGCTACCCTCACCACCACGGTGCCACCATTAGCAATAGCGCATTGTATTAAAAAAAAAAAAAAAAAGTTGGCACGAAATTGAGAACACGGCATTAATTATGATCAGTGAACATCTATGTTTTAGCAGACAGAAGGATCGCTGTAGGGAGTCTGACATTATTGCATCTTTGATTTAAAAGATCACTATTTTTGAGGGGGAAACACAAACCAAAGAGAGTCGAGCAAGTCTCTCCGCGACAGCTCCGTCACATCCTATTACCTTTAACAGCATGAAGTGAGGAGCTGAGTCGGATAATATGCACAAATCTAATCTATTGTGACATTGCTCTTTTTTTTTTTTTTTTTTTTGGAATACTACTAAGTGGAAAAAGAAAAAAGAATATACTTGGCATGTCATTTTTCACGTGGTGCATTTTTTTTTACTTTTGCATTTCAGTTTTGCACAAATTTATTGTTACTTTTTCTTTTTTCCTGATTGTCACATCTGTGATTTTCTCACATAAATAACTCTTTTATGCGTATGAGCTCCTAGCATGGCTAGTCTGAAAACTTTTTTTTTTTTTTTTCATGAGTAATTTTTTTAATGAAATGTCATAGTTTTTTTTATCGATTTACATTTATATTTAATGTCTTGGAAAGACCATTGTAACATTTAAAATGAATTAAATGAATAATTGCTTGATGCGTCCTCCACGCTTTGATACCCGTACTGTTTTTGACCAGGTGCCCTGAGTCACACGTGTCCCCTACATGAAACGAACGAAAGTCATTAATGTTTAAGTCATAGCGAGACCTGGAGACAGACATACAGACGTTAGGAATTAGCACACATTAGCATTTTCATGTTCGACAGAAGGGTTCCAGTCAGCCATTTGCACGTATATTAGTCTGGACTCAAGCTATAGGAAGTACGACCTTATAAGGCATAAGGAAGCGCAATGGATTATTGTGCGTATCGTATTGTGAAGTGCATTGTCCCATAGGAAATAATGCAAATGCAGATAATTCACTCCAGCCACTCAAAAATATTACCAATAATACCAATTTCCATATATAATCATATTTTTGCATATAAAACCAATCAAAACATTTAGAAAAGACGTGTAAATGAAGTAAAATATGAAATAAACAGACATTAAACCTCACTTAACCTTAATTTATGATTCCTCTCGGCAACGGCTGCTTTAAAAACCGAACTGAAAGCGGCTCCCTTTTCTTCTTGCTACTGACTTTGCTAACATTCTTGGGACCCGCGGTGCTGCGTCTTCACTAAATCTTGCACTAAGCACACAACTTAGCTAGCGCTCGGTTCGGCCTGGTTCGTTTGCTCATATGCCGAAAATGCTTTGTATGCTTGTATGTTCTCAGTAGTTGTGTATTCACAGCCTCTTTTATCTCAGGAAATTTTTTTAAAAAAGCTTCTCATTTTACAGAAAGCACCCTGATTATGTCAAAAAATTGTTTAAAACAGTTTAATTGACTGTTACAAAGTGCTGACACTGGAGACTCCTTCCCAAAAAAAGTCTGTTTCCACGGATCCCAGTATATTCCACACTGGGAATAATGACTGAGTTGTTGTAGTAGTCTTAATGTGGAGCCCCCTAGTGACGGGGAGGAATTGGACACGACTAAATTAGGGAGAAAATCGCGGGGGAAAAAAAAGATACACAAATTACACTTTAGACTCTTTATACACTTAACATAAATTATGCGAGAACCAGTTACAGAAAGCACCCTGATTATGTCAAAAAACTAATTTACAGTTTAACTGACTGTTACAAAGTGCTGACACTGGAGACTCCTTCCCCAAAAAAGTGTGTTTACACGGATCCCATTATTCCACACTGGGAATAATGATGCATCATGTTGGAACAGTCTGACCCGATCGGGAATACGTTTTCAATGGGAACTAGTGATGGGTCGTTCATGAACGATTCAATCTTTTTGAACGGATCTTTAATGTGACTCAGAAGCACGAGTAGTCTACAGTAGGATTGTTATTTGTTCATTTGCGCAAAACCTCCACAAGTTATGTGCAGGAAACGAACATAATTCCCAACGTGATTCCCATAGACGCTATAAAGTGCAATAGATTCGAAAGAACGAATGACTCGGACTAGACGATATGATGGTGAGCTGCTCATTCTGTTTATAATAATATGTCCTTAGCTGCATTGTAATATTTTCATTAATGGAACCCAAGCCAAAATGTGTGTATGTAGACGTGTTGGGGGGTCTGTTTATTGAAAATGTAACATTTTATTTTATTTTCTGGTCAAAAGAACGAAATGAACTAAATGACTCAAAAAAAAGATCCGTTCATTTTGATGAACGAGATTCAAAGAACCGAGTCACTAAAATGATTCGAACTTGACTAAGGGAATGAGAGGGATGGTGTGCAAGTTATTAA
This sequence comes from Clarias fuscus, assembly GCA_030347435.1. Classification (NCBI taxonomy): domain Eukaryota; kingdom Metazoa; phylum Chordata; class Actinopteri; order Siluriformes; family Clariidae; genus Clarias; species Clarias fuscus. The sequence continues at coordinate 35,635,614 of CM059209.1, forward strand.
GAATCTGTTCGATAGGTGAATATTATCCGTGTAAACACTTTACATGTTCATTTCTCACTTGTTGGAATATACCTTCTGTATATACTCCTTCTATCCATGTTTTCCCCATGTGGGGGTGATATTAGGTGACGTGACGAGTTTCCTGGATGTGAATTTGCTTCCGTTCCTGATCATTAAACTCTACGAGATCAACAAACAGCTCTCTCCCACCTGACTGATCATCATAAGGGGTTCCGAGTCGCGCAGTGGTAAAGCGCTCGTCCTATCATCCGGAGATCGCGAGATCGATTCCCGGGTGATGCTGTAACCTCTCGCAGCCGGAGGTCTAGAGAGAGCCGATTGGCCGAGCTCTCTCAGAGGGGAGGGATGAGAGGTACTTAGTGCTCCTCCCACATTAATCACGGCTCTACAGCCAATCAGGGGCGTCTGTGAGCTCGCGCAAGCGGAAGGAGCGGATAGCGGATAGCGCCCCCAACGGTGCGTGAGCAAGCAGTTTGAAAAGATGCGGTCGGCTGGCGTCACGTGGTTCGGAGGAAACACCCTCCCGACTGAGTGGTAGTAGTAGCGTTAATGTGGAGCCCCCTAGTGACGGGGAGGAATTGGACACGACTAAATTAGGGAGAAAATCGGGGGGGAAAAAAAAAACACAAATTACACTTTACACTCTTTATACACTTAACATAAATTATGCGAGAACCAGTCACGTACATGGCACCAAAGTTTACATTTTACATTGCACAGGACATTTTAATTTACATATATTGCACAAACAAGTTGCATATATTGCACTTCACCCATACTGCACATGAAATGACAGATATTAGATGATCTGATTTACGCCCATGTAGCGACTGTTACATAAACTTGTCCTGACAGAAGACATCACCTGATCCACCATCAAGGTGTACAAGATGAAAAGTGTATCAACACCTCCTGACCACTCCGGATCAAGAATCAAGAATGTAAAGTCCTTTCAGTCAGCACGGCTCATCTCAATATTTATAGACAAACTAATGTACTGTATATTACAGAATGGATGCTTTCAACTCAAAAACTTCAACTTTATACAGAGTAACCCCGGAGCTGGCGCGTCTGTTTCTTTTTGGTCTCCTTGTATCCGTCTCTTCTGTTCTTTCCATCACCTCCTTTGCCTTATCTCTGTACCCCACCGCACCCTCCCTCTCTCTCTCTCTATCTCCCTCCGCTTGTATTGTTTTTCCAGCGTTGTCCCTAAGAGTCGCGCTCTAAGAATAGGCTTGCGTGAGTGATGTTAAGTGATCTCTTAGTACTTCAGCTGTCATTACGGTTCACGTGCAAAGTTATCTTTCACATGCAAACGAAAAAAAAAAGAAAAGAAAACAGAAGCAAAAAGAAAAGTACGGCTCAGACGTTTGTCACATTTAAATTCGGTGGCATTTAATAGCAGCAGTGAAAGGGCAAGTGCAATTGTTCGGTAACTGGTTGCAAGCGTAGTCGTGCTCTTTTCCTTGCAGCGGTTTGTCATGAAGCTCAGTATGATCTGTAAGCATTAGTATTTTTTCTTTTCGCTCTCCTAGGTTACATTGAAGGCAACACATTTCTCCCTTCCACCTTTTATTTGTTTTTCCTGGATTTAAATATTGATGCGAAGTGCCTTATGTCAGCGTCTGGCGTCAGCCTCGTTCCAACACAACAATGAGCTCGAGTCGCTGTAAAGAGCCCATTGTAGCACGTGGTTATGTTAAGGTGACTGTTAAACCCTGACTTTTTTTCTTCTTTTTTTTTTCAAAACCTCTTGGCAGACGTCCAATATAAACCCAATTAAAATTAATCACGCACCGGGCTCTACTACTTTTCCTGGAGAAAATCTAATTGAATTCATAATGGATAAATATGATGAACCAAACCAGGTCAGGGTGATGAAAATGGAGTAAATATTTACTAATAGGGATGATTTATAAATGAATACACTAGGGATGAATTGATACCCTTTTTTACATCAGAAAGAGTTTTTTTTTTAATTTTTTTATTACTCCCTGATACAGAAAGTGATAATATTAAGTAAATGTGTACTTTTTTAGGTATTTTATTTATCCTTGTTTCACTCTGCTTGCAATGAGCTCCGGCTGAATTTTAAGTTTTAGTTGGCATGACTTGCACCAAACAAACTAGTCCCACTCCTCGGTTGCTTCATACAAGATTTTTTTTTTTAAATAGTTACAAAATAATTAGAATTTACCATCTAGTGGTTGTATGACTCCGACCTCACGTCAATTCCATTCTTGCAAAAGATTCCTGGTTGACGGAGTGACCTTGATCTTTGACCCCCAAAATATTGCATTTTCAAAATGGCGCTTCACATGAGGTCATAGTGAGCTTGACCTTCAACTTGACCTGCAAACTGAACTCTGTTCATCCTGGAGTCAAAACGGATGTTTGTACAATATGTGAAGAAATTTCCTCGAGGCGTTCCTGAGATATCGCATTCATAAAAGAGAGATTGACACAAGGTCACAGTGACCTTGCCCTCTGATCATTGACCACCGAAATCTACTCATTTAATACTAGAGCCAAGGTGAACTTTTCTGCCAATTTTGAATACGTTCCCTTAAGCTCTTCCTGAGATACAATAAGTACGGAAGGATGGAAGGATGGATGGACGGACGGACAACCCGGGAACATAATTTATGCACACATTTATGCGCACGGAGGCATAAAAATGCTGGATATGAATTGACAGATGTATACATTTTTGGCTTTATTAGCTTGTCCCTAATGAGCAAGCCAGAGGTGAAGGTGTCAAGGGAAGACATCATGAGACAGAAGCTTTGACAGGAACCAGAAACTTAAAAGGCAACCCATATTTGGTGAAACCATATACTGAAGCAAGACCATAACTAAATCTCCTCTTCCTGTTATACAATAGTCCAAAAAAAAAAAAAAAACACCCTGTGTGATTATTTCACGCTTTTTATGCGAAAAATATATTGTTAAAATGTTAAAAAAAATCTTGATATAACAAACTTTTCATGCAAAAACCTGAAAAAAAAATATATACTTTGGTGCAATGCCCACACATATGACAAATCAATGAGTGAGTGCATGAATGAGAGAGAATGATCGATTCTGGGTTTTTAATAATAATAATAATAATAATAATAATAATACATTTCACATTTTAACATGAAAAGTTCATTGTTATAACAAGTTTTTTTTTTTGTTTTACATTTTAACAAGATATTTTCCTGTAAATATGTTTGTTATTTCAAGATATTTTAAAATTTTTTAATTAAACATGAGCCCATAATGTTCACCGCATGTGATGGCTCACATTCTGTATTCAAAAGCTTGATCAGTTTGTTTTCTTTTGGTCATTTTGAGGCTACTGAGTAAAATGTATTCAGTTACGTATATCAATCCTTCTGTGTAGCGATTCATAAATTAGTAATTTATATACTGTATGTTTGCATTTGAAGTGGAGAAAATGTTGCTGTTCCTCTCTGATCCTGCGGGTGGCGCTCTCTAAATGGTCACGCAGAACAACATCCTGCTGGACTAAATAATTTGCTAAGTTTGTTTAGAATTGTAACAGAGTCTGAAAATAAAAATAGTAATAATATTAGAAAATCGGGACATTTTATAAAATGGTGATATTTAACCAATCACAATACAAATGGAATCATCGCATACGTATAGTAATAATACTGTATTGTACTGTATCACGTTATCCCTAGTGATTTCCTTCCCTACATTATTTGCCTGCTAACACACAAGATAAGCTAAATCAGGCTAATATATATATATATATACATGTATGTGTATATATACACATGCAACAATCTGGGCTATGCAATGATAAGGATTTCACTGTACTAAACGTACTGTGATGAATGAAGATTTTCTTAAGTGCATTCCTTAGTACGCATCATAGTGGTGGCCGCGATACTCGTTTCTGATTGGCTGGCAGAAGGTTTTTATTTTCCTGCATAAAGCAAAAAAAAAAAAAAAAAACCCTCTAATGTAGATCCAGTCAAATAATTACAGTTCTAAATCACCGGCTCTGACCCGACACGTCATTATAAATACATTAATGAGGTTTAGCTTGGCGTTACCAGCGAACATTTCTCATGAAAACGATGACGTCTGTAATGATGAACATCTTGGAGCTTCTTTATCTTCTGAGGAGCACATTGTACTGTGATAAATCCACCTTCATTTTGAGTTGCTCTGAACACAAAACTTCAACACACACAAAAAAATGCTAAGCCATCCACGTTAAGTTTAATATTAGCACCCGTGTTTCATATTTACTTGAACAGATTCCAGGAAGCCATGACATATTCGTCTGTTTTACTGCCAGATATTTGAAATCCACTCTTTTCAGAAAGAGAGAAAAAAAAAAAAAAAAAGCTAAAACCTTTCAATGTGTACGATGAACCAGAAGTAAAACATTGAACATGACCAGGAATAAATTCAACCCATTCATGCTAATGACTAATATATTAATGCTAATGTATGGGAAGGGTAACAGGGCGGTACTCTCGGTGCCCACTGTCACTTTTAGGTTGTGAAGGTGACCTGGCAGTGGCCCTAAAATGCCCGCAGTGGGGCAAAAGGGCTAATGTGTCTGCGGAGAGCCATTTTGAGCAGGATCCCTGCTGAGAGAGACAAAGAAAAAGAGAAATAATGATGAAGGGAGCCTCAAGGAGAAACAGGAATCATGGAGCAAGCTATTAACCTTCTGCATGCCCATTAAAATCCTGACACAACCTATAAATCCCGTCCATGGAACCATCCGTATCTTGTCCAGTCACTCGGTTTCGTTCAGTTTAAGATTTCAGCGCCGTGGCGAGCCGGCGAAAGATCCAGGACGGCGCCCTCTAGGGGCCGCCATATGAACTCTGCGATTAGGGAGCCATTTTCCTCTGCGCCTTTCAATATTAATGAAGACTGATGAAGTGCTCAGGAGCGCATGTCTCTCAGCTCTGCCGGGATCCGATTGACAATCGCAATTAGCTAACACTCAAGTTCTCTTCCATCACTTTAATTTGACACCAGAAAGGACATAAATAGTCGAGAGATTTAAAAAAAAAAAAAAAAAAGGGAACGGCACAAGAGACAGACTGTGAGAGAGAATTTGGAAACGTCGGAAAAAAGTACAAAGCCTTGAGGAAAGCAAATCGAATGAGTTTCCTTCTCCGGTATTTTGTCGTTTTGCGCTCGCCTCAGTAAAAAAAAAAAAAGACATTACATCTCGTCTTTCTTAGTTATTCATCTATACGAATGTGATTGATGTTGTTTTTAATTTGCATTAAGCCTGAATATTTTAAATGTTTACTGGCAGAGTTCAACAGTTGCACTTAGTTGCACTCTCATTATAATTGCATTCTTGAGTAAACAGATTTTTTTTTTTCTTTAGTGCATGGGAAACTTGTTGAAATTCATACTTGTGCTTGTTGGACATAAGCTACAGAGGCGGCGAATACAGATAAACACAGAAGCACTAACAGGAAAGCAGTTGAGCTGCACTTAAAATGCATACTCGTTTCGTTTTTTTTTTTTTTTCCTTTTTTTTTTTTTTCCTCCTTTCATGCACCTCGGATTCAGGGGCAATTTCTGAAAATGTCAGTGCAGCATTTTTGGGGTGACTTGTCCCCCCGTCTCCCTGAAAAGATTAATGTCGTCTGGCTTCTTCACAGTAACTCCCCTTTAAAAGTCAGTGGGAGGAAGAGAAAGGAAAGGGATATGTGTGTGTGTGTGTGTGTGTGTGTGTGTGGTTATGTGGTGGTGGTGGTGGTGGGGGGGTTAAGGTTATAATGGACAATCAATGTCACTAGAGATAACTGGACCTGTTCCATGGCAGCATCCACTAAATATATTGGTCCCTGGTGGTGTTACTACCACCTCCCCCTCCTGTGAGCGAGAGTGTGTGTGCGCACTTTATTTTACTACTAGCCCAGGAGATTTTTAAAGCCCTTTTCCAGTTGACTGACAGATACATTTTCTTGCTCTTCCCACCCACGTCTTCAGCAGGACCATCTTTCCTCCTGTCACTCTCCCTCATTTAGCAGACTAGAGCCAGGAAATGAAAAAGAACCCACAGTTCCCCCAGCATCGTCCATCATCTTCACCCAGGCTGAGTCCGCAGTACTGACCTCCATCCATTAGAGGGCATTATCTCATATAAATCCCATGTCCTAATCCGGCAACATAGAGATCGATTTAGGATCATGGTCACATTCCAAAAAAGTCTCTAAGTGTCCACAGCTCTCTGAAGCAAGGATCAAGTCAGCAAAGATTCTTCAACCCTCTAGGACACTGAGTCAGCATTCTTCAGCCTTTGGAGATCCCATGGGAACAAACCAACATAACTTTATCAGGCTTTAGATATTGAACAAAGACAACTTTCCAGGACTTTGAGGCCAGTGTAACTTTTTCATCAGTTGGATATCCTTGGAATCTTTGAATTCTGATTCATAAAATCGAAACATCAGAGTAACAGGGGTCAGTGAAATCAAGTCAAAAGAGCATTTTTCGCCTAGAAAAACTCAAAATATTGGGTCACCATGAAGGCCAATTGATCAAATCAACCTACGTGCTTTAGTCCAGCAATTTCTAAGAGATCAAGCCAGCATTCAGTGCAATCGGCTTCTTCAGTCCTAAAGGCCCAGCAATTAGGGGGTCATAACGTCTTTAGCATCGGGAGGCCCAAAAACTCGACTCAACATAACCCCGTAATTCCTTAAAGAGCCCAAATCCATAGAAGTTCACCCTTTTGAGATCTCAATAATCAGATCAAGAGCCCATGAAGGCCAAAGGGATAAAATTATCATGAAGTCTTAACCATACGTATGGAGGCCTAAGGGTTTAAGGCAAAATAACTTACAAACACTAAGAGAACCAATGAAGAAAGTTAATATAACTTCTTGAACCTGAGGGATCAAGTCAACATACTGTAAGTTCCTCAGCTCATAGAGGTCCAGGAGAGTCAACAGCCACCAAAATTTCTGGACTTGGAGAACGGATAGATTAAGTCAGTGTAACTATTTCAGTATTCCTATTCCCATGGAATTAACTTTTCGTAGCATATTAATTTTTAAACCCTAGACAATGGTATTGGCCGTTCAGTGGGAAAAGGCCCAAGTTTGGTTTCAGAGCAATGTATCCAACACCCCTTCTCTCCCCCCAATCTTCATTACATTACATTTACAGCAATTGGCAGATGCCCTTATCGAGACTTATGAATCTTATCCGGCTTATGATTTCATCTCATTATACAGCAGTTGCGGGTTAAGGGCCTTGCTCAAGGGCCCAACAGTGGCATCTTCTTGATGCTGGTGTTTGAACATGGGAGCTTCTGATCAGCAGTAAAATACCTTAACAACAGAGCTACTCCTGCCGCAAATTCATAGTGCACAAGCCAGTTTGACTCATAGTGCTGGTGCCAAACCTGGGTAAATAAAAAGGGTCGCATCAGGAAGGGCATCTGGTGTAAAAACATGCATTGCATGCTGTATTCTTACAATGCCCCACTGCTGGAAGTGCAATGGCACGTCTCCTGTATGCAAAACCAGCTCCGTGAAGACATGGTGTTTTAAGGTTGGAGTCGAAAAGGTTGTGTCCTGCACAGAACCCTGACTGAGGGCCTCACAAATCCCAACAGCCCTGTTTTAAAATTCACAGAAGAGTGGAGCTATGGGTGCGATTAGTCGTTTGTCCACAAACCTTTTGTCCATATGGCATACATCACTGACTCCTAGCTTGGAGGTCAGTAATACTGCTAAATGAGATCCATTTAAAAACATCTTGAAAGCCAGAGTGATCATTACTTTAGGAATTGAAGCATGTGATCTGTAAATGTGTATTATATGAATTGCCAAGGAATTATTTAAACAAAGTCGAAACTTTTGATTGCTTTAAAGTGGGTTGCTGTCTTGACCTTCAGTTGCAAGTAATCACTCTTGTGACATAGATGACACACACTTCTAATTCGTAAATTCAAGTCGTGTATTGAAAACATATTGGAATGCCGGGAATAAGGGTCCACTGGAGCAGAAAGTGCATGTCATGTCCAGCCTTTCCATTTCCGTCCTGGAAGACAGTTTACACACAGCTTCAACTAGCAGTGCTACAAGTCCGGATTGACATCTTCATTAAACACTAATGCATCACTCCACCGCTGTCTACACCCTCGCTGTGCATGCAGACAAAACTCGGCCGTGTCCTAGCAACAAAGCGGACAGACAGCAAATTCGAGAGATGCACACAGAATCAGGGGTTTCAATTTGTTTACTTCACTTTAGTGCTCAGGCTCATCCGTGGCTGCTCTATTAAAAAGCGTTACACGACGTACTGTATGCTGGCTCTCCAAAGGAATGATTTTAATTTACACGAGCTTGATTAAGAACGAGCATCTACTGCTGTCTGAAAGGAGAAATTCAAGTGGTGTGTTTTGATGCAGAATGAAAGATTTAGGAGAGCATTTAATAGGAGGCAGATGGTTCCTTTCTGGATGATTCTTGCAATTGCCTTTTTTTTTTTTTTTTTTTTTTAAGTACAGCTAGGACATGACTAGGACACGGCTAAGACACTGCGTAGGATTGTAAGGGACTTACATAATGTGGCATGGCAGTTAATCAAAAACTTGCTATGACCGAGTTTAGAATGAGCAAGAATTTGATATGCCATGTCATGGTGATTGATCAACATTACATACTGTACATACTTCTAAAGTCGTGAGCATTCCAGCTTTCAAGATAGTTTTATGTGGGTCCCATTGAGCATCATTAACGACCTTTGAGCTATAGACCGTACCAAGGAATCTGAGCGGCCACCATTGTATGGGATGTCAGATTCTGTGACTGGATGCCATGTTGTCACATTCCTTCTGCATCATGCATTATGATTAACAACAGTGTCAAGGTATTCAGCCAAAGGTTGGACAGGAGTCAGTGGTGGACACGATATGACCAGAGCACTGGTGGACAAGGAAGAAAGTATTTGATGGCTTTCTTAAGAGGGACAGGAGTAGAGAAGAGGATTTAAACTGAAGGGAAGATAGAAGATAGCAAGCCTAGAAGGTGGCGGTAATGGATGCCAACTGCCTGTAAGCACCAAGAAGGCAAGACAAGGTCAGTGTACAGTACAATGGAGCACCACCTCAATCTTCAGAGCAGGGGCAATGGGAAGTTGGAAATATTGGGAAAAATATTTTAGAAAATGGATTAGAAGATCAAGGAAGAAAGCATTTGATGGGTTTCTTAAGGGTGACGGGACTAGAAAAGAGGATTTAAATTGAAATGAAGATGAGGGAGATGGAAACCAGAAATTGGCGGGAAAATAACATAGAGGATCCCAACCGCCAATAAGCATCAAGAAGACATGGTGAGCATACTGGCCTTCCACCAGAATTATCGCTTGCTTACCAATGTTACACTGTTAATCCAACTATAAATAGGTAAGTTATTAATGATCTAGCTAAGGTATCTACCCCAGGCCTGTAAATTTCATCCAGGTCTGCAGAGAATCCTGGGAAACATTCCATTCCCCAAACCCCCCCCCAACAACCCCTAACCCCATTGTGTAGAAGGTGACTTTGAGCCAAGTGCTTAGCGAAACATCTTCCACTCAGCTGGGGTCTTGTATTAACAAGCTTCCACAGTCTCTTGTGGAACAGTGGAGCGCTGGCACTTGTGAGAGAGATAACGAGAGAAAAAGGTGCTGTAGCTCTTATCTTGGTCGAACACTAGCGGTGAATAAAGGAGTGCAGGTGCATGTTGAGCAACAATAGTCAGTAATCACGGCGCGAGATGAATTAAATCGAATTAGTTTTAGACAAAAAATGAGCCCCCCTGAGGAGGGAGCATGGGGAGAGGTGCGACACCAGAGTCTTGGCTGTGCACTCTTTATTAAAGTCTCTGTCCTGGAATAAACGTGAGGATATCTTTGGGGTTCCTGTTTTCTCCTGTTAACTGTGGCATTGTTGGATTTCTGGGAATCTTCTAGATTGCCAAGAAGTCTGTAAAAATAATGGTAACGTGTGTAAGAGTTTAGAGATGTAAATGCTACCCATTGATTATGCCTGTAATGGAGGCAGTAAGTGGGTCAGGACATAACACTGGGGAGACGGGTCTCTCGCTTACCCTCCTTTGCTCAGAAACCTACCTTGTGTTTATAGAGACCTTATGAAGAGCAGGCATTACAAAAACCAGCAGTTGGGAAGCAACCCATAAACCCATGCAATGGTTATGGGCACAGGGTAACTCTTACCCATCAGGGTTATAAGTCGAACAATAAAACAAACACATGGATTTGGTATCTATGCAAATGAGCCACTATTGAGCCACACCCTCCACCCAGAAAACTGCAGAGATGATCAACAAGCTGGTCTTCTTGGTTTTCTAGCTGTTTATCCACTATTTTCCATCACCGCCACCTTCTGCTCCTCATCTCCCTCATCTTCTTTTCAGTTTAATTCCTTATTACAAGCATAATTTTTTTTGTTTTATGCTGATTACTGCCATCTACAGTATGTTGAATTACTGCCACCTATAGGTCTCACTTTTTTTCTCCTCGTCCTGTCGTCCTGGCCTTTTAAAGCTGATTGTCCGTGGCCAGTCCTCCTTAATGAGGTCACAATATAGAACAAAATCGAACTGACTTGTTTAATTTCTTTTTCTTGTGTTCTGTTTGTACCCACACACACTGAAGACCCGTGTGAACATCTAAAAATGACTAAAAAGTGAATCTTGAATGTAGGCGGGATCCCACACATCTCCAGACTCTCCAGTTTGATCCTGAGCTCCTGTCTAGTTTCTCCTGGTTGATTTCAGACGATAAGATGCCCCTAGTTGTTAACGTGTATACAGTATGTGGTGGTCTGGATTCACAGTGACCCTAACCAGGATAAACGTATTAGAGATCCTACCAAACTGCATCCCTTCCTGCCTTTTAGAAGACTCGGAGCAGCAGATCATATCAGACCTCTACACAACGTACGAGCTCAGCGCACAGATCCATCTTTATTTTGCGTGTTTTATTACGTGGCTCATTTTTTTTTCTCCCTCCATTAGTCCAGGAGTCCTTGAAAGTGAGGAGCTGGTCTTCACACTGCCTGCCTGTTATTATGATTGGTGGCGGAGTGTCACTCCGACCTTGCTCTGAAGAGAACGTAGCAAAGCAAGACGAGTGTGCGCGAGCTCGAGAGACGAGACGTGGGTCAGACAAGAAGGTGCGATGTAAAGAAGTTAAGACCCGGTCAACACGAACCGTGCCACCGGTGTAATTATTTCGTGTTATACCCTATCCCCGTGTCTGTGCTCATTGTTCATGCTGCGTGTGTGGCGCGCTGATCCGCTGGTACATCCTCGATCGGTGTTCGCACACACTAACTGGTGGCTGTTTGAATAAGAACTCATTAGGATTACATAGCCATTTAGCTAAGTGACATTGGGTATAATTGTACCATCCATCAATAGGTGTGTAATAACATACTCGGAAGCTCTAAATGTTGATTAGCCCTCGGGTAATTTCACCCACATGTGAATATAATTACTGCGAGAAAGAAAAAGAAAAAAACACCATGGGGCAAGGTGACAGTGAGGTCGCCCTCTGCGAGACCTCTAAGCCCATGTCTGCCAAAGACAACAATAAAAAATCTGGGAACATAAATGACAACAGGACTGGGACTCTAGAACTCAAGGAAACTCGTCTCATGTCCACCACAGCACAGGCAAACTGGTGTCATCATTTGTACCCCGGTTATATCCATCCTCAATATGTGAGCCCTTTTTATTAGATCAATATCACGTACTGTTTCATTTCTTTTCCTGTTTGCCAACTCATTACTGCCACCATTTCTCAATCTCGCTTTCTCGCTCTCTTTCATCTCCCTGTCTCGAGTTCGACTCTCTCGCATTGTCCTACGAGTGGGATTCTCCCTGTGGCGGATTGATAATAAAAACACCCCTTGAATCCTCACCTACTGTACGACTTCAAACAGTGACGATTAAAACAGAATCCGAAAATGACCTGGTTTGGTTACATTTCTTATTGTACGGCTAAATCTAAAGCTCAAGTTTAAAATAGCAGTTTAGTGTTTTTCATCGCAGTCTTGTATCCACAAAGCTCATACCAGCGTTACACTAGCACTCCAATCACTTTTAACTCTGCCAAATGGAAAGCGCTGGATCGCTACAGTACTGTATTTTCTATCCGGCGTTATGCGAGTGAAGAGGAAACGCCTTTTAATGCATGCACTCTGTGCTGAGCGCGTCAGTCAGGTTTGCATCAGCGCGAAGCATTAGTAAACATGGCCCTGTTTTGTCAGAATAAATTCCTGTTGCAGTCAGAGAACAGATTTAGTCTCATCCCTTATTCCCTGTGATCCAAAAGAGTTTCAGAATTTTAAGATATTTGCAGAGTTCTGATTGGATGATGAAGTTCAACTGGTTCGAAACTGGCACGCTGAATTTCACCAACAAAAGCTGAGCCACAGCAGGGAATGACATACGTAAGTCTCGTCCTTATTCCCGAGAGGGACGTTCGAGTCAAACGGGGACTTCCCATGAAATTTCCGACGAATAAGGCATAAATGCAATTGACATTTATAGAATACTCCGAGTACGGTACGGTGATGAGGGTACAGTCCGCCGTACAGTCCTGACCTCGCGCCAAGCCATTTACACGTGTTTGGGTCATTAAGGAGGTCCTGGGAGGCCGGGGTTTCAGACGTGATTCAGACAGAAAACTGAGAAAACGCTCTACCTTGATGTTCTCCAAGTACAAGTGAAACACTGGGATAATGCATTAGTGTAGCAGATATCGATTTAGAGAAATAAAAGGAGTTTTTTACATTCATAACGGTCCCAAAAGTCCTGGTTTGACTTGAACACAGATCTACAATGAATTCAGGTATAAGTAGACATTAAGCATTTTTTTTTTTTTCCCCCCACATACTTACCTGTACTGTAGATGCCACTTGAACATGATTTCTAATTAATGGACACTCGGCCATGAACATTGAAAACAATTCGTTCGAAGAAGCTTCTCCGAGCTTCTCATCAAGAGATGAATACTCCTTCTCTCTGCTGTTCACATGAACAGAACGCATTTTTTTGAATACAAAGAGGAGCAGATTTAAAAAGTAGACTGCTATCGCCTAATTTAATCCCTCGCTGGCTAATGATCTGTTCTTAGGTGTTCATTTCATGACTTTGGGCACCTAAGGAGGACCGTCTCTGGTAAAGCGTTCAGTGTCGCAAGCGTGGAAACAGAATAGAGAGAACAAGAGCAATAAAGGAGGAAAAGAAATAAAGAAGGAAAGAGAAAGGGGCTGGTGGTGTAATTACAGCTCTTTAGCATGCAATTAGAGCATTGTCAGAGCGTGTTCCAGCTCCACCCAGCAGCCTCGTTCAAACTTCTTCATCCCGTCATAAATAGTCAGAGCTGGGTAATTACAGACTTTTTTGTCTAGCGTTGAGCATGAATAACTGTGAAAAGCAAAGGGGGTTTTTCTTCTTCTTCTCTTTTCTTTTATTCATAAGCAGTCAAATTCTCAAAAAGAAAAATTGTCGAGTAGGAGTTTATAATGTACGTTTAAAAAAAAAAAAAAAAAGTAAAAGAAAAGAAATAATAAAAAAAAGGACCTTTCTTTCCCAACAAAGCTTGAGCTATCAGGGCCGTGTGGAGGCTTGTGTGTAAATCTCAGTGCAGCCCAGCGGGGCTTTGACAGCGTTGCAACCTTTAGTACGTTCAGTGATAATGCATTAGACCTTGCTGTGGACATGAAGCTGAATTTACAAGCCGGCCTGGAGAGCTTTCCTCGGTGCAGGTCATAAATCCGCCAGCAGGGACAGTAGGCGTCGCGTTCGAGACCCGCGCCTGACTCCACTACTCACCGTCCGCCGGCTAACACGCGCTTCTGACACACGTCCGCAATCGGCCTGCAGTTATATGGCACTGTGGTAACCACAGTTGTACATAAGCAAGATCGAGACCAGACGCAACCCTCCAGGAAATTATAAAGAGGCTGAAGATGTATCAAACTTATTCATGTCGACTGATTTTTAGACGTCCAGTTTGCAGAAGAAGGAAAAAAAAAAAAACCCTGTATTTTTATTTATTTTTAAAACATTTTTATTATTATGGATCTACGCACCTAATGTGACCTCATATCAGAAAATCCCCTCATGCTGCAGTCTGGGGTGGTGTGGCCCAGCAGTGGCTCATTTACATAGAAACGGAAAGCATTCGGGAGAGTTTGTGGACTGAAAAAATGCATTATCCGAAAGTTAATGGCCCAGACGTGTGGAAATGGCTTGGAGCGAGGTCAGGACTGTACGGGGGACGCGGCAATAACTCCCAGCTGAGTTCCTGTAATGTGGTACAGTGGGCAGTTGTACAGAGGTCGTGTGCCTTATCCTGCAAAAACTGAGAACGCCTTTGGTGATCACGCCAGGCCGCTAATATTTTTCCGTTAAAGGAAAGATCAATAAAGGAGTTCCTGGGAGACCAGAATCAGACAGATTAATTTCAGAATGATCATGTCTCCGCCGTACTGAGAGAACTTTTGACTTGAACATCTTTTGTATTATTATTATTAGTAGTAGTAGTAGTAGTAGTAGTAACAAGTCAGAACATTTCACATGATCTTGCTAATTCTTGAGTGGCATGGTGGCTCAGTGCTTAGCACTCAAGCATCCGATTCCCGCCCCGGCGGTCTGTGTGTGTGTGTGTGGGTGGAGTTTGCATGTTCTGGGTTTCCTCCAGGTATTCCAGTTTCCTCTTACAATCCAAAGACATACAATTGCCACTCCCAAATTGCCTTTAGTGTGTGATTGAGGTTGTGGGTATGTGTTGCCTGTGACGGATTGACAGCTGTCCAGTGTGTACCCCTCTTTATTCCTGGAGTCCCCTTGGCTAGACCCCAGGCTTGGTGTGACCCTGCAAGGGACATTTTGTATAGAGAATGAATGAATGAATGAATGAATGAATGGATGATCATTCTTTACATGTAAAGTACATTAGGCTGTGCAGGACATGTCGAGGCAGGCGCAGCGTCGTTCAGTGATTGTGAAGTGACCGCCATTTTAGAAATGATATTCTGGTTGAGAGATGCATTGTGTTCAAAAGGAGGCAGGGCCAATGTGTAGTGTAGAACATAGGCACTGGTACAGAAGCTTAGAGGTTAAGGTACTGGATATTGATGGCAAGAATGTGAGTTCAAATCCCAGACCTGCCAAGCTGTCACTACTGGGCCGATGACGAAGTGTCATTAACCCTCAACTGGTCATTTGCGTAAGTGCTTTCTGATTGCCGTCATTTCCTGTGTTTTAAACTGTCCCCGTGCCTTGACTAGGACCAGGACTATGACTAAGCTGTTAATGCTGGCTGCTTGTTCTCTGACCCCTGGTACAATTTTCTGACGATGATGTTTGGACTCTCCTCGGTAAAAGTGAGGCTGATCTCATGCCATTATGTCATGTCGCTCCACCTCTACTCTGCACTTTTTACAGCTCATAACTTACACAGTTCAGCTCAGCTGAGACAGCATTTAACGACTCGGCCAAAATGTGAATTTATATTTAGAGCTTTTGTGAGGTAGAGAGCTGAATTCTGGAAATTCTTGGTTTAGACTTTCGGACTTTTTGAGTTACTTAACCTTTTGAGAGTCACCTCCGCAACACACACACCGGGGGACGGGCGGCGACTATTAAAAGGGTTACACACATACATAATGTGGTACAACATAGTAGTGGTGTTACAATGACCAGGAGTTCGATCATAAGAATTTGATTCCGTTTCACTTTCAGCTGGGTCGCATCACTGGATCTGTTTTGTCCGTCTCCATCGCGCGTTTGTTCTCAATCAATAAATCAATCAATCAATCAATCAATCAATCAATCAATCAATCAATCAATCAATCAATCAGTGGAGTGGTTTCCAGGGTGCAATTTTGTTTCCTTCCCCATTGCATTATTTTTTACAATTATGTTCCATTTTCATTCATTTATTTTTTTTTACTCAGTAGCGAATATGATTTCAAATGTAGCGAAGTACAATACTTCAAACAAAACATACTTAAGTAAAAGTAAAATTACAGATTTTAAAAATTACTTTAAAAAGTAGAAGTACAAAAAATACTCAATTACTGTACAGTAACGCGAGTAAATGTATACATTTATACTCCTCTGAATACAAGCTTAGTATTTTTGAGATTTACTGTCTGTAAATTTGACACTGAGCACTTTTGTACTTTTACTCAAGTAGACATGTAAACAGAGCACGTCTACTTTTACTTGAGTAATATCTGCCCTACGAAATCTCAGCTTTTACTGAAGTACAGGATTTGTGTGCTTTACTCATCTCTGGAAATGTATTGTAGTCAGCCGCCAAATGATTAAATGGACTACATTGCCAAGTGTAAGACTAAAACACTTCCCAATGAGTCGTTAACCGAGTCAGAAGGCACAAGTGTAATTTAGCAAAACACTTATTTGCATCAGACTTGACCACCGTTCTTCACTGTACAGTATATTCATTCCTACCAATGGTGCGGCTCTTCAACAGGTCGGATTGGAAGAATACTAATATAAATGTGCAGTATACAAGATGTGTATCACAATGTAAAAAATCTAATGTGATATAATCAATAACAGACAACTCTGTATTAAAAACAAGTACATTTGCATCAGGTTACACAGCTCCAAATCCAGACACAACAACTCTTACAAGGTTTGGTCTACTGTAAGTAGCAAAAACTATATAGTGTAACAAAGAAAAAGACAGAAAAACACTTAAATATGAAAAATTGAAAGAGTGGGGTGCGAATAAACAAAGTAATTATGGGTTAGGCAGGTGCACACATTTATGAAATAAACCTAAGGCAGGGGTGGAGACAGGACATGAGCGCAAACAAAAGCACATGGAAAGGAAGACAGCGAAAATCCGAGAAGTGTGTTCAGGTCTGAAACTTCGGTCTGATATCCTTGATACAAAATTCCCCAAACGCTCTTGATTAATAAAACTCCAAGCTGTAAACTCATGTGAAGAGTCACTCGCTGGCCGTATGGATTTTAGTGGCAGCCAGGCCTATCAGGATTTATTAGCTAATAACACTGTTATGTCTATTAAACTTGATCAGGCTCTTCAGGAGCTGGAGTAACAAAATCCCCAAGCACTGTGAAGTGAAGCTAAAGAGATCGTCCTGCCAATAAATCAGCACGGTCCAGAGTCAGGTGAGGAAACATCTCAGCAGAGGTAATGACGCCTTCACAGGGAGCCGTAGCAGGGGTTAGGCTAATTAGGTTTCGGTTAGTGAGCCAGCGCATGCGGGTCTTTGAGTTCTCTGAAGCTGAATTGATTGAAACCTGCAATCCAAATCAAAAACCTGCAACTAGAACTAATAGGAGTAGAAACTCACTCATGTTTCTGAACTAATAGTGCAGCAGAAGAACCACCAAGTGGGCTCTAGAGACTTTTAGTATGTGCAGGTTATTATTATTATTATTATTATTATTATTATTATTATTATTATTATTTTACTCCAATATTAAATTGTTGTTGCATGTTGTAATTAATGTTTCAACTTTCTTTGGAAATATCAAGAAGCAATGATCTGTAACTGTTTACAGGGTTAGAAGAACATCACTACAGTAAAGAACAGAACATTACAGTACATCAGGAGAACTAATTATGCAAAAAAATAAATAAAAAAGGCAGCTTGTTGTAAGCCGGTGTTTCTTTGTGGATTTGTGGTGAAAGAAGAAAAAGGTTTAAGATTATTAGGGCCCAAGCATTATGATATCAGCCCTATTACTTCATAGTGCTTGAACCCTAATAATCTTAAACCTTTGACACTATGGCGTCAGCCCCATTACGTCACAGTGTGTGAAGGGCCCTTATTTTTTCAATAATCCAGGTGCCAGAATAATCTACATGCTCAAAAACTCATGGAAACTGGCAGGTCGGAATCCACTGACATTAAGGCACCTGAGAGTCTGGGCCCTTCACAGGAGCAGGTGCTTGGGCCCGCTCATCGCTGCTTGCAACTTTACATATATTTATTTCTTTAATTATTTTTAATCCTATATCTTTCTAAAAAAAACTCCCAGCGATTTTGGTCGGAATCCACTGAAATTAGGACACCTGAGAGTCTGGGCCCTTGACAGGAGCATGTGCTTGGGTCCGCTCATCGCTGCTTGCAACTTTGCATATATTCATTTCTTTAATTATTTTTAATTCTATATCTTTCTAAAAAAAACTCCCAGCGATTTTGCTGAGGTGTCAAGTCTGATGCCATTCATGGTTGGCATTGCAGGCATCTGCTGTCATAATAGTCATACATCTTCGTCTTCATCATCATCTACTGCATACGACTGGTCCTACGTACAGGGTCGCATGGGGCCGGGGTGGGTACTGTACACCCTGCACAGTGTGCCAATCCATTGCAGTAGTCATACATAGTATTCTCCTTGACATGTATGCACACCAGGTCCAAAATATGCTACTTAAACTCCCAAATTAGTTTGGAGATAACTAGCTGTTGGATGTGCATTCACTTCATTTTAAGGAAATTGAATGAAAATTTTACCAACAGGGTAATACTCAATCACAGGCTTGGTGGGTCTCCTTCAGGTTCCTCACACTGTCCAAAGATACGAAGATTATGCTGATTTCCTTGTGTGCCCTGTGATGGATTGTAATAGACTCCATGCCTTCCACGACCCTGACCAGGATAAGTGGTATAGAGAAGTAAAACACAGTGAGTGAGTGTGGAAGTAAAACACCGTCCAAAGACTGAGCTGAAAGGTGGAATGAAACTCAAAGCTACAGTAGGTTGAAGCACAGGTGCTATTAGAGAACCTTGGTCCTTTTAAAGCCTAATATACTGGGTCTCATAGTTTGATGAAGCCAGCCTTTTCAATTGCACCAAAATTATGGCAATGTGTTCAGGAACCAAAAAACAGATTCAGGTTGTTGATTTTCCTAATACTCGGTCTTAAACACTGGATAAATCTGGATAATTCCAGGACTGTTGGTGTTCTATGCCTTAAAAAGAAAAAGGAGTTTATGGCTGCATAATATACCACCTTGGTGGTTGCCATGCAACCGATAAGAACAAGTTATTGGGTGGGACTCGGTCATGAGGAAATTGGGAAGATTATGTGGAAACATATTAGCATTCATTCATAATAATAACCTGTCTTGATTAAATCTTAATCACGTCAGACAGTCTTGCCTTTTTGTAATCACTTTGCACTAATAAGATAATTCAGATGCAAGACAAATTGTGGTAGCCTGGAGGGAGGGAGGGAGGGAACAGAAATACAAATAGCCTTATTGTGTTTTTTGATTTTAAAGCTTTTCAGGCTAAGGCGTATATTCATGTAGATATCAGATTCTTGTCCCGTACTTATTATAATTCACCTTGGAAAATGCATTCAGATGCAGGCAGAAGGAGTGACGCTGATTGGGTGTTAGTCAAGTGTCGGACACGGAGGCTTTGTAAGCTTGGTTATCTGCATGATATCCCATAAAACAAATCTTTTTATTATGAGTTGTTTTCAATAAATTGTTAATAACAGCCGATGAGGGTCTTGACTCCAGAACGCTATTTGATTTACTTTAAGGGTTTCATTAGGTAAATCGAAGTGTTTAAAGTCAATCGTGAGATGCTTATGACGCTCATCGGCTGAAGGTCAGATTTCTCCTGAGTAAATCTGAAGGCCAGGCTGTGAAAGTGAGACCAAACAGACAAAGTGTCCTCCCTGAAGTCATTCCCTCTCAGTGTTTACCGGTGTCGTCTTTCTCGTCTGGCGTACCTGAAAGGTTGATTAAAGATGACGTTCCTTGAGTTCTTCATGGACAGGATTAAGATGCGGCACGACTTGCGCTCTCTAATTGAATAATTGCCATTCGCCCAAACGATCCCAGCGCGGGAGCCTCTTCTCATCAAAAGTGCGCGATATTAACCATGACACAAGCTGAACCGGCCCGTAATTAATAGGACGAATCAATTACTTATAATTACATACATATAAATTCAATTTGGAGGATTCCACCGGGACAGGCTCCTTGCCACGGAAAGTGTAATGGAGTCCAACTCCCACTTGCAAAGAAAACACGTAAAGTCCTGAAACTTGGTAACTGTAACTTTATTAATTTGATACTGATTCCTGGGACATGGAGGACAAATAGGAATATGTAACAAGCTAGAATGTTAAAAAGTGTTACTTTTTTATGCTACTGAATTTGAGAAGCAGTGCAATAATAATAATAATAAAAGAAAATCACCTAATACGCTAACTTTGAATGCCCAGTGAATTCATTTGCATGGCTCCTAATATTCCACTAATATTGAAAATAATTGCAGAATCAGAATAATCATGTAAACACCTCAGTCTGAACAGTCTGACCCGATCAGATTGAAACTGGTGTGTGACCCGTTAATAATCCGTTCAATACAGTATGTAAATATTTGCAGTGTAAAGACTTAATCTGTTTGTTTTTTCTTTTTCGGAATAAATATATTCTATCTGCACATATTTGCCCCAAGTTGGGGTAACATTAGGTGACAACACAAGTTTCCAAAATGGAAATTTAGCTTTTTTTCATGATCTTTAAACCCCATGTGATAAACAACTTCCTTACTTACCTTTACTTTAAACTTCAATGTCCTTTGGGATTCTACAGTTTCCCTCTGGATTACATTTCATATTTCATATGTAGTAAGGCACCTAACCAATCACAGATGAGACTGGCTTCTTGTAACCATTCATAACACATGACTGTCGGAATTTGTCAGGAACCCTATTCTCTTAATTTGGACCAAAAAAATAAATAAATCATCTTTAACTAGTTATACTTGCACATTTTGAAAAAGCTGTGTTTTGATTAAATGCTTTAAGGATGTAAACCCACAAGCGGCATCCATGAAAAGACTTAAATTAGAATCTCTAATCAGAATAATTTCAATCAGTTTAGTGTGTGTGTACTGTTGCTACAGAAACAATATAATAATTTTACAATGCTTCTGCTTTTTAAAGTTAAACTGACTGCGATGTCACACACCCAGCACCCCTATGAGTTTCCATCCTCTCTTTGTTGACATATCACTTCTGACCAATCACTGCCAGCAGAAACAGGAAGTTCTCAGAGCTATTTCTTTACACTACATATATGCACCTAATCAGACTCCGGTGTAGGAGTGTATGATAGCTTTAAAGGTCCCATATTTTGTCCCATATTTTTTTACCCCCAAAAAAATCCCAGGTCTCAGAGCTCCCCAAACTTGTTTCTAGTAGTGCTCCAGCAGAAATACTGCGGTTTCGGTGGCGAGCTCTTAAGGCGAAAATTTTGTATTGCGAAACACATTGTCCCATAGGAAATAATGTAAATGCAAATAATCCGTTTAAGCCACCCAACAACATTACCAATATTACCACTTTCCAATACTGTGATCATATTTTTGCATATAAAAACAATCAAAACATTTAGAAAAGACATTTAAATTAAGTAAAATGTTAAATAAATAGACATTAAACATCACTTAACCTTAATTTATGATTCCTTTTGGCACCAGCTGCTTTAAAAACCGAAAACGGCTCCCTTTTTCTTCTTGCTACCATCCTTGGGACCCATGGTGCTTTAGTGTCTTCTCTAAATTTGACACAAAATGCAAAAAACCTGCAAAAATAACATGTAAACTTTCTTCGCTTGGCTTTCCGCTGACACAAACGACTCCCTGGACATGTGCAACTTAACCAGCCCTTGGTTCGGCTCGGTTTGTTTGCTTGTATGTCGAAAATGCTTTGTATGCCGAGGCAGATTTCTTGCAAAATTTCAGTTGTTAAGGGCGAAGATTTGTGCAGCGGGGCGTCACTGTACCCCTGAGGTAATGAACCTGAACCACAGCATGCCAGAGAACAGTTAACCTGAGCAAAAAAATCAGGGGAGGGGCTCATCTTGTATGAGGTCATATTAGGGGCGAAATCCAGTTGGCTTGTATAAAAGCAAGTGTTTTATTTTCCCCCTCTCTTTGCTTTTCTTTGCACACGACCACTATAAACCCATCTGACCTGCATATTAGCTGGCCTTTAATTAATCTGCATCTCCTAATACTTTAGATTAGTCAGATATGTTAAAGATAAATTTGTGTTCATTAACGTTGCTAGTTAGCACTACATTAACTACCGTTAAAACACAGTGAGCCAACACGCTGCCATCGACCTCTGACATGGTTTATCAGACTGGTTCAGCTCTCATTAATCATCCTGCACCGTTGCCAGATCGAAGATTGCCCTCCGCTCAGGATTCTCATCCCCCTGAGTTGTCCTGAGTAAACTGTGTTGATATTCACCTTGTTAATGCTCCTGGAGCTGAGGAGTCGTCAAGGCTTCATCAGTACGTTTGACTTTTCCGTCTGATCCTGAATGAAAGGCTCTTCAGTGTAGATTTATTAAAGTGTTTTAAAAAGAAATATTCCTAAATAGAATTTTAAAGAATAAAAAGCAGACTGCTAATCCTTAAAAATCACAAAAACACAGCTAAATTTGTTAAGGTTCAGAATCGGACTCCGGTGAGCCTAGTTTGTGAGCAATGCTAGTCAGATCTTTATGTCGCCGGCAGTGGAGTGTGAACAGCGCGCAAAACAAGTTATCATATGGTCCTCGTATGCTAATACATCTGTTTCACCCCTCAGCAGCAAACACAGTCTGAGCTCATTATGTGCAGGAGTGGTGTTATTGTGCCTTTCAGCTCAGCATTTCTTCAGAATACATTCCAATCCTGAATAACTGGGATTAATGACTGTGTGTTATTGTGTGTCCCCGTCTGCTGTTTTTTTTTTTTTGTTTTTTTTTTGTAGTGTGGAAAGCTCATACATATACACATATATACACATATATACACAGTACTGTGCAAACATTTTGAGCTACCCCTCATTTCTTCTATTTTATATCAAATGATGTACATTAAATGAAAGAAACTCTTAAGCTGCAGAGAGCCAAATGATACAATTTAAAGCTTGAACATTATAGGCTGGTGTTCATCCAGGTTGCATTCCCACCTCATGCACAGCATTCCTGTAACAGGCTTTGGATCCATCTACTGTAGGAACTGACATGGCAAACATATTTATTCAAGATAAATGAATGTAGTATGAGGGTGAATCAAAAATTATCCGCACTCTGGTTATATTAAGTCCCCTGTCTCCCTGGTTGCTGCCGTGCAGGTGTGAACGTGTTACATCAGTTCATTTGTAACTGCAGTGCGAGCAAAAATGGAAGCTTGTGATCTGCACGAAAGAAGAGCAGCATGATTAGTGATTCATGTTTTTTTTTTTTTTTTTTTTTTTTGTGGTCTGAGGGTGTACTCGGTGCCGGAACAACTCACGGAAGATCATAAACAGAAGTTTTTGTACTTTATATCTGCAACCTAAATTAGGAGCGATACTCTAAGGAAGGTGAAAGTTTCTTAAAGAGAATCATTACCGGTGACGAGACACGGATTCATCACTACGAGTCTGAGAGTAAACGGCGGAGTATGGAACGGAAACATCCTCAATCATCGACCGAGACAAAGTTTAAAAGTCGACCATCAGCTGGAAAATTCATCAACACTTACGGTTTTCTGGGATCCTCAAGGGCCAAAAGTATTGGAACACCATCAGGAAAAAGGTTCAGCAATCGACAGTGCTCGTTACGGTGAGACGCTTATTGAAGAGCTGAAGACTAAACTTCGGATTAAATGCAGAGGACCGATATCCAAGAGTGTCGTGAGCTCATGTTTTTTAGTTATAAAGCTCCCCCTGATAGTCCTGATCCCCTGAAAGCAGAACTACGAGGACGAAGATTCACTTCTGATGAAGAACTGAAGACAGCGGTGCATTCGTGGCTCACAGCTCAGAATAAAACATTTTTTAATAAAGGGAACATGAAATCTTGTCGACTGATGGACAAAGTGTATTGAAAAGCAAGAAGATTATGCATTTTTCTGTCCTAAATGTTAATTCAAATAAATTCCACAGGCACAGTGCAGATATTTTTTGACTTTCCCTCGTATAATAGCGGTGTTTGCTGATGCTGCTTCTCCATGTCCGCCCTCAATTTCAGTTCTTGGGTACAAACCTACAGCAAAAACCGTAAGCAAGTGCTATCAGAGATGACTTTAGAGTACGCGTTCAAATGCGGAGCTACAAACAGAAGAAGCATCGGGGTAAATCCAGACGTACATAGAGTACGGCTTCATGCAGACAAGGTACCTGGCAGGAATTTGCATTTAGTTGACAATCAACCTAAAGTGACTTACCTTATGTCCTTTTCCCATGAATTGGTCCACTCTTGTACTTGATATGGATTGGATAGTGAAGTAGTGGAGCAGATATTGAGTAGTGAAGAGGTCATTAACACAGATAGAGTGATGCAAGGAAATTGAGAAATGAGTGTGTGACGGCAGTAACGAAAAAAGGAATGATGTGTGACTGAGAGATGGAATAGAGAGAGAGAGAGAACATGGGGTTAGACCAAAAAAAAAAAAAAACTATGGCTATTGTTCTTAATCACTGTTGTGCTGAATCGATAGGCACTCAAGCATGCTTCATTATCTGTAATGTAACTGAAAGGGCCACCATTAGCAGAGCAGGGTGTGTGTGAGTGTGTGAGAGAATTAAAGATCACATACTAGAGAAGGATGTCATAGCAACTTTGATGTGACATTTAGAGAATTCTCAGCATGTTTCTCTTTTGTACGACAGCTTTACTTAGAACGAGTCGAGGTAACACACACACACACACACACACACACACACACTGTTCGGCACCACATGGTTTCTCCAATTATTCTCCATCATCATGGATGACCAATACTCGACGCCCTGAACGCAACTTGAAATAAGTTATTACATAGAAATAATTCATTCAATTCACTTGAGTTTGATTTATACAGCGCTTTTAACAATAAATTATGGAAGTGGATTTGAAAAATGTGAGGAAATGTGGACAGTATAATTCATAATGATCAGGTTGTTCCTGATGAGTAAGCCTGATGAGGGCCACGATGTTGAGGGAAAAACTCCCTGAGATGGCGATAGGAAGAAACATTGAGAGGAACCAAGATTCAAGAATTTTTATTTTGTAATAAAATTAAGGAAATTAAATAAATTAAATAATAAATAAAATAAAACTGGCAGCACGGTGGTGTAGTGGTTAGCACTGTCGCCTTGCACCTCCAGGGTCCAGGTTCGATTCCCGTCTCTGTGTGCATGGAGCTTGCATGTTCTCCCTGTGCTTTGGTGGGTTTCCTCCGGGTACTCCGGTTACCTCCCACAGTCCAAAGACCTGCAGATTAGGTTAATTGGCGTTCCCAAATTGGCCATAGTGTGTTTGTGGAAATTCCAGTCGTGAACTATCGAGTGACTGCAGTCACGAGTCTTCACAAAACAGCTGTCTGCATCAGCCGAGTCCAGGACCGTCTTCATGGTCAAGTGGAACCGTCCCCAAGTCACCACACCCATCCCATACAGGAGTATTTCAGCAGTTTCAGCTACAGTCTAAAGGTGGTTTAAAGCAGGTACTATCCTAAAAACAGAAAGAATTATGTGACTCAGGGGTCAGACACTTTAAATAGGGTAGTTCTGTAACAGTAGGTAGAGGACCTGCACTATGGGGGTGTGCAAATATATTGAATTGAACTTTAGGGCCACTTTAAAGGTCCCGTATTTTACTATTTCTTTAACAAGCTAACACAGGTCTCAGCTCTCCACCAAACTGTGTGTGTGTGTGTGTGTGTGTGTGTGTGTGTGTGTGTGTGTGTGCGTGTGTGTGTGTGTGTGTGTGTGTGTGTTAATACACCAGCTGAAATACACCTCGGATAATGCATTTTTTTTTTTGTTGTTTTATACCTCAGACTCGCTTTATGTCACTCCACCTCCAAATGCACCATTTCGGTGTCTATGTAAATGAGCTATCCTTGAGCCACGGATGAATGTCTAAAAACTATTATTATTATTTTTTTAAGAATTTTGCATAATAGTTTCCTTGTAAAAGGTATTTATTGCATGGTTTGTACCCGAGCAGTTCATTTTTCTTTTCAGTCTCTCTCGTCGAATTGGTATGTCAACTCGCTGTAGAATTCAACAGAAGCTTCCCAAACACTCCAAGTGAGCACCATGTTATTAATCTCTGATGCAGCGCGAGCTGTTGGTGATATGAGTAGCGGTGCGAGGAAATGAAACGAATCTCACAGGAAACCCGCAGACGCCAGTGTCAGCTCTGAGACGCAGCTATTGCCTTCTGAAGTGGCCGTCTTTCTTTCATTTAAAGAGTCACATCATGCATCTTTCCTTGGGAGATTCGTAGCTTCTCGGTTTCAGTTTGGCTCTACGTGTTCCTGGATTACCTGATGCATCCTCGAATGCGACAGATGCGTATCCGTCTTATTTCCTCCATCTACAACAGAGTAATTACTCTGTCACATTTCATCCAGACGTACATCACGGCCATGAGTTGTAAAAGGAAGGCAGGGGTATTGTCATTGAGAAAGAATGGCATGTTTTATTCAAGAGCTGGAAAAAAAAGTTTACAGTAGGAGCAATTAAACAACCATCTATTTGGGGCCATCCAAAAACCAAAATTCATA
This sequence comes from Clarias fuscus, assembly GCA_030347435.1. NCBI lineage: Eukaryota > Metazoa > Chordata > Actinopteri > Siluriformes > Clariidae > Clarias > Clarias fuscus. Next base: position 35,662,230 of record CM059209.1, read on the forward strand.
AGATTGACACTAGAATACCAGAGTTTTTATGTTCTCTCCATGCTTAGTGGGTTTCCTCCTGGTCGTCTGGTTTCCTCCTCTTGTGATTGTGCCCTGCAATAGGTTGGAACCCCATCTAGGTTGTACCCTACATTCTGCCCTACAAGTTCCCTGGAATAGGCTCCAGGCCCCTTGCAACCCTATACAGGATAAACAGTACATTTGTTATTCAGAAATCATAAAACCAGAATGTTCCAAACTTTCCAAAACCAGGAAGTAGAACAACAACAATTTGTTGCAAATTGGAGACTAAGGCATGGAAACATATGAGAAATGTACAAGGTGAACGACAGGACATCTAAATATTTATGAACCAAAACAACTGCACACAGCCATAACAAAGACACACGACACAAACTCAAAACCAAACAGCAGTCTTCATGCTAGGAAATGCATCATGTGTTACAAATGAGGAATTAATTTGTGGCTATAAGATGCATAAATTACTAATCAGTAGGAAGATGTTTCCAGTATCAACAGTAAGTGTTCAACAGTTTGAGGATTTGAACTCGGAGCCTACTGTGTACAGAAACGGCTAAGCTATCTCTTTCTGCATTTATGTCGTCTTCCTCAAATGGACCTTTTCAGTGGCTGGCTAATGAGATCCCAGCGATCACCTGGAGAAGAAGCTGCTCCTGTTTGAGATTGTAAGATTGTGAGGAGTTGCCAAGTCAGTAAAATTTCAATTCAGCCTTAAGGAGAGCCGCGAAGCCAGCTCCCACTGGCTCCCTCTAGCAGCCCAGATCTGATTTAAAGCCCTTATGCTTGATTAGAAAGACAAAAAAAGGACCCGAGGACATTCATCAAACCATCGCACTCTCTTCAATCCCCAAGCAAGGCGCGACTCAAACAGTCATTCCTCAATGCACAAGACAGGTAAGACTCTTCTGTCCTGGCACCTAGGTGGTAAAATAAAATTCCTCAGGCTGTCTGAAGAGCCGAGTCACTCCCTGTCTTTAAACAGGATCTGCATTTGCTTACTGTCTTACTCTATGAGGAGAACATTGCTAACGGGCACTGTTCATCAGCGCTCCTTACAAGCACCTCTCACAACGTCAAGACTGCTTGCTGAACTGGCCATGTGTCTCAAAGCCACCAAAGACTTCCTGGGTTCACTGTTTAACTAAGATTCATGACGACCAGACTCGCCGTGGCGTTAGATGAGGCCTGATTATCTTCAATTCCTTTTCATGTCCGTCTTTAAATCAGGTCCTTTATAACTCATGGGAACGCTTTCTGGCAGGAACACAAAGTGAAATAGTTTAAATATGCTTTGAGGTTGCCCTATTTTCTTTTTTTTTTTGTCTTTTAGATGCAACTTGACGCCAACTTCTTAAAAGTATTGCCTTTTACAAAGCAGCATTTGCATGAAGATAGCGTCCAAAGCATAGTCGAATTTTATTATTATTATTAATTTTTTTAAAGCAAATTGTTTTATCAAAGACTACAGTAGTGGACACACTTGTAGGACACTCTGGTGTGCGAGCCTATGACAAGTTTTGTTTGCTTTTGCATCTTACTGATTTTGGCTGATGGTGGCTTAGTGATTAGCACTGTGGCCTTGTACCTCCGGGGTCGTGGCTTCCATTCGTGGCTCCGGGTCTGTGTGTGTACTGTTTGCATGTTCTCTCCCTGTGCTTGGTGGGTTTCCTCCTGGTACTCTGGTTTCCTCCCACAGTCCAAAGATTAGGCTAATTGGCCTTCTTATATGAGGTCACTGAGACTTAAGATTCAACTTGGGATTTGAACCCATGACCCATCAGTAGGCCAAATCCTGGAAGAACTACTTCTCTATCATCTCACCATCTTTCCTCCATTGGTTACTATTTACTTGACAATTCCTCTTCTCCTGTGGCTCTCCACTTAGTTATACGTCCATAAGCAGTTTATTCCTAAGTCTCAGCCTTGCTTGAAAGGATTCTCCCACCTACACTACGTATATTCTGGAGCTTTGTACCTCGGGCTGTTCTGTGCTCATCCCTGGACTCTCGTTTAAAGAGTGTATTCATTTTGAACATCCTTTCAACACACCTATTCATCTTACTCTTTGAATCCCACCATCCCATCCGTCGCCTGGAAAATGACGGGTTCCCGTTTGCATCTTGTTCCTCTCAAGGTTCTTCTTCACGATGCTGTTGTCTTCGCCTGATTCTATGGAATCAGTGCTTTAGCTGAAATGAGGTGGAGGAAGTTAAGCTAAATCCCAGATGCTCATGTTAAACCCCTCTGGCTCTGGCAACAAGTCCAATATGTATGTAAATGAGAGCTAATCAGTGTTACATGTGTTGAGACTCTCAAATGTGTTAATAGTGTCATTACAGTCTTACCCCACTCTCTTTAATTGCTCTCCCCCTCTCTACGCTATTGCTCTGTATTTCTATCTCTATCTTCAATTTCCCTTGTGAGATCTCACTCGTCTCTTATCTCGTCTCTCCTGCGACCACAATCGAGCTTTCTTTTCCTCCTTTTCTGGCTGTTTTTTTTCTCTCTAAACTAGAACAGGTGGAGTATTAATTATGTATTAAAATATACAGAAGCCTAGCCATGATCCACTTCACAGCACACCTTTTCTTGCAATGGACTCCAGCGCTGCCACTCCAGCCATCTCTCTCTCTCTCTCTCTCTCTCTCTCTCTCTCTCTCTCTCTCTCTCTCTCTATCAAAACCCTCCTTCCCTTTTTCCATCCATGCTCTGTCTCTCCTTTGCACTTATTCTCTGCCCATCCATGGCTCTCAGAAGTTCAGGGCTGAAGGACTCTATTTCCATACCGGGCACGTCTCTGAGAGTGAAAGGAGCTTTTGTTTCTTGGGCACACTTCCTCCAACAAAGCTCAGCCACCGGAAAGAGAAAAACACTCAAGTAAATGTCCTCAGGTCTTTTATATGTGTGCAAAAGCTCTCAGTTGGGCACTTTTGTGTCCTTATGAAAGATAAAGATTAAGACAAAGTTTTTTTTCCCCCACTTTTGTCACATTAAGAGCATAATAACGCAAGAATAAATGCATAATTTATATATTTGAAAGTGGTCTACATTGGTTAAAGAGTTTAGCTTAACTTAGAATGGCTCAAACTGCCATCGTTCTCCATGGCATAGATTCAACAAGATGCTGGAAACATCCCTAAGAGATTATTTTGTTCCCTGTCGATATGACGGCATCATGAAGTTGTTCCAGATAAATTATCTGAATCTATCGTTCCGCCACAACCCAAAGGTGGTGATCTGTGATAAGGTGACTATGAAGGCCGTTTCAGTATCGTGAACTCATTCAAGAAATCGGTTCGAGATGATTTTACCTTTGTGACATGGTGCGTTATCGTGTGCTCAAAAGGGGATCGACACGGTCAGGAACAATACTCATATAGGCCGTGGCATTTATAAACCATGCTCAACTGGCGCTAAGAGGCCATACACACATACGTACATTCACACACCGCAAGTTTCTTCAAAATTACAGGGATTAAAAATGCTCAGGATATTACAGGTCCAGGAAATCAATTGCAGGGTATAAAAATGCTGTCCATTGTTATGAAAGATTTCAAAAAGTGCTTCTGAGTGTGCAGCAACAAAAAAGGAGAACTTTTGTCCAAAATTTTTAAAAAGGCTTAATTTTAGCATCAATTGATTCACTTCTCTTCACTAACTGCTTCAGTCTGTTCTTGAATGCTGCAGATCCAGGGTCTTGTAAGGCATGAGGCAGGAATGCTGTCTGTACCTACTGATTGCAATCACTTCCTCAATGAGAGACACTCTAGGTCAGGGATCAACTCCAGTCTTGGAGGACCAGCGTCCGGCTCAGTTTGTAATTCACCAACATCTAAACACACCCACCAACTCTGGCAATTAACAGATTAGTTGAATCAGCTGTGTTTGAGCAGAAGAATCACCAGACTGTGTTGGTCACCAGTCATCCATCTACTGTAGTTTTCACTTCTACTAAGAAGTCTTGACTTTATTCCTTTTGGCAGTTCAAAACCATGCGCTTTTTTTTTTTTTTGTGGTGTTTATAATCATGGATAGTTTTCATTGTCTCTGTATTTGGAATGCTCTTGTGGATTAGTTTCTTGTGTTTTTGTAGTTTTGACTTTATTTGTTTATGTGTATGTTATTCAATATTAATTCATTCTTTCATACATTTTTTTTTCCTTTTGTTTTTTTGTTTTTCCTGGCAGGGGTCACAGTAAGAACTGTCTAAAAATGTCAGCCAAGATTTTCCTGTATAATCAAATAAAATGACCTGTTTTGGTGCGTGGTATCTGGCAAGGGCAAGAATCTAGGGGATGAAGAGTGTGTTTCGGGTAGTTTGGGTCTTTGACAAGCATTCTTTTGTTGTGGCTTGCAGTTGAAATGGTTTATGGTGTCTAACTCTAAAGCTCAAGGTCCCAACAGTGGCATCTGGCTAAATTTAAACTCACAACCTTCTCCTTCATGGCACAAAGCTTTAACCAGCTTCATCCACCGTCACCATGGATCCTTTTGTCAGAACACTACTTGTTCTGCTCTATGCTTTTCCCAGATGTCCTTGGTTCTCTTCTTGTCAAGCTCACACATAATCCTAAATTCCATTTACAGCATGCTTTTATCAGGACCTGCACATGTCCACCCCTAAGGGCCTCCTTGAGGAGCATGGCGTGCTCTTGGGGACAAGCCTTTTTTTTTCCTCTGAGTGTCCCACTCAGCTTACTGGAAGAGGCTTTCAGGGCAGGGCTTTGAAAGGATCCAGGCCTTCTTCAATCACTTCCATGGTCTACAAATAGAAGCAGAGACTTTAACCTTCAAGTTACCTCCACTGGTGATTAGGAGAAAGATGGGTGGTGTTCTCCACGTGGCCTGTCGTTTTTTTTTATTTATTTTTTTTCCTTTTTCTTTCTGTGCGCGCTATTATCTGTAAACCAAGCTCATAATCACAGAAAGTTGTTTTCCTTTACTTATGGACCTCTTTACCGAGTAAACAGAAAGCGAAATCTCCCACTCTCTGGAAAGCATTGATCCACTAGCAATGGAATAAATGAGTACAGGGAAATAGAGAGAGAAAATGAAATGGGGGGAAATTGAGTACAGACAATGAATAGGACTCTCAGCAAAGTAATCCTTTAATTAAATTAGCCAGAGAACAACAAAGATGCCTCTGTTTGTTGTTGATTTTCAACCCCCGGTTACTTTCTAGGGCCGTTGTTTTGTTCCGTTCCGTTCTTTAGAGTACTAGCAGATTTCCGAGGTTGCTAGGTAACTAGGATGGGTTTGTTTGCCAGTGCCTGGGGTTCTGGGGTAGCTGGCAGGCTGCGGTAGATGGGGCATTTGGCAAGAATTTACAAAAATGTGATGTATTTGTTGAGCTCTGCTTGGTCTGCACTGGTTAATCTTCTTTGCGGCAGTATTTGGTGGCACAGGTGGGTATGTGAAGTATTTCTTGGATTTATTATTTTTATTTTTTAATTGTAAGCAAACAAATATGATTTTAGGTCAACTATAGTTGAGAATTAGGTCATGTGGAATCTGGGTCAAGAATGGCTATAATGCAGCCACTGCTGTACTGTACTGTATTTCATTAAATATTTTACTAGTACACACTTTCCTCGTCCAGCGAGACACACTTATCAGTTTAACTACACAAATATATCAACATACCAAATGACCAAAATATAGCACCAAACAAACGCCAGCGTTCTTTATCTAAATACTACAAAGACAACAATTTTCCAGTAGACACATACATCTACCATAGAAACATTATAATCGCTCTTAAAAAACAACAAACACAAACGGCATTCTCCATCAAACACCAAAGTCTCCATCGCACATCTACATACTCCACCTTTCATCTGCCATTCTACTTACACAGATTATGATCATGTAACGTGAAACGCTAATCCTCACCAACAGAGAACAATCTGGATCAACACACTTCATCCCAAACCTATACAGTATGCTCCAACACCTTCCAGAATGCTGGTGGTGAGAATTAAACATTCTTGGGATAAAAAAAAAAATGTAAATCCGAGTGATAATTTTAGACTCTAAACACTACACTACACTACACTTGCATTTGTTTTTCTGATTCTAATGCAGAAAAAGTACCACATTTACATTTAGCAGACGTCCTTATCCAGAGCGAGTAACATTTTTTTTTTATCTCATTATACATCTGAGCAGTCGAGGGTTAATGGCCTTGCTCAAGGGCCCAACAACTTGGACCACAACTTGGTGGCCATGGTGGATTTGAACCTGGGACCTTCCGAACCCTAGTCCAATGCCTTAACTACTGTGCCAGTACAAGCCACAAGTTTGGATTTTTTTTTTGTTCTACGTTCGCGAACAATGCTGGATTATTATTACACATATGACATTAGGTAATTATGTAACAACAACAAAAGCAACAGTCAGTTGTTACTGTAAGAGATGAAAGTCAGCTGTTTTTTGAGCACCATGATGAAACTGTCTCTCATGAAGACCTTCCCAGGAAAGCAAGACCAGAACTGAGCTCTGCTGCAGAGGAGAAGTTCATTTAGAGTCACCAGCCTCAGAAATCACCAATTAACAACCAGCACCTCAGATTAGAGCCGTTATGAAGCTTTACAGAGCAGAAGGAGCAGATATACATCTCAATATCAACTGTTCAGAGGAGATTATTGTGTGTTTTGGCTAAACGCCATCAGTATAAAATAATAAATAAAAATAAGGAAAGGCCATGGAGTTAGAAGGTTTGTCCAAAATTTGATTGGTCGTATATTGGACAGGATGCCAATCCATAACTGGGCACATACTGTATGTACTGTACATACAATTAGACTAATCTGCATGTTTTTGGGAGGAAACCAGAGAACCCACCAAGCACAGGGAGAAGATGCGAACTCCACACACACAGACCCTGAGGAGGGAACCGAACCCGGACTCTGGAAGTGCTAACCACTACACCGCCGTGCTGCCTATGTGTGTTCCTGTGTTGCTATAATTACAGTTGCCATTTGCTGGCATAAATGAAAGCACAACAGTTAAAAAAAGTGTGTGTGTGTGTAAGTGTGTGTGTGTCCACGGCTTTGGGCGAGAGTGGTGGAGGATGACGGCACCATGACGGGCTTTGACACTCTACATAATACACAGAGCTGATACACACTCCTTCTGACAGCTGTCACTGAGAGGAGGAACGCCTCAACCGGCACACACATGCACACTCGCACTCGCTTCTGCTTCCTCTTGTAGTATTCAGCACACTGTGTTCCCCTCCACATTCTAAAGCCATTCCTGTGGGCTTACACTATACACTTAAAAAGACAGCAAACTCATGAGGAAATAAAGCTATCGCCACCCTCTCCCGTCCCAACACTTCCCTTGGCACAATATCTAATAATGGAATAACATCCAGATAGCATCACTGTCTCAAAAAGATACATTTCAGGTCATACAAATTCCACTAGTTTCCATTTTCTGCCACGATTCTCCACCCATTCATCCACCCATTATCTATACCACTAATTCTGTGTATGGTTATGGGGTGGAGCTGAAGCTTATCCCAGGGCATACCCAAGGGTACACCCTAATTAGGGTGCCAACACACTGCAGGGCACAAGCACACACTAACATACCCATCTCACAGTATGGGCTACAGTGGAACCTTGGATTACGAGCATAAATCGTTCCCAGAAGCGGGCTTGTATTCCAAAACACTTGTAAACCAAATCAAATTTTCTCATAAGAAATAATGAAAACTCAAATTATTCGTTCCACAGCCACAAAAAATAAATACATAAAAATAATTAATACAATATATAAAGTAAAAATAAAACAAATTAACCTGTACTTTAACTTTAAAAAAAGTTAAAATAAATCCTGACAGATAAGTGTTTCTGTTTGTGTGTGTGTGTGTGTGTGTGTGTGTGTGTGTGTGTAAGTTTCACAACAAGCACGCACACAATGGAAAAACGATTTAACAGGGGGAAAAAAAAGGAAATCTCTCTAATGAGACTCGCATGAGAGCATACTAACGGAATCACTGCTGTAAAGTAAAAAAAACAAACAAACAAATGAACCAACACTTTGCCTTTGAAAAGAATCGCGACAGAGCAGAGTTTTCTGTGTAAAGCAGAGTGTGTCTGCATGTGTGTGTGTGTGTGTGTGTGTGAAGCCGGGTAGGAGGGTGTAAAGGCGAGAGAGTGTGTGTGTTGGTGTCAAATTACGCGTGGGCACACACTTAGGAGACATGCTGAAACAGAGAGGAAGATGTGGATTATACCAGTAAGAGACGAGCACTAAGACCCAGCAGGGGAGACGATTACCCACAATTCCGCAGCTCAAGGGAGAGAAAAATCATTGGCTCAGTTGTGATCATGCGTGAAACATGACACTCGGCACTCGTAAACCAATACTTGCTCGGTTTTCAAGTCAAAATTTATTAAAAGTCTTTGCTCGTCTTGCTGAACACTCGTAAACCGCGTTACTTGCAATCCGAGGTTCCACTGTATTTGGAAACACATCAGCCTCCACTGCATGTTTTTGGACTGTGGGAGGAAACTAGATTACCTAGAGGAAACCTACAAGCACAGGGAGAGCATGTAAACTCCCTACGGTGGAGGTGCGAGGCCACCATACTATTTCTGTGATGGTTCGATGGATCTTCCAACTAAAAGTTCGTTTTTTTTTATTAATAAAATATGTACACTATAAAGACAAAAATCTTAGGTTACCCATTAAACACTGAAATGCATAAACATGGACACAGCCAAAGGATGATGGTAAACACTCAACGTTATGCTTCCACCACTGAGCTTCACTGAGACGGGTTGGCAGGGTGGTAAGAAGAGCTGGTTGTCTGCCAAATACAGAGCTTCTTGCCAAGGCCAAAAATCAGATCAGAGCACTTTCGAGTCTTTTGGCAAACGTCAAACAGAATTTCATATGTCTTGGCATTTTTTTATTATTTTTTTTTTTGTGCAGATCTGTAACGTTACCAAGCTTTAGTTCCCTTGTGATCAGCTTCAAGTTTAATTAATCTACACGGTCACTGACAGACAGCCTCCTCTCCGCAGTGTTGCCCTTGTGCCACATTTTCTTTGCGATTTTTTTTTTTTTTTTTTTTATGCAATGAATGGCTTTAATGATGCTCTGCAGGACATTTGGCTTTAAGTGTAATTTCCCTGGCGTTTTATCCTGTACTTGTTCTCAGATTTCCTTTGTATCCATGATGCCGTTTGATTAGGTATGCTCTTTAATGCAATCTGGATTCCTGCAGGGTCAGGTGTATTTACGATATTGAGATCACATGACACTCGATAAGACGAACAGTTGAACTTGATTTAACTGAATGCTTTCTGAAGACAGCTGATTACGGAGAAAAAAAAACGAATTCAGGTGAGCAACAGGGAGTGACGCCGTCTGCAATGCAAACTTTTTTTTTATTGTTATTAGCAAGTAATTTCGCAATCTTATGCTTTTACGCACTTGTACAGTAAGCAAGGGATAGGCGGCACGCTGGCGTAACGGTTAGCACTGTTGCCTTGAACCGGGTTCGATTCTCGCCTCTGGGTGTGTGTGCACATGGAATTTGCATGTTCTCCACGTGCTTGAGGGTTTCCTCCAGGTTCTCCAGTTTCCTTTCAAAGACATGCAGATTAGGCTTATTGGCGTTCCCAAGTTGAATAAACACAGTGGTCACCACTGGCCTCAACAGTTCCTAATTGGACTACAGAGGTTCCTAGATGGATGGATGGATGGATGGATGGAAGGAAGCAACGGATCCCCATTAGTCTGACCCGTTCATAATCGGCTGATCTGCTTTTCTGCTGTAAAGAGTAATGCTAAGAGTAACTATACACCTCCTAGCACCAATCCGACACCTTTCCTCTCTGACCTCTCTAACCAACAAGGTGTTTCCATGAACAGAACCGTCAGTCACTCAGTGTTATTCTGTTTTTTTGCACCCCATTTTGTATAAACTCTTGAGACTGCTGTGTGAAAATCTTCTGTTTTGTCAGGGAATATAAGTGCTGTTCTAGTTTAAAAATGATGGTAATTCCGAAATGTGCTTAAATATCTTTCTTTTCTTTTCTCTTTGTCCCTCTCCAGTCCATCCGGGAGGTGACGGGTTACGTGCTGGTGGCTCTGAATCAGTTCGATTATCTGCCGCTTGAGAACCTGCGCATCATTCGAGGCACGCGGCTCTACGAGGACCGCTACGCCCTCGCCATCTTCCTCAACTACCGCAAAGACGGGCATTTCGGACTGCGCCAACTCGGCCTCAAGAACCTCACAGGTACTGTACGGCCTTCGGGAATGCATTTTAAATCAGGGGTTAGTGATCCGCTTGTGATCGCGAATCTTTAAATATTAAACTAAGGAAATGAAATCACGGCTTCTGCTGGAAAGTTGGCATTTCGGGCTTCTTTCCTGTCTGTTTGCCGGACGCTTTCGGACTTTCGGATTGCTTGTGGAGCAAATAAGTCTTTGAATGAGGTGAAGGCGCATGAATATGTATTTGATATGTGATTGATTTGTTTTCTCATTCCCATGCTGGAGTTTCAGGAAGGGCGGGTGTGCGCGGTTCTCTGTGTGTTTGTGTTTGTCTGTGTGTGTGTGTGTGTGTGTAAAAAAAAAAAAAAAAAACTCAAAAAGCTCAGCTGAATAATTGCGTTTAGAATTAGAGCCCTAAAATCCGGGGGGGGGGGGGGGGGGGGGGGTTTGTCTAAAGCGAAAATGGCAGAAGCTTGTTTAGAGCTATGAGTCAAGGTCAAACCCGGGAGTATGTCTGACATTGCCTTTGAAAGAAGGCGCACGTTTCTGGGTTACGCTGTTAGCCAGAGGTATTAAAACAGTTTAATTAGGTCCCGCATTTCACTTCTGCATCTATTTGGAATTTGGCCCGTGGCTGGCGCTCACTCGTCATTTTCTCCAACAAATCACATAATTGGCCGGACGTGATCCACCATCAATAGGGTCGCGCTCGGGCGTGCTGTTAAAATGTTTCCGCGTGCCGCAGGGCTTTCCATGACCAAACGCGAGCGAGAATTTGATCGATTCCGAAATGAAATTTTATGTTCCGAGGCAGTTTTGCGAAACCAAATGTACTGCAGAAAAAAAAAAAAAAAGGGATTATGAGTACACTCATGCTTGGTTCTGCATGTGTGTGCGTGTGTGCGTGTGTGTGTGTGTGTGTGTGTATTGCCATAAGTACAAAGGACAAACAGTAATAAAGCTCTGTAAAGTGAGCCATGCAACTTCACAGTGAGGGAAATATCCCTGAACCTGCTAGAGGCCAGGCCTGCTATAAACTCTGTGTGTGTGTGTGTGTGTTTTGTCACATGTATCCAGGCATTTAAAAGGTACAGTAGGGACCATAAATGAAAATATTTAGGTAGAAATGTCTCTGGAGTTATACCCTCATACCTCTCAAAAGTCTCCATACGTAAAGGAATTAAACACTTTATACCAAAAAGGATTTATTTATTTATTTATTTTTTTAAACCTGCTCTACATGATTTTATTTTGTGTATCTCTACTACTTTGCAGTACTTCTAATTATTTTATAAGTTTGACGTCAGGGTCTCTCAGGATGAACCCTAATGTCGGATGAATGTTGTAGTAAAGTTGTAACGATGTTGCGATGACTTTCGTTATGTTACTATGTTTTTCTTTTTCTTATAATTTTTTTTTTTTTTTTTTGAAGTTGGAATGCCTTTCGGAAGATAAAATGCTGTTGGGATGACACTGAATGAGCGACCCGAACACAATGTTGCGAATCCAACCTCAAAACAATGCAGTCGTAACCTTTATCCAGAGCATTTTTGTTTCATGTGTTCATTTATTCATTCAGCATTTATTCGCTCAGGATCAGATCACATCCCTGGTCCCTTAAGTTCCTACTGTAACAGGGTTTAATATTCTCTGATCGGAGATCAGGACGGACACAACGGCTTCCCACACACAGTGTGTGTATCTCTTGCCACGCATCACTTGTTATGTCAAGCATATAATGTTATGTCTGTGTTTCATTTTCTTTTGGGAATAGTATCGTGAGGGGTGTCTTACCTTCCAAAATACTCTACTGTATATGGCTCAGTCGTCCGCACTGTCGCCTCCAGGGTCACTCCAGGGTTAAGGTTCGATTCCCCCCTTGGGTCTGTGTGCATGGGGTTTTGCACGCGTTTGGTGGGTTTTCTCCAGGTACTCCGGTTTCTTCTCACAGTCTAAAGACATGCAGATCAGGCTAATTGGCGTTCACAACTTGCCCGTAGTGAGTGTGTGTGTGTGTGTGTGTGTGTGGTCATGTGCCCACTATTTCCTGGTATAGGCTCCAGGCTTCCTGTGACCCTGTTTAGGATGAGTAATATAGAAGATGAAATGAAAATGAAATATTTATTAGTTAATCTTAATTTTAATTATTTTTTTAATTCAATATAAGTGATAAAAGTCACTAACATGTTACACAGATGATACACAACATTAAACGAATATAAATATAAATATAAATGAATAAACATTAAAATGTGTTTTTTTTTTCTTTTACTATTTTGGAAATAAAATAATATAATAAAATGATAAAACATTGTTCATATCTACACGTAGGTGGCCACGCCAAATACACACCACACTGAAGTTTACAGCAGATTTTTTTTTTTTCTTTTCCTGTCGATGTTTGTCACACGTTCATTTCAAAGTAATCCCAAACGTATTTGTACAAACCTATAAAGTATGATATTGAGTTTCAGGTAAATTAAAAGTGCAAGGCTTTAAACCAGATGCAGAAGTCATAATAATGGCCAGTTTAATCAGCCTACAGCTTCAGGTTGGTTGCTTTACATTTCATCCACCTAATGAGCTGGTGATGAAGAAAACGTGATGCAAACTGCAGTACAGTCTCCCAAAGTGTACAGTACATCGTCCAGTGGACATGGGTACAGGGCTAACGTGGAATCGGACTCTAGTTACAATGAAAGTTGTACTTTGAAAATTATGCCCATTATGGTGCCTTAAGTGGTTAGCACTTATCAACTTGCACCTCCAGGGTCGGGGTTCGAATCCTATCTTGGGGCCTATTTGCCTTGCCTACGTTTACTGTATATTTAACTCATTTGGCTGTTGATTTAATCTAAAGCAGTTTATAGTTGAGACGGAGTGCAGCCAAGCAGTTGAGGCTTGTGTGCCTTGTTCAAGGCCCCGACAGTAACAGTGCTGGGATTTTGAACTCCAAGATTTAACCCCATAGTCGCCACTTCATCCTTTAGTTATGGAATTTTTTTCATATGTGACACATTATTCTCTTAAAACATAAGGTGTCAGCTGTGGGGATCAAGCTTTAGCATCGGTTTCTCCCATCTGTTTTCGATGAAACTTAGCTACATGTGCTAATTTCATCAGAACCGACGTTAAGTAGCTTCTGTTTATGTACAGCCGAATGAAGCGGTGGAGACTGGTGCCATAGTAGTGCACTCAAAACAAACCATTGATGTTAGTGGTTCTTAAAGCTCCAGTGTACAAACTGTAAAAAGAAGTAAGCGTTCGATCCAGCAGTTATGTTGACGTAAAGTTCTATAAAGTAGAATCCACATCATGCACTCCTACCTTCAGCAAATAAGACTGTGCCCTCATGGGCAGTCTTGGTAACTCTTGAGAAGGTCATCAAGTTGAGAACACTTTTCAGGATCATTAAGGTTGCACTTTGAATAACTCTCCAAACTAACAGGTTCTTGGACAAAAAAACTGAACGAAGTTCACGACAAAATTATGCCAAGATATAGTGGTTGTGTTAATGACATCCCAAGTCACTTAAATGGATTAGTTGAATGTTTATCAGCAGACTGTGGGAAGTAGTCAGTCAAAAGCAGAAGTGGGAGGTCCTGAGTAAATGTTCTGCGATGCTATACCTAAATACATATTTCACATATCTGGTCCTTGCTTGAATATTTTAAGGATATTTTTTTAGTTCCACTCTGCTCAAAAGTAAAGCAAACTTCAGAGTTGTGTTACATAACCGTAGTTGGTGGACTTTCGAGGGGTCGCTACAGCGGACCATCCAAACCGCACACAACTTGCCACAGATATTATGCTGGATGCTGATGCAACCCTCCCATTTTATCCGGACTTGGGACCACCGGCACTGCATCCAGTGGCTGGAGTTTGGGCATCGGGTGGGATTCAAACCCGGGCTTCCACATGGCAGTCGAGAAACCTACCACTGAGCCAACAATGCATTACATAACCACAATGGTGTTATATTTGAAGCAGGAGTCATGCACCCTTCTGACTATTTTGCAACACTTGTTTGAATCCTGGTCAGGGGTTAAAGGCATTGGACTACAGTTCAGAAGGTCCCAGGACCTTCAAATCCCATGACCACTAAGTTGTCCCTGTCCCCTGCAAAATACCAAAATGTAAATTCAGATCCAGAGAGAATGAATTTCTGCTAGTACAAGACCTGTATTTTACAACGTAAGTAAATTTGAAGATGAGTCCTTTTGTACTTTCACTTAAGTACAACAGTAAATGGAGGACTTTTACTTTTACTTGAGTAATATTTGCTCTAGGGAATCTTTCCTTCAAGTAAGTACAGGATTTACAGTATGTACTCTGGTCAAAAGGCTACTTCTTGGCCATGTAACACCCTCTAGATGTTTCGGGTGAGGTATTAGAAACAAATCAGGCCCTTTCCAAACAACAGGTCTGGTTGAAGTAAACTTTTAGGATCAATAGCAGCGAGCAGTTTTCCACCATGAGACGGAACAGGTCTCTGTCTTCTCCATAACTGTCTTAGTGTTTAAAAAAAAAAAAATCGCTGATTCGGACATTCTCACATCCCGCTAGCGACTGTTTTCCGCTGCCCATTCATGCATGCTGGGTCAGGGAGACGTAATGAAATGTCGAGGCAGGTCTAAGTTTGTTGCACTTCTGACATGAAACGCAAGCCGAGAATTATATAAAGGCCTGTGTGGGAAAAGTGCTTTGAGCTTTGACTGAAGATCAAATCAGGCTGTGAAGAAACTGCTGAGCTGCACAGCCATTTTTATCCAGTGTTTTCGTTACCATGTGCTGGGTTTCTGTTTCCGACGTGATGCTTAGCCAGAGGCTCTTCTACACCTGCGCAAAAGCGTAAAATCTCCTAGTTCTTCGCGCGCTCCTTTCTCCTGGTACAGAAGCCCGTTATATTGACCCGCTAATAAGCCATTAAGGTGCAAAAAGCCTGCCTCAGCCATTGTTTATTTGTTTTATAATTTCTCCAGATTCATATTGAGTCATTTTGCAAACTATGTCATTATTCTTCAAGAAGTTTTTTTTTTTTTTTTTCTTTTGGTTTTTGTTTAAGATCTATTACTGCTCTTTATTGCAATTGCAGTGGTACCCCATATTCTTTTTCAGTTTCTTTGAAAATTCACACCAACCTGACTCACCTCTACTGCTCATTCGGCACTTTTCTTCACCTCCCGAACACTGTTATTATTCTCCACATCCATTGCTTTACTGAGACTGGAAAAGCCAGAGTTAAGTACCCAGACTGTGAGTGTGTTTTTTTTTTTTGTTGTTGTTTTTTTTGTTTTACCCATGCAGCTTTGCTCGTTCTTCACTGAGATGCATGCTGATTGGGTCATCGAATGGTCTGGCACAACTCCGTCTTCTTCCTCAGTCGGATCCAAAATGGCAGCGGCAGCAGCTGGGGTTGCTTGTTAGACGTCCGCGTGAGATAGGAGAGGAAGTGCAAACACATGGTGCTGTTAGCATTTACTTAGAAAATATAAAGGAGGGACGTGAGGTAAGGACAGAGATGAGTTTTCTCTTCACTATGGAAAATGGGAATAAACTGGTAAACCGTATCTCAAAGATGATTTTGTATTATAAGAAGAATCATGGAGGAGTTGATCGTGGCTGTCGATGGTGTTGGTGCTGCATCCGCTCACCTGTCAGCCGTCATGCGGTGAATAATGTTCCTTTTGTTCTCTGCTTCTTCTGAGACACATCAAGCAAGTCAGTTACATCGTTACAACAAAAAAACAGGAAGGAAAAGAAGTTGTTGTTGTTGTTGTTGTTGTTACCTTCTTCTTCTTTTTCTTCTTCTTCTCCTTCTTCGGCTGCTCCCGTTAGAGGTCGCCACAGCGGACCATCGGTCTCCGTCTACTGTGACTCTGTCTACCAACCTCCTGCATGTCTTCCCTCAGCACATCCATAAACCTCCTCTTCTCCTCCTGCCTGGCAGCTCCATCTCTAACGTTCTCCTCCTGATACACCCCTCATCCCTCCTCTGCACATGTCCAAACCATCTTAATCTGGTCTCTCTAACTTTGTCCCCAACCTGCACTGTCCCTGTAATATACTCAATCCCAATCTTGTCTCTCCCAAAGCAAAACCGCAGCACCTCCGGTTCTGACGCCTCCATATTGCACAACATCACTGCTGGTCTCACTTCCGTCCTGTCAACTTTCCCTTTCGTTCTTGCCGATACCTTTCTGTCACAGATCACTTCTGCTGCTCTTCTCCACCTGTTCCACCCTGCCTGCACTCTCTGCTTCACTTCTCTACCACACTCCCCATTGCTTTGGACAGTTTACCCAAAATATTTAGACTCACCCCCCATCTCCATCGTCTTCTTACTGACCTTCATGACTCTTCTCTCCACTGCATCCTTCCACCTCAACCATCTTTTGGGATAAATCCCGCCTTGTACGTTAGGATTGGTTACAAGGACCCAGTCTCGGCCGTGATTGGTTGGATGCTTTACCATGCATGAAATGCGAAGCTCCTTCTTCAGCCACAGACCCAGAAAATTTAAATCAGGAACAGGATCGGAAACTCATCACATGACCTATTGTTACCCCACATTTATGCGACAATGTCAATTGTTAAAAGCGCTATACAAGTAAAACTGAATTGAATTGAAATTTATCCTGACAACAGAGAAACGATCAGATGAAGCATTTACACGGCTAATATCTACCTACTGAACAAATGAGCAAAAGTTTACACCCCCGCCCCGTCATTCCGTCAGACGATTCCGGCTGATGTGACGCGATTTTATTCAGATTATTTTTGGAACGTTAGGCTTCGTGTACACGCACACACACCTGCTGAAGATTCCCTCCCGAAAAAAAAACCAAAAAAAAAATCACAACCAAGAATTCGAAAGCGCTCTGGTCTAATTAGGAGTCAAACATCAGCTGATTTACACAAAGCAGATGAATGAGAACTTTATACAGTAGACGTGGCACTCACTGAGTGTGCACGCAATTTTATTTGAATACACACACAAATCACACACACTTCCTCTTCTCTGACAAACATCAGAAGCGTAACAGACGAAGAGAGAGAGAGAGAGAGAGACGAGGAGGCTTTGAATTAGAGCACGGCCCCTTATTATTATCTAAGAGTGTGTGTTTTTTCTTTTTCTTTTTTCTTTTTCTTTTTCCTCTTCTTCTTTTTTTCCCCACACGCTGAGTTTTGCCAAGTTGAAGAGACTCGGGCCGAGGCTCTGAATAATTCAAGCTCTGTGGATTGTTCCGCTTAGCCAGTCCCTCCTGTGGATGCCAGCGGGCGACAATGTAACCCGAAATGCCAGGCTGGATGGCGAGCGTCACGTCGCTTGAGGACCTGAAGTGAGCGTTCCACGCAGTAATAGTGGACAATGGAGCTCTATAATGCAGAAATGAGACGGGGCTCGGGGCGGCGAGGGGGAATGTTTCAAATACCAGCCATGCCCACAGGGAAAGAGTGTGCTCGCGCACACGCACACACACACACACACACACTTTCTTCTGTTCTTTTTCTCTCTCTTCTCGTGCCATGTTCTCACCCTTTCCCTTTACTGTGCTCTCTTTTTCTTTTTCTTTTTTTTTATTCTGTTTGTGTGTTTTGTCGAGATTCGATGCTGTTCGCTTTGGAAACTGTGCTCTCTTTCCCGTTATGCATACTGTAGCTCCCGCTGCGTCCTTGTGTACCTGTGTGTGTGTGTGTGTGTGTGTGTGATGTAGGAACAGGTAAATGGCAGCAGTTGGCAGAAGAAGTAACTGTCAGCTGAATGCTGAACCCACTCGCTGCCCTGACATCCTCAGGCAGTTCAGAGCTGGAACACAGCCCAGGCGCACACGCACACAAACACACACACACACACTTATACAACTTCCACTCTTTCTTTCATTCTCCCTTCTCTTCTGCGTCTCTCCTTCTCTCGGTCTCGTTCTCCCACCGCCTCCACAAGCCACGAGCCTCCCTCGTCCTGAACTCTTTGATCCTGCTGTCACGTTATCATGTCAATCCCTTTCATAGGCGCCCTCTGGAGACGTGTAATGTGATTGATCGCGTGTGAGCGCTGGTTACAGTGATGAAAGGGTTTAACCTTTAGAGCCCTAAAGGGATCCGGGCTTCCTCGGCGCGCGGGTTTTATTGTCCAGAGCTGAAGATTTTATAGACCTTTTATAGAGTGAAAACCAGATGCTGTTGTTGTTGTTGTTGTTGTTGTTGTTATTGTTGGGTTTGGATTCGGAAAATCATAATCACATTTAATGCGCACTAACGGGTCAAAGCTCTTGATCTCTGTATCTGCATGATATCACGCGTTGTCCTGCTGCCATGTGATTGTCTGATTTAAACGACTGCAGGTGTGCAGGTGTTCCTATTAAAGTGGACAGTGGGTTTGGTCTACACTATTGTCTTGTGCATTTTCAATCCATCATTAAAATGAAAAAAGGGCTTTAAAAAATATCAAAACACCTACAAAGTTCAATATTTCCTCGTTGTTTCAAAGTATGAGGGGTGTTCAAGTCAAACCGAGACCTTTGATTGTGCAGAATAACAACAGAACACAGTTATTTATTTCTCTATATAATCCCCTGCTACACTAATGTACTTATCAGCGTTTCACTAGAGCTTGGACACTATCAAGGTAGAAAATCTTCTCAATACACTGTGATCGGACTATCTGTCTGATTCATGTCTGAATCGCCGGCCTCCCAGGATTCCTCAAACATGAGGAGATCAGGACTCTGGCGATGAACGTGGCAATGACTCCCAGCCGAGTTCCTGTAATGTGCAAGTGGATCAGGTGTTCCATCACTGAATGTTCCCGGGAGCGACTGCTGTGCCGTGTGCTCCGAGCCACCCCGAGGGGATCGTCATTCACGGATGAACAGCCTCCTTTAAAAACTTTTCACCGTTCAAATAAGAGTCTCATCACCGAACTGTGCTTGAAGTCTTCTGTAAATGTCAATCGCTTTCACGCCTTCATTCACCGGAAAGTTCATCACTCGTCCCAGTTTGACTATAACGACCCGTGTGTATTAGTAATATTGGTTTAGTTAAGTATAGAACTTGCTGTAACTTATATAAAGTATATGAGTTGTAACAGTCCGGATTCTGATTGGTCAGAAGGTGTTAATCAGTTTTCTACGGTGGCCGAGAAGCGCAAAACAAAATAACCAAATCACAAACAAAATAAGAAATTTGAAGACAAAATAAAAAAAACTAAATGACAAAACCAAAATAACAAAATAACAAGCCACAAACAAAATAACAAAATTTGAAAACTAAATAACAAAACGAAAACAAAATGACAACAAAATAACAAACCTACAATCAAAACAACAATCCTACAAACAAAACAACAAACCTACAAACAAAATAACAAAATCAAAAAACAAAATAAAACCAAAAAAAAACACACAAACAAAATAACAAACCTTTAAACAAAATAACAAGCCTACAAACAAAAAAACAAACATACAAACAAAATAACAAACATACAAACAAAATAACAAAATCGAAAACAAAATAAAACTGAAAAAAAATCACAAACAAAATAACAAAATCGAAAACAAAATAAAACTGAAAAAAAAAACACAAACAAAATAACAAATCTAAAAACAAAATAACAAACCTACAAACAAAATAACAAAATCGAAAAAACAAAATACAATCGAAAGCAAAATAAAATAAAACCCGAAAACAAAATCACAAACAAAATAACAAACCTACAAACAAAATAACAAACATACAAACAAAATAACAAACCACAAACAAAATAACAAAACCGAAAATAAAATAAATGAATCGCAAACAAAATAACAAAACAGGTGTCCGTTCTTTGTACGTCGCTTGAAACATCTGAAAATCCATTGAAACATTGCTTCAACGGAATTATAAAAAAAAAATGAACTCATGGAACAGGCCTGGACAAAAATGATGGCACCCCTAACTTAATAGTTTGTTGCACAACCTTTTGAGGCAATCACTGCAATCAAACGATTCCTGTAACTGTCAATGAGACTTCTGCACCTCTCTGCAGGTATTTTGGCCCACTCCTCATGAGCAAGCTGCTCCAGTTGTTTCCGGTTTGAAGGGTGCCTTTTCCGGACAGCATGTTTCAGCTCCTTCCAAAGATGCTCAATAGGATTGAATTAATATGTCCCTTTGGTCACATTATTTTCAGTATTTTCTAGGGGTACCATCATTTTTGTCCAGGTCTGTTCCATGAGTTTATTTTTTTTTAATAATTCTGTTGAAGCATGGTTGAAAAGCAATGTCTGACTTTCATTGGTTAACATTCATAGAATTCTTATTTATTATTACTTTTGTCAGATTAAAGTTATTTCTGTGACCATTGTGAGTACCTAAGCAACAGTAAGTGTCACCTCAAAGTTCCACCAACTTAAATCTAAAGCGCACTGGTGGCTCAGTGGTACTGTAGGTGTTTCGATGACCCTGGTTCGATTCCCGCGTTGGATTGAATGTACTTTATTTGCAACAAGTTCAACAAACTCAAATATTGATAGTTCTGTTTACTTAAAATTGGAAACATCATTACTTTTAAAAAAAAATTATGTAACTGATGACTTCAGATATCTTGAGTTTTGCCAACTTAATCGGGTTTACAGTGTAAAAGTGAAGTAGAAGAACAAGTATAGTAAGAAGTATATTGTCATGCTGTGCTAAAGGATCCTGTCTATCACGCAATACACGAGGAATTTGAAAAACTCTGTGAATAATCATCACACCTTCAGTAACTGGTTGCTCTCTCAGAAACGGACAAGACATGACTGCGACAGATTTGAAAAAATAACCTCCACTTATACAGACGCAATCGGGGGACAGAATGCTACATATGATTAGACACACACGGAGATTAACACACGAATGATGACCACAGACACACACACATGTATACATATACTGTATTTATATTTAAATACACCCATCCATATTCATGCAAGATACTTTTCTTTTCCCCGCGGAGTCAGTCTGCGTCAGTCATGCTCTTTATCCAATCAGATGTGATCTCGCCATTTCAACCAATCATAACCCGCCAGGAGCGCAGGATAAATCCTGTTTACATGAAATAAACCTGCTCCCGAGCAGCTTTAAGCTTACGGACATGTTGCTATGACAGCAAGCGCGAGGTTCGCCTCGAAGAACGAAACAATCCAAGATCAGGACAAATCCACAACAATCAAATCCAGCTAACTGAGTCAGCGACGTACGAAGAACGGATCCCTGAAGAAGAAAAATCACAAACAAAATAAATAAACCACAAACAAAATAAAAAAACACAAACAAAATAACAATTCCAAAAACAAAATAACAAACTCGAAAAACAAAACAACAAAATCACAAAAAAATAACACCACAAACAAAATAACAAATCCTAAAACAAAATAACAAATTTGAAAACTTAAAAAAAAAAAAAAAACACAAACAAAATAACAATTCCAAAAACAAAATAACAAACTCGAAAAACAAAACAACAAAACCGAAAACAAAATCACAAAACAAATAACACCACAAACAAAATAACAAATCCTAAAACAAAATAACAAATCCTAAAACAAAATAACAAATTCAAAAACAAATTTGAAAACTTAAAAAAAAAAAACACAAGCAAAATAACAATTCCAAAAACAAAATAACAAACTCGAAAAACAAAACATCAAAACCGAAAACAAAATCACAAAAAATAACACCACAAACAAAATAACAAATCCTAAAACAAAATAACAAATCCTAAAACAAAATAACAAATTCAAAAACAAATTTGAAAACTTAAAAAAAAAAAACACAAGCAAAATAACAATTCCAAAAACAAAATAACAAACTCGAAAAACAAAACATCAAAACCGAAAACAAAATCACAAAAAATAACACCACAAACAAAATAACAAATCCTAAAACAAAATAACAAATCCTAAAACAAAATAACAAATTCAAAAACAAATTTGAAAACTTAAAAAAAAAAAAAAAAATCACAAACAAAATAACAAACCAAAAACAAAAATATAAAAGTGAAATCAAAATTAAAAAGCAAAACAATTCCAAAAACAAAATATCAAAACCGGAAACGAAAAACAAAAAAATCAGAAAACACAAGAACAATTCTGACAACTCCTGTGAGGCTGCAGTACTTCTTGTATATCTTATATTTCACACTATGTCACATACTGTAGTCACTGTACTGTAGTCATACGGAGTCTTGTCCAAATAGCGATAAGACTTTCACTCGCAAACTATACCCACCTTTTCTGATCCGTCTGAAATCTGTCTGTGTTTTCTGATTTATTTTGTTTCCAGGTTTGTTTGTTTTTTGTTTCTGTTTTGCCCTTCTTGGCCACCGTAGTTTTCTCTGCACTCTAATGCACTCGTTCTAATGTAACACTCTACTGTTTATTAGACGAGCGGCTCATATTCACTGGGGCGTCTACTGTAGGACTGAAGCTTTACATCATCGAAGACTCAGATTAAATGCATTAAAAGTCTAGTGTTATTTCACAATACAAGATGTGCAAATGGAAGGAGTCTCCAGTGTTCGCCTTGTTAGCGATGTGCTTGATCTAAAGTATCAGCTTATAGTAGGTAAGAAAATGTGCATAATCACTGATTTGCTGTTTTCTTGTTTTTTTTTTTTTTTTAATTGATTTTCATTTATGGAAGGAGTCTCCGCTGCCAGCGCCAGTCAGGAAACTGCTAGAACAAAGAAGTCATACAAGAACTCATTTGTTTTGTGGATGTTAAATGTACAGTATATACAGTACAAATGCAGCTCATCATCTGGAAAGCTAATAGTTGTTGGAGCTGGAGCTGAGTTGAGATCAGACATGCAGGCATCCGGAGCACGGGTCTGATCCACACGGGGCGAAGTGACATGCTCGCTTACTGTGTGTGTGTGTGTGTGTGTGTGTGTGTGTGTGTGTGTGTGTGTGTGTGTGTGTGTGCATGAGATCCATCTTAATTAGTCTTATGCTTTTTCCGACTGCAGTCTGAAGGTCTCCCTTCTGAGTGATTAAGACTGAGAGAATTAAACAGAACTGAGCCGTTCACTTGAATGTGACTTTAGACGAATGTGAAATCTTGTAATTCCAGTGTGAGCTCAGAGCCGTTACTGATAAAAGCTCCAGTTTGGGGACGTGTCCGTGGGAAAGACAGGACCTTGTCCATTTCATCATCATCATCATCATCATCATTGTCATGTTATTATTATTATCATTAGTAGTAGTAGTAGTTGTTTGTTTCTTTATACTTATCGCTATATACACAGTTAAAATATTATTTTATATATTATATAGTTCAGGAAAAAAAAAAAATTAAAAGTAAATAAATGTAACATAATAATTTATTCAGTGTTTTTTTCCAGTTAACTGATTTGCTAATTAGTTAATAAAATGTATGTAATATTTAATGTTGTTGTTTACATTTAAATATAATATATAATTTGTTTTAATACATTAACACATTTGAATCTCGGAGGGCGTTCAAGTCAAACAGGGACTTCATTTCTGCTGAATGATGGTCGTGAAAACGATTGATATTGACCTCAGACTTGACACACAGTACGGTGATGAGACTCTTGGCTGCAGTAAAACATTGGAACGATGCAAAAGTTCTAAAGAAACCCACATGTACGTGACCTCACTCCAAGCCATTTCCACATGTTCGGATCGTTAAAGGAGTTCCTGGGAGGCCGGGGTTACAGACGTGAAGCTGGCAGTCTGATCATGTCTCTGGTGCTCTGAGAAAACGCTCTGCCTTGATGGGGTATCCAAATGAATCAGAAGTCCCGGTTTGACTTGAACGTACCTTGAGTGGGAAAATTATATTTAAAAAAATAATAATAATATCTGTGATTTTTATATTAAATTGTTTGCTTTTCTTTTCTTTTTACTGATGTGTTTGTCATTAGAGTGATTATATTTATTTATTTATTTATTCACTCTTTGGGTTTACATTTAAATGACTTTAGAAAATGATTTTAAACGTTATTACAGTATGTCACTGCAAATTAATTAGTAAAAATTTTAACTCGTGTTTTTTTTTTTTTTTTTTTTTTTTGCTCCACTTTTGACCCTCGACAAAAACACACAGATGTCTTAAAGTCCATCGAACCCTAACGCCATCATCACTTTCCTCTCATTATGCAGAACAGAGGCTGATTAATTAGTGGTAATGATTTAATGTCTCCACTTCAGCAGAATAACATCCCATTCTGAGGACACCTGTCCCCTCCTGATGAAATCTGTCCTCTCAGTTCCTGCGCCTCTTCATCTTGTGTATCTACAGTACCCAACCTCTGATTTGTCCATCACTTCTCTCTCTCTCTCTCTCTCTCTCTCTCTCCATCTGCCTGTCCCTGTCTGTCTCGCTGTCTCTCTCTCCCTGTCTTTCTCTCCCTACCTGTCTCTCTGTCTCTCCCTGTCTGTCTTCCTCTCTCTCTGTCTCTCTTTCTCTCGCTCTCTCTCCCACACACACACACACACACACACACACACACACACACACACACACACCAGCATGACATTTTAAAATACCACTCGGGAAGTTATTCCAGAAGCACACACACACATTTTTGTGTCTTTATTTAATAATTTACTGCTATCTTTACCCTGCTGGTTTTAAACCCACAGAAAAGATTTATTTTCTAAAATATTATTCCGAACGTTGTTGTGATGTTGATGGTTGTGGTTGACAGCGTGACTGAACATCATTACAGCCAAATACTTCCTATTTGTGCTCGAGTTCTGAGGAAGTTCTGGGAGAAAACCGGAGGATCCAGTAGGAGGATTAAAACAGTGAGGGGAAACCAGAGGAAACGCATCTCGTAGCTGGTCTGTTCATCCTGAGAGTGTAGAGAGGAATCCTCACTTCTTCATCCTTCACTGAATAAACGCTTATTCTTAACTTTGTTCTTGAAAGTGCTCAGACCTGTTCAAGGAGAAAATCTCAATGATGGGACGCGAACCTCAATGAGCCGTGTGCGGTGTGTCGCGGAGAAACGGAGGGGGTGGGGGGGGGGGGGGGGGGGAAGGGGGGCTGGACAAGAAGAAGCCTCTCTCACTTGTTCTCTATATATTCACTTTCTTAATTTCTTTCTTTCTTACTTGGTTGCCTTTGCTCTTCAATTCTTTCTTTTTTTTTCCTTTTTGTTATGTCTTCTTGTTACTTGTCTTTATTTCTTTCTTCCATTCTTTTTCCTTTCGCCTTTCTTATTTCAATTTCTTTCTTTCTTTCTTTCTTTCTTTCCTTTTTTTTGGATTGGTTGGCTTTTCTCTTTCTTTTTTCGTCTGATTCGTTTATTGTCATTGTACAAGGAATTGAGGCACAAACAGTAGTGAAAAAAATAGATATAAAACTTTCCTTCTTTTTTCTTTCCTTTTTAATTGACTTCGCTATTTCCCTTTTGTCTCTTTCTTCCTTCCTTTCTTTTGTTTTTTCATTCTTTCTTTCTCTTTACTCTCATCAAATTTTTTCCTTCCCTCCATCTCACTTACTCTCATCTTTGTTTCATTCTTTCTCTCTTCTTGCTTATTATTTCTCGTCCTCCGTCCTCCGTCCCTCTGCCTCATTCACTTCACCTCTGGCTTTCTTGTTCTCTTCTCTTCTTCTTGTTTTTTCTTCTCTTCATAATATTTCCCTCAGTCTCTTGGTATCTCGGAGTTTTCTTTATGGCCGCGACTGTACGGTCCAGTACACTAGTATGGAGCGTCACAAGTAAATAAAACAATACAAGCAACAGAGAATGAGGGCTGCCCTGATATGAGCAGTCAGAAATGAAACACTTGGGAGGAGTGCTGCTGTGGGAAAACAATCCACGATGGTCTGGTGCGATGCGTCCTGAGAGATACGTACATTTATTAATCATTTTTTATTATTATTTTTTTTTAATAAGAGATCGTACTGTGTAAACTTGTATGGTTTGGAAGGTGGGTGTGTACTTATGATATCACCTGTCATTATGATGGGGCAGATGAGATCATCGGGCCAGGAGTCTTTGGCGCTTGTGTTCAGAATTTCCTGCGCGTTTTTATTTGCTTTCTGTCCCATGAACTGTTCTTTGGACACGAGTCTATCACTGCGACGGTTCCATCAACTTTTTATTTATTTATTTATTTATTTATTTCTTGGAGAACTAAGAGGATGCAGCAAGTTCATAAATATCTCTTGGACCTTTATGACTTATGTAATATAAATTGCCACTGTTGTTCCTCGGAGAGTACGTGGAAGTCTCTACCGTCGCTACATTTTCATCATCTTTCTTAATCTTATTTCAGTCTATTTTCTTCTCCGGTCGGCTCTAATCTCTCCGGGTAAGCCAATTGCAGAAAGAGAAATGGACTTTCTGTACATGATTTCTGTATAACACTCATTTCCATCTTCCACTCGGCAGATTCCAGACCCCGGGTCGCTTCCAATTGTGTGTCTAATTGATTACTTCCCATGCAATTACGCTTGTGTCATACTCAATATTTCACCCTTTGAGGCATGTTGGCTGGGTAGGAGGGGTGTGACGGTGCTCATCTGAAGGACATCAGAACTCTGTATCTGCGTTTTCGCCGCCGCCTTATTAATCTTCCCGTGCTGGCAGGACGCCGCAGTGAGCAGCGCCGTGAACGCGAGGTTGTCCAAGTGGAAAAGGTGATAACCGATGTCGGGGGGCCCCCCCTCGTCCCCGTGAGGCGGGCCGTCGCTACGCCGTGAACCAAAAAAAAAAAAAAAAAAAGATGGAAACGACATTTCTGTGCGAAACTGACCGAACGGAACGTCCTCGATGCCGTCAGCTGGAACCGGCTGAAACAGGTGCCCGTTAATTAAGCTTCAGAGAAAATGGCACATTTTTACGAAACAATGAAGCAGCAGCCAGATCTGCTCGATTGTCTCTCCGAGTTCGCCAGCCCAGATTCATTTACTCCTCTCGTTTTGCTGACTGCTTTCCCATTAATGAGGGCACGTGGGACTAAATTGGAATAAAGTACATAATAATGCAATGATGGCAGATTAAAGCACTTTCAAAGCCTTTATTACTGGAGACACCTGACCCGGTGAATAAATGAATGATAATGGGCGTGCACGCGCAGGCGCAGGCTTAGCGGACCGCTCAGAAATGTAGCCATGTAGGAAGCGCGAGATACAGTCGTGGTTGACCTTCCGTACACACGGCGTCCTGGAAAATCACTCGCTTCTATGACGCATTAAATAACATATGTTGTTTTTTTGGCTGCTCCATCTAAAGGCTCGCTGAAGAGGACGATCTGATCCGCGCGTTAAACGACTCGGGTTTTATGCCAACTGCCCTTTCTGGAACAAGCCTCACATTGGTATCCGGGCTTGGGACTGGCACTAAGGATGCCCTCCCTCCCTCCCTACATCCAGTGACTGAGAATCTGGGCCTTCCACGTGGCGTGTGAGAAGCAGTGGCGGCCGGTCAATACGGGGCGCCAATACAGGGGCGCCGCCCCCCCTTAAAGTTAGGCAGAGAAGAATGCTCCATTAACATGTAATCATTTAACATAATGATTATTTATTTTAATCATGAAATAAAGTCATTTAGTCACAATATTCCGCTGTATTTCTTAACATAATTTATTTGCAATTAAAAGAAAATCGAAACTGTATTACGTTCATTTGTATACGCGGAACGCCGGACAAACGAGTGTCTATGTAGGCGCGTACATTTTTGAAAAGCATGTGACCTGAGGCTGAGCTCTGATTGGATTTTGTCAAATCATCCTTCGGGAGCAGCTCTGTGCGCCCCGAACCCTCCCACTTTTGTTCTTAGCGAATCAATATTGTTTTTAAACATTTGGGCTCATGTGATTGGACCATTCTCAACCAGTCTGTTCCAGCACTTCTTATGACAAGCGGAGCTGCCGACTGGATGCGATGTGAGTCATGTCTTTATTTTATACTAGTACAGTAGTAGTGATGCTAAATCACCTGATAAATGCCTATTTTCAGGCGAGCCCCCCCAAAACATTTTTTGCACCAGCCGCCTCTGGTGAGAAGACTAAAGTCGACTAAAATGAATATATAATATTTCTGAAACGCCAATAAATTGTGTCTTAATCAAGCTTAGATAATAACTTGTTCATAGCCAAAATAGTCTGGAAATAGTTTTTTAAAAAAAGCTGAAAAGTAAAAAAAAAAAAAAGTTTTATATGACATATAATCCCCTTGGTGTCATGTTTCCTTTGTGTTTTGCTTTATTACTTGTAGTTGAACATCACATACACAAGATATACAGTACAAAGCTCCATCATCCCGTCAAAAAGACATTAGGGCACAAGGAAACTCATCACAGGGCACAAGCACACGCTGACACAGGCGATTAGGAAACGCCAATCAACCTACATCGCATGTGTTTTGACTGTGGAAAACAGTATACACAGAGGGGAACCCATTAAGCACTGGGAGAACATGCAAGGACACAGATCGGAGAGGAAATTCAAACCTATTTCCTGAGCCAACGGGCTGCTGGTGTCACACCATTCATTGTTAGAAAGGTTGAATACCAGTGATGCGATAACTAACAGAATGATTCAGTTAAATTCAATTGGATTTTAATTGTTTAGCACTTTCATGAAATGGGCATTGTGGCATTGTCAGTTTTACATAATAATAATAATAATAATAATTATTATATATATATATATATATATATATATAATATGCATAAATAGAAATATTATCAATTCTATTACAGTCGACGCCCGACGTTGGCAGGGGTTACGTTCCTAGAGCTCTAGCGGATTGTCAAGAAACAAAAATTTTGGTCAAAAAATGCAAAAAGAAAAAAAATGCATGAAAAAAATCTGGTCAAAAAATGCTTTTTTAAAAAAAAATAGTTTTAACCCTAAATGTGCTCCAAAACACTTTAATTTCAATGTAACTTTTATTTAAAATTCCACTTAATACATTACCCTTAAAGAACGTAACGGTGAACCCGTATATTGTACAGTCCTGTCCTGCTGTGTCTCCCACAGTGCTAGAATGGAAGATAACGATGTTACCCCTCTATACTGTATGTACTGTAACTCAAGCAAGTGCGTTTTCTTTGGTACTAAAAAAAAAATTATACACTCTTAAATTTTATATGGAAATTTAGCTAAATTTACATTAATATTTATGTTACAAAATTAGTAAATGATATAGTGTAGCGTGTGAGTGTGAGTGTGTGAGTGTGTGTGTGTGTGTGTGTGTGTGTGTGTGTGTGTGCCCCACGATGGATTGGTGCCATGTCCAGGGTGTAACCTGCCTTGTGCCGGAGGTCTCCCCGGAAAGGCTCCAGGCCCCCTGCGACCCGGAATACAGAAAAAAGTAGAAAATGAATGAATGAAAGATGAATGACATATTCTAATTGATTTCATAATTGTAAAAATGATTGTTTGATGAATCATGGATAAACCACTGGATGTAACCCACCCGCTCTGATTTCCTCCCCGACCCTTCCGGTCTCAGGTGAGACAATGTGAAAGTCATTATTACCAGTTAATAACTAAATAACCGTAACACATGGTATAACATACGGCACTGTATACAGAGACACAGCGGGTAATATTGTTTTCTACATTACATTTTAAACCTGATTCATTCACATCAACCAGTTTAGAATTTTAGAAATCACATTTTCAACATGGTCCTCTGATGGAAAACATGAAGCGAAGCCCTTTCTCCTCCCTGCAGCTCAGAACAGCGGCGCAGACGCTGCGTTTAACCACTTTCATACATCATTACCATCATTACCACCACGTAAAGCGCTGCAGGAAATTTGACACTTTCATTTGATTTATTCATTTTAAACACGCAGTTTTTGACCATTTAAGAAAAACAAAAGGCTGCTGAAGTTGTGCATATTTTGAAAGAATTACACAAATCAGCATGCTCGAATAGTGTGAGAGAGCGCTCCTACACAAAGTGTCGTATAATTAAATAAACATAATCAATGTGTGATGAAAGGAAATTTCCTTTTTGTAATATAATACAAGGTGTCAAAAACAATCTGCAACATTCCTACTAATAATAATAATAATAATAATAATAATAATAATAATAATTCACTGCAATTTTCTCACTTTTTAGTGAGAAAGCTAGCTTGCTATGTAGCAAGTCGACTACCATTGTGTAACAAAATTCTTGTCAAAATAGGATTAGACAAAAAACACTCATCTGGAGCTACACGTTTACCTCTGAGTGTCTTCCTGACATCATTTGCATATTAGCAGGGGAGGAACGTAATTATATACTTAAATATTGTTTTCATTTATTTGTACTTTACCGAATTGAACTTAACATAACATTAAAAACTTTATTTCTATTGCTATAGTAAAATACTTTTTTTTCCCCCCCTATTTCTCATATTTATTTATTTAAAACTTCAGAGCCCTTGTTAGGAAAGCTTCTCTTGAACGTATGATTAGTTTATTATTAACAATTGAATTACGTTTCATTTTATTCCAGTCAATAAAATGTATCAAATGAAACTATCATGAATGACACAATTTTGATTGATTGATTGATTTTTATATTTGAGTACAATTATAATATGTTCTACAATTATTGGCACCCCATGTAAAGATTAGTAATGAAAAAAAAAAATAATAATAATAATAAAGTGCTGGGCAAAAGTGAAGTAGTACTGTATTTAGTATTAGTTTAATTCAGAAAGAAAATACCTCACATTAAGAAGTAATCATTTTCAAGAAAAAAAAACATTTGTGTCATAATTATTGACGCCTCTGTAAATTACAGTGAACATACAGCTAGCATTTTAAATGTCCATTAGAGTTGATGTCAAGTAAGAAAGAAATATGTCGACCTTGCTTTGTTAAAAAAAAACAGCAAAATTATTCATTTTGTCCGCACATGGTAAGAGTGGCTATATATATATATATATATATATATATATATATATATATATATATATACATACAGTGGAACCTCGAATTGCGAGTAATGTGGTTTACGAGTGTTCCGCAAGCCGAGCAAAGATTTTTAACAATTCTTTAATCGGAAACCGAGCAAGTATTAGTTTACGAGCGCCGAGTATCATGTATCACGCATGCGACTCTTATTTTGACATCACTCTCTCATTTGACATCACTCTCTCCGTGCATCACTCTCTCATCTTTTCACCATCTTTTCGCAAACACACAGAAACTCAGCTCTGTCGCGATTCTTTTCAAAGGTAAGGTGCTGGTTCATTTGTTTTTTTTTTGTTTGTTTTTTTACTTTACAGCAGTGAAGCTCTTAGTATGCGCTCACGCCAGGTTCGAGAGATTTATTTTTTCCCTGTTAAAACGGTGTTTCCATTGTGTGTGTATGTGTGTGTATGTATGTGTGTGTGTGTGTGTGTTTTTGTTGTGAAACTTAAAAAGCGAGGTGGGGAGAGGGAGGAGGAGTGTTACTGTGTAAACGAGGTGAGGGAAGTGGCTAATTCCGCACACACACACACGCACACACACACACACACACACACACACACACACACACACACATACACGGCGCCTGCGCGCACCAACGGAAACACTTATCTGTCGGGATTTATTTGTACTTTTTTTTTTATGTAAAGTGCAGATTAATTTGTTTTATTTTCATTTTATATATTATATTAATTATTTTTATGTATTTATTTTTGGGGGCTGTGGAACGAATAATTAGAGTTTTCATTATTTCTTATGGGAAATTATTATTTGGTCCCACTTCCGGAACGAATTATGCTCGTAATCCAAGGTTCCACTGTGTATATATATATGTAATATAACTACAATTACGCCTCCGAGTGGCGCAGTGGTTAAAGCGCTCGCCCTATCATCCGGAGATCGCTAGTTCGAATCCCGGGTGGTGCTGTAACCTCTCGCAGCCGGAGGTCTAGAGAGAGCTGATTGGCCGAGCTCTCTCAGAGGGGAGGGATGAGAGGTACTTAGTGCTCCCACATTAATCACGGCTCTACAGCCAATCAGGGGCGTCTGTGAGCTCGCGCAACGGAGGGAGCGGATAGCGCTGTCCTCCGAGTGTGTTACGCCGCCCCCAACGGTGCGCGAGCGAGCAGTTCGAAAAGATGCGGTCGGCTGGCGTCACGTGGTTCGGAGGAAACACGTGATAGTCTTCGGCCCTCCCGGCTGAGTGGTAGTAGTAGCCTTAATGTGGGAGCCCCCTAGTGACGGGGAGGAATTGGACACGACTAAATTAGGGAGAAAATCGGGGAAAAATCCAAAAAAAATAAAAATAAAAATAAAAAACTACAATTACAATGGGCGCCTAATATATATATATATTATTACTTCTTAGGTACTACAACATTGTGTTACGTAAGACCTCTACTGTATTTTCACTTTTTCAGCTTGTGTGTATATGGGCCTCATGTACAGTATTGTGCAAAAGTATTGACTCCCTCATTAATTTAGTATCAAATTTAATTAAATGATGTTGATTAAATAAAAAAACAGGAACAAACATTTTACTGCCACAGGCTGCAAAGTGCCTAAATATACAATTTAAAAAAAAATGATTGTGTCTGTTCCAACCACTCAGCATTCAGCATCATCAGTACACTAATCACCGCCTGATCATCTGTCGTCATCTGCACCTGTTTCTCACTGGCTCAGGACTGAAGTTAGATGGGTTTTAATGATTCATGGGTCACGGTGTGGCTTAACAAACTAAAAACATTCCTCTGAACCTGCTCAGGTCCAGAGACTGGAGTGAAAATGACGAGAGACAAAACAAGCCTGGGGAAAGTCTGGAGCTCTGGAAGCAAAATATGAAGAAATGATTACTTTTGCACAGCACTGTACATCACAATCAATATGTAAACTTAATCTTCACTTGATCAGTGGTGATAATTAATCCTAACGAAGGATTCGTTAAATTTTTAGTTAACAAAAAAAATCTAGAAGGAAGTCGAGAGCATATGCGTGTCTCGCTATACCGTAAAATTCAACGCTGTAGAATGGACATGGGAAGTTAATTTGGAGTGGAAGTGTCTCAGCAAGGTCCGGACAGCGTTTCTAACCGACACTAGCAGAAGATTAACGTCTTTTTTTTTTCTTTTTCTTTTTTTTTTTTTTTAACTTGGATGAAGATGAAAGCAAGCAAAAGATGGAGAGAGCAAAAAAAAGGAAAAAAGAAAAGGAAGAAGGAAACAAAGCCTTGGGAAGTAAAGTTAAAAAGTGGAAGAATTCTTTTTCAAGGGCCGTGCTGTATGGTTTAGAGAATATTTAAATAAAAAGTGAGAGAGAGAGAGAGAGAGAGAGAGAGAGAGAGAGAGAGAGAGAGCTGTGAGAAGATCAAATGAAGAGAGTAGAACTCACTGCCTCGCTCGCCAAGCCGAGTACACTGGAGGAACCGCGCTCATTAATAATGGATTCAGTGTCATCATTAAGAATTTGAATGATTAAAATATAACTCCTGGCTTCAAACACTGTTCTCAGACGTGGGAATAAGAGAGAGCAAAGGGCCTCGTGTTTAAACTATGACTCAATTCTTCACTTACGGTAAAAAGTACAACTGAAAAAAAAAAAAAAAGAAGAAAGAAATCTGGGCGAGAGCAGGAAGGAGAACGTGGCGTAAAGTGAAGCTCGGGCGGCGGCGGCGCGCTGAATCTGACAGGAATAAAGTGGAGCAGTGACGTGAGGGCGCTAAAGTTTCAGACAGCAAGATCACAGCCGGGCGAATACAAACACGCGCAGGAATATAAATATCTTTTATGGCTAACGTTTATGTACAAGTAGACTGGGTAAGCAGTCTCCCCTCGAACCGTGTCCCGAACATGATGTACAAAATACCGGTCAGGAGCCGATGGGGACGGAACAAACCCTTCTACCGCACGAGAAGACTGACGGGGTGAGAGCGAACATGTGGAGCGAGAGGAAGCCGGACACGGCCGTGTGAGGGAGCCGTTACTATGGAGACAGTGACGCGTCAGGACGAGCGCACGCGTATACGGTGTACTGTAAATCTGCTCTACTGTCAGAGCCGCTGTTCGGTTCATCGACACCTCCCGACCAATCAGAGGCCAGCGCGCTGTCTGTGTCTTTGCTTCTGTTATTTCTTCATTCAATTTATTTTCTATTCCTTCCTCCGTTTCTTTCTTCCTTTCTTTCTTTCTCTATTCCTTTCTTTTATCTTTTTCTTTAAATTTCTTTCTGTTTCCTGACATTTTTCTTGATTCCTTCCTCCTTGTCTTACTTTCTTTCTTTTCTTTCTCTTTCTTCTGGTCTTTCTTTTTTGTATCCTTTCTCCATTTCTTTCCTTCTTTCTTTCTTTCTTTCTTTCTTTCTTTCTCAGTCCCTTACTTTCTTTCTTCTTTCCTTCCTGCATTTCTTTTTTCTTCTAGTATTTCTTTCTCATTTCATTTCTTCTTTCCTCCTTCCGTTCTTCCTCCTCCATAATTTTACTTGATCATGTGTTCACTCTTTATTTGTGTAATTATTGGTTATTTCTTTGTCTTGTTCTTTTTTTTTTTTTTTCTCCTTTCATTCAGGGTTAATTCATTCATCCCTGTTTTGGGCCGTTCCATCATTTCTGAATCTCTCACTGAAGTGTGCCAAACTGCCCTGAACTGAAATTCTAGATGGTTCCGGGTGACTCGGTGACTTATCGACTCATTGACTCATTGACTCATTGTCTCAGTGACTCTGCCCCGTGCCTTAAATTTCCGATCTGTGAACCACAATAACAATGCTTTCTTGGTGAATGTGGTAACGCCCCCTTAAGTGATTTATTAATAACTCTCGGGGTCACATGCTGTGTCTGTATGTGTGCTTGCGTCTCAAACCTGACCAGCACACACACACACACACACACACACACACACACAAAGACAAACTCACTCACACCTACACAAACAGGGTGATGTGCAGACAGGGTGAGGTTACTCTGGTGCAGTCTGGCCCTGAACCCTGAATTATTAACACTGAAGCTGCACATTGTTCTACTTTCTGTCTCAATGCTCTCTCTCACACACACACACACACACACACACACACACACACACACACACACACACACACATGCACACACATGCACGCATCCACAGTTTACACAAACCCTTATATCTATATTGGTCACTGGAAAACATCTTAAACCCGCACTAAGCTTAAACTTATTCACTTTTCATAGCCGCGTGTAACCGTCTATGAACCGTCCTAACTTGTAGAACCCGAGGCATCCTTTTCAACCCCATCTCCCCCCCACCCCATCCAAAAAATAAACAACCCCGCCTTCTCTAATGCTCACAGTTCGGCCGCTGGATGTTTCAGCATTCAGCTCTCTGACACTCTGCTGCCCGGCTGACCGATGACCTCGTCCCGGGACGCGACCCCGTCAGAGAGGACCGATTGGTATTCAGGCGCTCCACAGGCCGAGCGTGAGCGAGTTCCTTCTTTAGCCTTGGAGTAAATCTCATCCTCCCAGATCTCATTGAAATGCAGCGTCGAGGGCCGACGATCCCACAGGTCGCACGCTCCCTAAAAACGACCCTCGACAGCTAGCGCTCGTTCTCTCTCTCTCTCTCTCTCTCTCCCTCCTCTTCGTCCTCTGTTTCTGCTCCCGTTCCCGTTTGTTTCCGTGTTGTGCAGATTGTGCAGCGTGATTGAGGCATTGTGTGCTTCAAGAGCGGCTAGACATGCTAGGTGAGGAGCGCTCTCGAAAGCGGCGCCTTTTTTGGTTAGGCGTTTTTTTAGTTAACTCTCAACCAAGTTCTGGCTTAGAACCCACTGTTTCTTTTCGGCGAGTTTCAAAGCATCCCTCTCTCGAGCAGATCTAGAAAAACATGATGCGTTATTGACGACAGCAAGTTATTATGGATCAGAGGACAAAGCTTAATGCGGCCTTGTGCTTGTTAAGTGAAGAACATAACCGCATCACAGTGCAGCCAGACACGACGAGAACAAAAGAGATGGCGGGTTCAGTTCCCGGGCAAGGCTACTCTAATCCGAGTCCAGGAGGCGTGGCATACACACACTTTTACATAAAGCATAGCGACAGTTAAAGAGGAATCAGGGGCATCTGTGAGATCACGCAAGCGGAAGGGGTGGATAGCGCTTTTCTCAGAGCGTGTTAAGTCACATCCTGACATTGCATAAGCAGCAGTGCTCGTAGGAGGCGCATGATAAACTACACCCTCCCTGATCGGTAGTTTTTTCCTTGATGGGAAATCACCAAAGACCAGGCAATACGATGCTGTCATGATACCAAGGTGGCGATTCGATTTTTATTTCGATTTTGTGACTATCATCATTTTACAAATATCCCGATTTAATATTATTTTTTTTTTCTTTTTCATTTGTTTAAATTCTAATCTAACTTATAATCAGATAATTCACTCCGCCCACACAGGATGCGGTGCTGAAATCGTTGGACTGTACCACCTGCAGGATTCTCGATGAATGGCAACATTTTGCCCTTCCAACACAAACATTAATAATAATAATAATAATAATAATAATAATAAAACTAAAAACAATTCTGGAGTTATTGTGATATGAATATCAGAATCGCCACACGAAAGAATCACGATACATAACTGGAATCATTTTCTCCCCGCCTCTAGAGGGCGCCCTAATTGAGAGATTTAATTAGGCTTAGATAATAAGTAGTATAAACACAGTAAATTCCACACTATGTATCCGACCAATCAGATTCCAGAATTCGACAGTGGTATAAAATGAACTCAAAGAAAGGATCTTCTTTTCTCCACCTTGGTGATAAGATAAAGGTCGGCACTAAGTCGGAGGCTGGTGGGAAAGAAAAGCAGGTTATCTCTGATATCAGATGTCCCCTTTAATGTATTTATCTCGTCTTCGGTTTTTCTTTCCAATAAACGTCCAAATGCTTCCTGCTATTGAGAAATCTGTAAGACTTTAGTCAAGTAGGCTTTTATTGTCATTCCAACCATATACAGTTAGTACACAGTGAAACGAAACAACGTTCCTCCAGGACCAGGGGGCTACATACATGCAGCAACATACATTTACAACACAATTTTTTTACATTTTTAAGTTAATCTAAAAGAACTATCAAATTTCTATACAAAAATACACAATAGATAATCATAGAGAGTCAGGCAAAAAATTGATATACACTTAAGGAAAAGAAAAACTTTATAGCTATACAATATAGATAGATATATGATCTAGTCGGTGTATATTTATATATATATATTTATAAGACTAACAGGAAAAATTGTGGCGACTGAGTTCAATCAGCTTGTCTTAATTACGTTTGCCACAATGAAGGAGCCGGCAATCCAAGTAGGCAGTGTGGCATTATGGGTAATGGTCTACGGTGTTCAGGATCATACATACAATACGCACAGTATGTTAGTTCACGTTACGTCGTTTTCCGAGCGAAAATATCGATCCCCTTTAACTGCAGTTCCAGGATTCTTCTCTGACCTTGCCGAGCTTTTATTTCACACACTCGCCGTGACATTTTCCCTCATAACATTTGCTAATAAAGCCTCCCCTCTATGGACTGAAAGGGATCTTATTTTTTCACCTCCGTCATTTTATTTGGTGTTACTTTTTTATTTGTGTCAACCTTGGCGGGATTTGTAAGAGATTTATTTCCCGGCGCCTGCCGCCTCGTGTATTTATTTTTCTCCTGTCATTCGTTTTCAGGAGTTATTACCGCCTTTGTCCTTCCGCTGCCTGTAGGCGCGCTTGAGCCCCAAAGACATGTCGAAACGCTGTGAAGAGGGTCCTTGGTCCAGATATATTTGAGCGGCTGAACCTGACGCACGCATTCCAGCATTCCGGCATGTCATAGGCGTTCTCCCATCACGGCCCCTCGTGTATATATATATATATATATATATATATATATATAAATAAATATCTAATGAGGTTCCCATGGGCTCCGTCCTGCCGCGGTCACTTATGCTTGAATGTCGGCGTCGTCGCGTTAAAAATGCATTCATACAGTGCGTCGCCGTGAGGGTCTCTGGTTTTCTCACCGCTATGCCCTGCACGTCCACGACCACATCCGGGCATTTTCCAGTGTTCCCAGTGGAGCTATGGTCTTAAAAAGGCATTCGCCACAGTTAAACGAGTGCCGTTGTTCTTTTCAGGTCAGTAGTTAAAAACATAAAAGTGCAATTACATTATAATGGAGTCTGCCTGGGTTTTATTCCTAGCGAAGTCATGAGGGGGGGAAAAAAGGAAGCAGAGCCACCTCTACCTCTACTCCTGCAGATTTATGAGAGGCGATCTCTCCTCTGACCTTGGGTGAGATATTATTGGAAAGACAATCGTTTACCGCCTCAGCGCTGGGGCTAAGATTAGGCCCGCGATGCGTTTCCATTTCACGCTCTCCTTATTTAAATGTGCAACACTAACGCTGATGGGTTTACGGTTTTAATGCTTTTATGAGGCTGTTGATGTCAATCTGGCTTGCTCCCGATGCTAGGACGATGGCTGAACGTGTCATTGAACGGCGCTCTGTAAGCTTGCAAATTGATTACGCCGCTGTTTTCAAAGTGCTGCTGTTGAGTCAGGTTTTGTGATGTCATGTGTGATTCATTCATTTTAATCTCACGCTTCCGTTCATTTTCTACACCGCTTATCCTGCGTACAGGGTCTCGGAGAAGCCTGGACCCTCTCGCAGGAGACTTCGGGCATGAAGTAGGGTACACCCTGGACAGTGTGCCAGTCCATCACAAGGCACACACACACACACTGTGGGCAGTTTGGAAACACCAGTTAGCCTAACCTGCATGTCTTTAGACTGTAGGAGGAAACCAGAGTATTTAAAGGAAAACCAAGAAGCACAGGGAGAACATGCAAACTCCACACACAGACCCAAGGTGGGAATTGAACCCTCAACCCTGGAGATGTGATGCCACAGGGTTAACAACTATGCCATCTATCCAATCAGACCTTTTGCCCTTAATTTGTGTGCACGATTTGGCCCAATGACCCAACCTACAGTACCAGTACCTTACCAGGTAAAGGTTTGGACACACCTTCTAAATTAATGTTTTTATTTTACATTATAGACTTTAGGTAATTAGGTAATTAAATAACAACAACAATCAAGTTATCAAGTATCAAGTGCATTTGCAAAACACTTCAAGCTCCACGATGAAACTGCCTCTCATGAAGACCTTAATAATATTATATAATCCATATACGTGCTGTTTAAGCTACATCTGCATGTGACCTGAGTGGTCGTGGCTCAAACAGGTAAGGCTCTGAGTTACTGATCAGAAGGTCGGGGGTTCCCGTCCTGCCAAGTTGCCACTGTTGAGACCTTGAGCAAGGTCACAGTAATCCTAATTTCGGAAAATCCTCTACAAGGTCTGAATCAGCTCTAAGACACAATGGCTTCCGTTCAAGCGTGCAGTAAACACCATGTAGCATTGTCTTCTTTTAAACTTGGTCAGCTGACCCAGCTGTGCAGTCACCTTTTCTGTGCTTTACATTGTATAAAAATTTTAAATATTTGTGTCAAAGGTGTTTAAGACTCACTCTGTCAGACTTATGAACGAATCTGACTTACGAACGTGCTCCCGGAACGGAACTCATTGGTAAGTCCGGGTCTCATTTGTGAGTCGTTCGTAAGTCAGATTCGTTCATAAGTCTGACAAAGTGAGTTTTAAACACCTTTGACACAGTCAAGGTCTTATACGGCGGCACGGTGGCTTAGTGGTTAGCAACACACCTCCAGGGTCGGGGTTCAATTCCCACCTCAGGGTCTGTGTGCATGGAGTTTGCATGTTCTCCCCGTGCTTGGTGGGTTTCCTCTGGGTACGCCGGTTTCCACCCACATTCCAAAAACATGCAGGTTAGGCTAACTGATGTTCTCAGTTTGCCCATAATGTGTGAATGTGTACCTTCCACCATGGTCATAAAAAATAAATATGATGATCACCATTGACCTCCACTGTCCCTAATTGGACTACAGAGGTTGCTAGATGGATGAATGGTAATGACAGGATAAGGATCTCGGTTTGACCTTTCACTGCCCACTCTACGTACATCATGCTTTACATCTATGGATCTCACTTCCACCATCAACACTTATATGCGCATTGGGTTAAGGGCGGTGATGGGGCTTAAACCCTTGATCCTCAGATATCCTCAAGGTATAGGCTCTGAGATGCCGGAGGTCCTACCACGGTCATAAAAATGTCTATAAATGCAGTCATCACCACTGGCATCGGATATACAGTACTGTATATGACAGAAGTTACTAAAACTAAAGAAAACTGTATAAACATTTCTGTTATGTAAAATGAATCAACATGAATCAAGAGCAGCAGGGTGTGCAAAACTGTATGTTTAAAGGCCAAAGTATATTATCATACAGGTGGATGATTGTCCTGGTACAGTGACTGATCATGGTCATGGAAGAGGTGGGGGTTGTGTATGAGGGGGTACATTGTGCAGGGAAGGAGTCACGACTACAGTCAGGGAGTTTGCAGCTAAAAGTAAACTATTGTTTATGGTATATTTGCCATCTAATAATCCCTCTTTCTCACAGATCAGCAAATATAACTGCTGTGCCAGTTTGGAGTGTGTGTGCTGTCGCTCAGCTTTTCATCAAAGAAAGAGCAAACGGATTTGAGCTCATATATACTGGATACACTCCTACACACTCTCAAGACTCCCATCCCTCCATCCAATTTCTTCATGGTCATGCCTGTTATGGATGATTATTCATCAGCAAGTTTTTCCTTAGCTCCATGCTTAATTTTTATTTTTTTATTTTCATTTTTTTCCCTTTTAAATCTCACATCTCCTAGGTAACACAGTGGAGGGGAAAAAAACCCAGAGCTACAGGACACAAAGCTTGGGGTTTGATGGATGCGAAGCGGATCTTGTGTTTTGTCTGACTGAGGCGGTAAGACTTGGCACAGGCTCTCGTATCATTCCTCATCCAGCATGCCAGGGTCACCAAGCCAACGCTGCCAAACAGCTGATAGTGACTGGCACGTTAATGTGGAGGGTTTGAGAAGGGCTGCTCATGTACCAAAGACGCAGTTATAAATGAGCATTCATTATTGGGTAGGACTGTAATTATTCAATTTAGAGCTTCAGTGTTTATAATTTATATTACTTTATATGCTGATAAGCTGAAGATATAGTTTATAGGATAAGCTACAAACTAGAATCAGGAATATTTTTGAGGTGTTTGATTTATCATGAGATACAGATCTACCTGTTGAGGGCTCTGAGATGCTGATCTGAGGATCACGGGTTCGAGCCCCATCACTGCCCTTAACCCAATGCCCATATAAGTGTTGATAGTGGAAGTGAGATCCATAGATGTAAAGCATGATGTAGAGTGGACAGTCAAAGGTCAAACCGAGATCCTGTCATTACCATTCGTCCATCTAGCAACCGCTGTAGTCCAACTAGGGACTGTGGAGGCCAATGGTGATCATCCTATTTATTCCCATTTTACGACCATGGTGGAAGCTCTGGTCAACATTCGCACACGCATTCACCCACTACTGGCAAATTGGGAGCGCCAATTAGCCTAATCTGCATGTCTTTGGACAGTGGGAGGAAACCAGAGTACCCGGAGGAAACCCACCAAGCACGGGGAGAACACGCATGGGGAAACTCACACATGTACAGGCTCCCGAGGTGGGAATCAAACCTGGACCCCGGGGGTGCAAGGTGACTAAGTAAGCCCACCGTGCTACCATCCTGGCATATACTGTGTACTCTTGTTACCCCTGCATCACACTGAACCTCGTTCCGAATACAGTACGTTCACAAAAAATTGTTATACCAGTAAGAACTTCTCAGAAACGCAGCATTGTCTCCCTTGACATGGAGCTACCAAACTTTTTTTTAAAAACACTTTTTATTCATTTTTTTTAAAAATCCTGATCAAATCAAGATGCAGGAACAACTTAATTAGGATGCAGTTGACCAATTCATTGACGTACTGCAAGCTTGGAGCAGATGGGAAAGATTGGATTGCATTTTGACATTTTTGTCACGGTGTTCTTGCTACGTCAATGGAGTTCTCACAGCGCCCTCGGCATAGCGGCTTGTGCGATGACCATGCCACGTTGTAGAAGACTGTAGAAGACAAGTTTAAGTTTATATAATGTTTGGCTTACCACGGTCATGGCGCACATGCCGAAGGTTATCGGCGCATCTGTGTCACGTTCAGAGAATTTAGTGTTAGCGCTGCAATGAAAAGCACAGAGCGCAATGACAATGTAGTTAGCACTT
Organism: Clarias fuscus; assembly: GCA_030347435.1. Lineage (NCBI taxonomy): Eukaryota > Metazoa > Chordata > Actinopteri > Siluriformes > Clariidae > Clarias > Clarias fuscus. The sequence continues at coordinate 35,704,682 of CM059209.1, forward strand.
GATATGTGTCCGGTAAGAGCATGGTGTGATCTGATCGGAACCTATTGTAACTCAATAACTCAATTTGATCTCATTGGACCTGCATCATAAGGTTGATGGGAAATTAGTGACAACAAGATAGATGGATTGAGAGCCTGACAGCGACATGGCTAGGAAGCACACAGTCTGAACTCCATTTTGACGTTGTTCCCGCTGCGTTCTTCAATATTGTTAGGATGAATGGTCTTTGTCGCAAGTGTGACGGGAACCTCAATTGTAAAAAGGAAGGTATGGTTTGCTAATGTGCTGATGAATCTTCAAGCATGTTCGTACTGTAGTGTTAGCTGGTTGACGTTCGAGTCAAATCCATTCTCCCTACAACTAGACAATTTTTTTTCAATGGAACCGGTCAGGCCACGCCAATAATCACAATTATAATCATAATCGCTACACACTCGGAGGACATAGACTAGGATCGAATTGTCACTTTTAAATGGAAACATAGTGCCATGGATGACCATAGTGGTTTATTATAAAGTGTTATGTTAGAGAGCACTGGAGTGGGAGAGAGTAGTGTGATTTAGTGCTAAATAACACCACGGACAATACCGTATCATCACCCACAACAGTGAATACGCACATGGCTACCCCACATATCGACAGTACACACACAGCACGTGATCTGTTCTAATGATAAAAAGACTCTACTTCACGTGAGCTGGAATATTACTGGATAATGGTAATGGAGGCTGACAAAAAGGGAAAAGAATGGAGCTTTTGGAATGTGTGTGCGCGTGTGTGTGTGTGTGTGTGTGCACTGTTGTCAGCTAATCATTAGGCAGTCAGAGTGCGTAGCAGGGAGTTATGGGTAATTTATGCTCCTCTAGTGAATAGGTCTTACTTACTGGCTGTGTAATGTGGTGTGTGCAGTAGATTTTAGTATCAGTGTTATATTAGTGTTGGTGATCGCTCCCTCAGGGCAGGACACAATCCACCTGTTTTCTTTCACTTTACATATCTCATTTATTTAAATACTTCCTATTAAAGAAAAACTGTACATCGCTCCGTGCTGATTGGATGGCTTCGTTTCTCAAAAACATTTAGACATTACCTTCACACCTAGCCGTACTGTATGTTTGCGGGAAATGAAAGGTTAGATTATACATTGTAACATACATACATACATACATCACCATTTTCAAAAAAGAAACGTGTGCCAGTCCCGGATACTAGTGCGGCAAGTCCACATTTAGTAAGGTTCCTACGAGGTGCGTTCAAGTCACACTGGAACATCATGCAATGTCTGGTGAATGAAAGCGTTAAAGTGATTGACATTCCCGAACGACTTTGAACAAGATACAGTGATGAGACGCAAATTAGTTATTCCCGTAAACATTCAGCGAGTGGAACGCTTGATCTTTGTCGCCAATTGTGGAAGAGACGCAGCTGTCTGTGGGAACTGTACGAACAACATTCACCAAAACCACTTGTACATTACAGGAGCTCGGCTGGGAGTTATTGCCACGTCCCCTGTACAGTCCTGATCTAGCTGGCTCCAAGCCATTTCCACATATTTGGTCCTTTAAAGGAGTTCCTGGGAGGCCGGGGTTTCAGATGTAAAGCTCGGGCGTAGTGAGAGAACGTTCTACCTTGATGGTGTCCAAGCCCTAGTGAAACACTGGGATGAGTGCATTAGTGTAGCAGCGGATTATATAGAGAAATAAAGGGAGTTTTTACTGTCATAACTGTGTTCTGTTTTTTCTGCAGAAAAAAAAAAAAAAAAAAATCAAAAGTCCTGGTTTGACTTGAAGGATCCTCATACAATAATACAGCATTGGACATTAGCCATCAGTGGTTTTGGCAGAGTTCTGCACTCTGAGATTTGACATTTTCATAGACTTAGTGTTACCTTTAAAAAAGTTGCCTGCCATGCCTCTCCTGTTGCTATGCCTCTGGGCTTAAAAATACCCAGCACCCAAACCAGAGCTTGTGTAACAACGTACAATGAAAAGGAACCATTAGTGATCGTAACAGTGTGAGCAATTTAAAGCATTACGAAAATGATGAGAAGAGGGCTAAACTTAATGGACCATGCATGTTTTCTTAGCTTTTTCAGTACAGTATATACCAATCAGATACTTCACCAGTTTCAGCCAAATCTATTTTATAATATTAAAACCCATGACAGGTGACATGAATAACATTGATTATCTCCTTTGAATGGCACCTGTGATGGGGTGGGATATGTTAGGCAGGAAGTAGAACAGTCTGTTCCTTAAATTGATGAGTTGGGAACAGGAAAAAAAATGGCCAAGCATAAGGATCTGAGCTATGTGAGGGTCTTCAAAACAGCAGGTCTTATGGGGTGTTCCCAGCATGCAGTGGGTGAGTACCTGCCAAAAAGTGGTCTGAGGAAAGACAATCAGTGAACCGATAACAAGGTCATGGCCACCCAAGGATCACTGATGTGCTTGGGGGAAAGAAGGTCCATCTGGTCAGGTCCCACAGAAGAGCTACTGAAAAAGTGAACGCTGCCTCTGATGAAAAGGTGTGAGCACACAGAGTGCCCATGCTGGCCTCTGTCCGACACTGAAAGCCCCTACAATGGGCATGTGTTCATCAGAACGGGACCAGGGAGCAATGGGAGAATGTGCCCTGGTCTGATGAATCATGCTTTCTTCAATGTCATGTGAATGGCCATGAGGAAGAAGGGATGCACTATGGGAAGAATGTGAGCCAGCAGAGGTGGTGTGATGGCCTGGGCAATGAGCTCCTGGGAAACCTTGGAGCCTATCCCAGGAGACTTCGGGCACGAGGCAGGGTACACCCTGGACAGGGTTCCAGTCCATCATAGGGCACACACATACAAACACTCACACACACACTACAGGCAATTTGGGAACGAATGTCTTTGGACTATATGAGGAAACCAAAGTACCCTGAGGAAAACCACCAAGCATGGGTAGGACATGCAAACTCCATGCACACAGATCTGTTGTGGGAATCGAACCCAGACACTGGAAATACACGGCGACAGTGCTAACCGCTAAGCCATGGTGCCGCCACAGTCGAGTCTGTTGTGTTTGTTATCATTCTGAAATGAAGAGAACATAATAGTCTATAATCTAATCCAATAAACGTAAGAGTACTGCTCATCTTTCATTATGTTATCCATCAGGAAAATTGTTGACTGAATACTCGGTTTTCATCTCTACATAATGTGCTTTAATTTAATCGAGTTCTCACCCTTTCAGCCAAACAAAAGGCGCACTTGACCTCACTGTGATCTTCGGTAATGATCTGTTTGACCAGTATAGTCATTTGTGATCATTGTTCTTCCCTCCGATGTACAGAGCGGAGAGCCGGTCAGGTCTAATTGGAAGCGAGCGTGTGAAAAAGTGGTTGAGAGCCAAAGAGAGAGAAAAATGTCACCCAGGGGACCCGTGATTGCTGCAGTTGTTGCTTATTGAATGCAGCAATTGAGAGTTTGCCTCCTTCATTCTCTAGAATATTTACATAAAAGAAAAAGAAAAAACAGACAGAAGGCCTTTTGACCTTTAACGCTGGTTACTAGGCATTAAAGCTTCACAGAAATTATGTAGAATGTACAGTCAAGCTAATTTATGGGCAAAGTACATTTCCTTGGCAGGGTGTCTAGGTGTGGGTGTGAAGACGAATGTTCCTCAAGGTTTATCACAGTCTAGAAAAATGATGTAGAGTTTAAGATGAATAAGTTTTCGGTATCCGCTTGATGTGTGCGAATGTTTTAAGAAAGTAAGGTTTATTCATTCATTCATTCCCTCACCTTCAATAATAACTTTATCCTGGTTGGTGGACCGTAGTCTATAACGGGAATACATCTTGAAAGGCCACTATTGCTATTCCATCCATCCATTCATCCAGCTACCTCTAGTTCATCTAGGCACCGTGGAGGCCAGTGGTGACCATTGTATTTAGTCCCAATTCCCTTTTTTTTTTTTTTTTTTTTTACAGCTGTGGTAGGACCTCCGGTCAACATTCACATACTACGGGCAATTTGGGTACCTGCATGTCTTTGGACTGTGGTTTGTTGTTGTTTGTGCTGCTCCCGTCAACTTGGCACAGGTTTTATGGCAGATAACCCAACCTGCCCATTTTATCCAGGATTGGGATCGGCACTACATCCAGGGTGGGGGTTTGGGCATTGGCTGGGAATCGAACTCGGGCCTTCCGCATGGCAGGCGAGAAACCTACCACTGAGCCACCAATGAACTGGGTGGAAACCGGAATACCCGGAGGAAACCCACCAAACATGGTGAGAACATGCGAACTCCATGAACACACAGACCCAAGGTGGGAATCAAACCTAGACCCTGGAGGTGCAAGGCAACATTGCTAACCACTCAGCCACCGTGCTATTACATACTATATTTGTTTGTTGTTTATTTGTCTGTTGTAGGCCAGTCCAGTGTGCTTTTGTGCTGGGGTGAAGCTGGAGAGCCCAAAAGAACAATGAGAGTCTTCAGACAGACAGACAGACATTAACAACAGGCTCCAACTGGACACCCTTTCGTCAAACAGGTTTAGAGATCAGTTGTTAGGTTCAGTGTTCCTCCCATTAATGAATAAAACTTTGTTTGGAAAAGTAAAGGAAAGGTAGTGGAAAAATCTGGCAACCTGAAAGAGAGACTGACCATCATTGTGGTAGATTAGATTTCATAATCTAAAAAGAATCACACCCAGAAAATGGACTTAATCCCAGCTCTTGCATTCATAGCATTTGAACTAGTGTAAACAGCCGTTTATAGTTGGGTATGTACATTAAAATTGCAGTGTGTAAATGATGTTGCATTTATTAAAGGGGAAAAAAAAAAAAAAAAACACTGTCCAAACCTACCTGGCCCATTACTCAACCTGCTATCTTTTAAAAATTTCTTCACTTTCATAACTTTGTCGTTAGTTTTCGCATCTCAGGAACCATGAAAAATTTGAAGAACCCATTCTAGTTATTGCGTTTTCGCAATATGTGCATAACAGACCACTCAAAAGTGCGCCTGAGTGAAGGGTCTGTTGTTGAGAAGAAAAAGAAGAAGAAAAGCTTCTCCCAGCATGCAGTGCGCTGTGTGTTTATACCTCGCTGGTGAATGTCAGCGAGTGTGTGCTGCAGTGTTGTTGAATGGCTTTGATCACCCACAGTGGAACATGTTCATAGATAACCTTCAGTGTCAAACTTTGTAACAATAAAATCACGAGCTATTGCGCTTCTCTCTCGGTTATTGTTAAGCCTCAGGGCTCTTAAAGTTCACAATAATGTTTTCTCTGAATGTAACCTCATCAGACCAGCTGTTTCATCAGCCAGGCTCGATCGCTGGAGTCCTTAGCGTATTTAGAGCATCGATCTTTCGCTAAAGGTCCTTTTGCAGGAGGAATCTGCTAATGAGTGATTAACAAACTTTAGTTCACCATCATGTTTATACTGATGTGTAAAGTTGGAGAAAATCTAGAAAAAATAAATACTCAGATACTTGCTGTCCTTAGAGTATTTAAAGTGTTTACAGCATCACTTTTTCTTTAAAGGGCCTACTGTTGGACAAATGAGGAAAAATAGGAAAAAAGGGAAAGAAATATACAGTGGAGCCTTGGATTGCGAGTAATGCGGTTTGCGAGTGTTTTGCAAGACGAGCAAAGATCTTTAATACATTTTGACTTGAAAAACTTGGTCTTGGTTTACGAGTACCGAGTATCATGTATCACGCATGCTCTTCTTGTTTTGACTGAGCCAAAGGTTTTTCTCTTTTTTTTTCACTGCGGAATTGTGGGTAATCGTCTCCCCTGCTCGGTCTTAGTGCTCGTCTCTCATTGTACACGTGTACTGTTTACTTTAACACTGTGACCACGTGTGTGCACATAAAACATCTTTTATTTTGTGTTTGTAAGCGTGCGTGTACTGTGTATTATAACACACGTGTGTACGCGCGTATAAAGCAAAAGCAAGTCATTATAGAGGTTAAATATCCGTTCCCTCTCTCTTGTTTTTACTTTATATTAATTATTTTTGTGTTTTTTTTGGGGGGGGGGGGGGCTGTGGAACGAATAATTTGAGTTTTCATTATTTCTTATGGGACAATTCGGTTTGGTTTACAAGTATTTTGATATACGAGCCCACTTCTGGAACGAATTATGTTCGTAATCCAAGGTTCCACTGTAATAAACTTGAAAGGAAGGGAAAAGAATTAAATGAAATGAGCTGGGAAGAAAGAGAAAATTAAATGAATTTCAACTAGGGAGGCGAAGATAAGAGTGGAGAAGGGAGCAAAGTTATGGAAAGGAAAGGACGAACCTCTGGGAAGAGAAAAGGAATGAGAAAATAGAAAAGTAGGGAGAACAATAAATAGAAAAACAGACAGGATGAACATTGAGGAAGGGGAAAATAGGGCAAAACAGGAAGAAATGAGAGCAGAGGAGAGGAAAGAAACTAAAAAAAGAAAGGGAAAAGAAAAGAAATGGATGGAAGAACATACCAAAAGTAAGAAGAGAAACGAAAGGGGGGAAAGAAAAGGGGGAAATGAGAGGGAGGGAAAAGCAGGGAAGGAAAGAAATAGAACAGAAGAGCATGGAAGAAGAGAAAGGAACGGGAAAGGGGAAGGAAATAAAGTGAAAGGATGAGCATGAAGGAAGAGAAAAGGCAGGGTAGAGGAAAAGGAAAGGGATAAACAGAGAGTAATGGAACGAGTAAAATAGAATTAAAGGGAAATAAGAATTAGAAGGGATAAAATAGGAAGAGAAAATTAAAAAGAAAGGGGAAACACAAAGAAAGGAAAAAAAAGAGGGATGAACGTAGATGAAAAGACGAGGAAGAGAAAGTAATGAAAAGGAAATATATGAACAAGGAAGAAAGAAAATAAAGGAAAAGAAGCAAATGGAAGAGAAAGGAAAAGAAAGAAAGTGATGAACATGAAGGGAGGAGAGTGAAAGGGAATTGAAGGGATATAATGAAGAGGAAAAACATGAAAGTGGGAGGGAAAGTAAGGAAAGGGTGAAATAGTAGGATGAGAGTGATAAAGAGAAGTGTGCGTTTAGTGAGTTTGACCGTTCCCGCGTCACCCTGCGTGGCGTTAGCGTCAATGTCAGCGGTCAGACTGTCCCTCAGCAGCTCACTGAGTTTCATGGACTGAGAACTAAATTTCTTTATCTGCTGAGGGACAGGATTCTGTCCATCCTCTCGAGATCAGGCAATGACACAGTAACCGTGCACAACTTAATCAAGCTTTTGTCGGAGTTTGATCGGCTCCTGATAGCCCGTGGTCAGGAGCACGTCTCATCTGTTTCAGCGGCTAATCTCCTTCTGGAGCGAGAGAGAATCCCGACTCTGTAAATAATGTTAATCTGACATAAGCTCTCCACCCCTTCTTTTCCTCGGCAGAAGTACGGCTTAACCCCCCCGCCCCCCCCCCCCCCCCCCCCCCCCCCTCCACCCTCTCCAACAGTTTTCGTAGCAATGCTAAGATAATGATGTGCCACGTCGTGTGCTGGCTCAGACCCGAGATGTCTCATTGTTCTGGTGATTGGATGGTGAGAAACAAATTAATTTGCCTGCATACTCAGTGACCCGTGTGACACTGCATGGTGTATGTGTGGTGTGTATGGGGGACAGGGAAAGCCCAAGCCATCTCTCAGAAGATGAAATATTAAATTACAAACTTGTTAGCTGTGTTATCCTGGAACGGATTTGGCGTTGACAGAGAAATTTAATTACGTCCGCGCGCTCTCTCTGCTTCTCCCGTCCTAAAAAACAGAAAGATTTATGTTAGTTATAAAAGCAATATCCCTGGGATTTGTCCAGTCTCTTGAATAAACACGATAGAGTCATAAAGATTGTGTGGGAAATATTCAAGGCTAATATTCAGACCAGGCTGCGGCTTTCTCGATTTACACAACAACACTATTCCTGACATGCACGGATAAAGCGCGTCAGGGTGTAATGTCGGGTCGATGGTTCGGTGTCAGGAGGTGGAGTAACTGGTGATCATTTTCTGATAATTACTCCAGGTTCCCTTAGAATCAAAGAATCTGCTAGACTTTTTCCCACACCATCTCAGTTGACCTCGCTTGCTCATGTTAATCAAGATTTGTCTTCTGTCTTCTAGAAATCCTGCACGGAGGCGTGTACGTGGACCAGAACAAGTTGCTCTGCCATGCCGACACCATCCACTGGCAGGATATCGTGAAGAACGCCCGTTCTGATTACTTGGTGGTTCCATCCAACAGCAGCAACACTTGTGAGCATCTTGCAGAACTTTTTTTTTATTTTAATTTTTTTTTTTTTTTATCTCAGCTTGATAAGATTCTGCTTAAGGGTATAAATATTGCAAAGAACTAATTATCTTTCGTTTACAGCCAGTAATGATGTAGAGAGGGATCGTGAAAAGCATTGTTTCGTCCAGCTCTTTGGTGTTGGGTTTAATGAGCAATAACAACTCGGTTCTTGCGTGATACCGCCGTAGTAAACATTTTAATGACTGAACAGAGGGAGATGATTTCTCAGAATCGTCTGGCGTTATTGTATTGGCCTGGTGTTATGTTTATACTTCAGAGAGTATCAGTCTGGGGTGTTTTCTGAACCGTCTGACAGTGTGCGCTCAATTCACCTTCTGCTTTTTCAATCGCTTTGATCTTACTTTTCTCTAACGGCAAAAAGAGCGCGACTGTACAAGCACAGTGGAAGCATAATCTGTTGTTTTCTTTGGTCTTTTTCATATCAAAAAAATATTGACATGACTGAGGTGTTAGTTTAAAACCACTTTTTTTTTTTCTTTCTTTTTTTTTTTTTTTTTTTTTTTTTGGACCTTGAGTTACAAGTTGAAAGTTGAAACTCATGTTTGATGGGGCTGAGGGGGTAAAATATCACTATAAATGTAATGCTTTTGTAATGTCTACGATCTCTATCCAGTGCAGTTGTAATTAACAGTTTGATTGCAAAATGAGATATCTCCAGTTTGGCAGTTTTTAGAAGAATTTGGGTTTTGTATGTTAGTTTTACTTTTCACATGAAGCAAGAAGTATTAGCCGTTAGAAAATATGTTGAAAAACACAAATGTCAAACTTGTCAAAATGTCAAAAATACAGTGTGAATTTTGAGTGTTTTTTTTTTTTTTGCAAAACGCTATAACTCCACCTCGCAGTTTTGTCACAGTGAATAAAACAGCCTGCACTAGTGGTTTTGGACATGTACTGTACATATGCAGTTTAATAATAATAAAAAAAAAATAATAATAATACAAAACATTTACAGCATTATCAGCTTCCTCCTCTACCTGTTGGCAGGGGCGTGGCATATTAAGTCTGATTGAGCATCAGTAAGCTGTACCTACTGTACCTCTGTGGTTCCATAATGTAATAATAGAGGAAAGAAATCATAATTGGAAATCAGGACGTAGCAGATATGACCACAGAGTGTTTAGTTTATGTAGCCTTTATCTCTCTGCCTAACTACCTTTCGTGAATACTACTACTACGTAAATACTGGAATGTGTCAAAGCTTCCAAATGCAGAGAAAAACAGTTCACAGCCTCTAAAAGAAGAATATATACTGTAGCAATTTTGCAAGCAAAATCCTTTGCTATAGACAACCATATTGACGTTTTTTTTTTTTTTTTTTTTTTTTTCAAAAATGAGTTAAAGTCCAAAAAATGGTGTTTATCTCATTTTTCTGTCAAATTGTTCATATGTTGATGTTTAAATCTGTGTGATGTTGGTTTGTGGTGTATTCTTGTTATTCCTGTGAGATCTTAGGAGGTGTATTAATAGCAAAGTGTCAAGAATTAAAGGCTTTCTCAATGCTATCGATGTTTCCCTACAAGGAGTGTAAGACAATTCACACTACCTGCAGCTTTATCTGTATTTGGATTTAACCCTGATACAGTATGTGTGGCCTAAATGATGCCCCTGAAAACGCTGGAAAAAAAAAACACACACACACACACACACACACACACACACACACACACACACACACACACACACACACACACACAACACTACATCATAGTGTTGTCACGGTAACAGTTTTGTTTCGATACTGGTACTCTTGTGAATTTCAATTCTGTCTCTCTCTCTGAGTCGGAGACACCTTAGGGCTAGGAAAAAAAAAAAAAAAGTGAAAACAGTGTGTTATACCAGAGGCTTAATTAGTTTTTGAGTTACCGTATCTGGAAAATATTCAGAGGAGACAGATTAAATTAAACATAATCTAGGGCTATGTTATGTCGGATTATTTTCAAAATGAAGCTGAGTCTTCGATGGGAAGTATGCAGTATAATACAGTGTGAATAATATGACGTGTATAAAGCAGTATCTCTTTTCTCTTTTATACTTTGACAGCGGCTCGTAGTTCCTAAGGCTACCCCAGGATTTTATAAATCACACTAAAGTTATATGTGTAATCACTTTTTTGAAAATGTAGATGCATAATAATGAAATGACAAAATACATATGCGATAAAAAGTAAATAAATCCTGCATCCATAGTGCATCGTACAGTAACACGGCAGTACGTTAGATATCCTGCAGTTTTAATCTTTGTGGAATCTTAGCCAGTTGTCCACGTCATGCACTTTTTAGACGCTCCCTAACCGGCTCCATCACTGTGAGCCGCTGTAAACAGCGTGAGCACAGCGGTGCTGTTGTGTTTAGGCACTCTGCTGCGTTTTTTTTTAAACCGAAATATCTCCGTATTTCACTTTGCGCTCTCCATTTACTGCTGCCATTTCTTCAAGTCTAGTCCCTGAACAAACAGAAAAGTGCTCTGATCTTTCTACTGTTGCGTGTGATTCATTTTAAAGCTTCCTGCGGTTCATATTACACACTCAGTCAGGTTTTTTTTTTTTTTTTCATTCCCTGCTATGTCACACACATGCCACTGCTGCCAACACTGTGCTCAAAGAGACAGATGCCTATTAGTCAGACATGCACATAGTAAAAGTGTTGATTATTTCCAAATGCTGGTATAAAGCTGTTTTTGAAATTCTAGTGCTGTGGTACTTTTTTAGTACTAGTGTACCATTCGTCTATATAAGAATATATACTGTAGCAATTTTGCCAAAATAAATAAATAAATAAATAAATAATTATAATTAAAAAAATATATATATATTTTTTTAATTATAATTATTTATTTATTTATTTATAATATATATATATATATATATATATATATATATATATATATATATATATATATTGTTATAGACAATCATGTAGCTGCAGACAATAATTTTTTTTCCAAAATGAGTTAAAGTCCAAAAATGGTGTTTATCTCATTTTGCTGTCAAATTGTTCATATGTTTATGTTTTAATCTTTGCGATATTGTTTTGTGGTGCATTCTTGTTATTTCTGCGAGATCTTAGCAGATGTATATACAAATGCTGGTATAAAACTGTTTCAGAAATCCTAGTGCCGTGGTACCGTTTTCAGTCCCGGTATTCCATGCATTATTACTACAGCTGTGGCCAAAAGTCATGCCAACAGTAAAGCATCCTGAGAACATTCATGTGTGGCGTCGCTTCTCAGCCAAGGGAGTGCACTGTAAAAAATAAACGTAAATTTTTACGGTAAAAAACTGGCAGCTGTGGTTGCCAGAATTTTACCGTAAAAAAATACGTTATTGCACTGTAAAAAAGTAAAGTGTAAATTTTACGGTAAAAATACGGCAGCTGTGGTTGCCAGAAGTTTACCGTGAAAAATATTGTAGAAATGTTTTTAGGTTGTACGGAATTGTACTCATTTTACAGATTTCAGATTTTTTTTTTCAAGCCTGGCCGGGAATCGAACCCAGACCCCGGCGGTGCAAGGCGACAGTGCTAACCGCTACACTACTGTGCTTGCTACACAAATGTTGTCGTTGTTGGAGTGCAAGTCGTGCGGGGGACGCGGGGAAACCGAGGAAGTCCAACGACGACAACGATTCCTGGCCTGGCGCGAAAAAAAAGAAACAATTAAAATCTATAGAATATACAGTATAATGAGTGTAATCCTGTACAACCAAAAATGTTGCTGCCTTTTTTTTTATGGTAAACGTCTGGCAACCACAGCTGCCGTTTTTTTTACCGTAAAAATTTACGGCTTATTTTTTTACAGTGCAATAACGTATTTTTTACGGTAAAATTCTGGCAACCAAAGCTGTTTATTTTTTACAGTGTGGGCTTAATCACAATTTGCCTAAAAACACAACCGTGAATAAAGAATGGTACAAAAACATCCCCAGAGAGCAACTTCTCACAACCATCCAAGAAGAGTCTGGTGATGAACAGTGCCTTTTCCAGCATGCTGGAGCTCCATGAGGCAAACATCAACATTTTGGGTCCATGTCTAGGAAACTCTTATGTCCAGACCTTAATCCCAATGAGAACTTGTGGTGGATCCTCAAGAGGCGGCTGGACAAACAAAACCCCACAGATCCTGACAAACTCCAAGCATTGATTTTGTAAGAATGGGCTGCGCCATTAGTCAGGGCGTGGCCCAGAAGTTGATTGACAGCACGCCAGGGCGATTTGCAGAGAAAAAAAAAAAAAGAGGATATTTGTGTCATTTTCAAATCTTTTGGCCCCCGGCTGTACATCACTCCAGTACACGTCTGCGTCTTTGTTTGTTTGAATTTGCTTATGCACTCTTTATATCTCTGCGCCTGTAACCGTTCATTCTGAATGATATATATATATATATATATAATATATCTCCTACCTGCTCTCCCAGTCTTCCTCTTCAAACAACTAGACTTGAAAGTGAATAGGAAGAGTGATAGAAAGACTGGGAAAACTTCTTTGAAGCCAAAACAAACAGCGAGGTCACAGAGTTTTTGGGGGAACGCGACTAAGTCAGAACAAGAGAGTAGGAGTGTGACAAGACACACGGAGAGACTAAGTGAGATGGTGAGAAAGAAAAGAGAGTCGACCATTGGTGTAATTATTCTTAAGTGAAGTGGTCCGGAGATGGAGGTCGACACTTCACCGCTTTCTAATCTCACACTGTAATTACACACTAGTCAATTAAAGGCACGAGGTAAAGCAGGCTGTATTACAGAATGAGAGAGAGAGAGAGAGAGCAGCAACACCAGCCCTGGTTCTCCGGTGCGGTCGAAGGAATCCAGCATCTCCAGTGAGTCAATCAAAAAGAGCTTAGTGTCTGACTGAGCCATGCCGTCTCCTCTCACCCACTGAGATGGAAATCTGCTCGGCTTTCTTCTCAGGCCGCTTAAAACCCCCAGATCTAAACTCTGAGCAGCGCTGATCGTCAGCGCGGTGGGTCCGAGTGTACAGCAGAGCTCGGCCGAGTGATCCGTCCTGCTGTAGAGCAAGTTTCTGCTAATCACTAATTCGCATTGCTTACTTGATGATACGTCTTTTTGTAAATGTTCGTAAGTCTCCAGAGAGTTCTCACCAGCCTGCAGAGAAGATATGAGATCATAAGCTCATCTCACAGGACGGGGCTTTCTGTGATGTCATGGACTGTAGAGGGTGTCCTTTATTCTTAAAGGTGTAGACAGAGGTTAATTATCCACCACTGTCACTTATTATTATTATTATTATTATTATTATTATTATTAAGCTATTATAGTAAGTAGTGTAATTAACCCATCACTTTTACTGCAGTTGAAATAATTTAAACCAATAAAACATGTGACATTTAGCAGTGTGGAGAGAGCAGTGTTTTAAATTCTGTTGGAGAAAAATGTATAATAATAATAATAATAATAATAATAATAATAATAATAATAATTTAAAAAACAAATATGCTAACCTTTTCTTTTTTTTTTTTTTACAAGTAATTTTATTAAAAGAAAAAAGGAAGGAAGAAAAGAAAGTGAGATCGAGGGAAGGAATAGTAGAAAAGAAAGAAAGAAATTAAGAAGGAGGAATGAAAGAAAGAAAGTAGAAATTAAGCAAAGAAGAAACTAAGGGAATGAAGAAAGGAAGGAAAGAGAGAAAGAAAGGAGGGGACTGAGGAAAAAAGTAACGAGAAGAAAGGAGAAAAGAAAGGAAAGGAAGGAAAAAGGAATAGAGGGATGCTGGGAGGAGTGAAAGAAAAATATGGAAAGAGGGAATAAAGCAATGAATGAAAGAAGGAAAAAGGAAAGAATGAGTAAAGGAATGATTGAATTTAAACGTGTACTGTACAATAAATCAGCAGTGTACTGTATCTGCAGTGGCACTATAATTACACCTGGAGTGGGCGTGGCCTAACCCCAAGTCTCCTATCCATATCTGCATTTGAATCAGAATTATATATTTTTTTCTATTGTTTTATGATGAAATGAATATTATGGGTACTTAAGGACATTGATTGTAACTGTGTGTGTGTGTGTGTGTGTGTGTGTGTGTGTGTGTGTGTTTTCCAGGTCAGAGGTGCCACCGTGCCTGCAACGGCCGCTGCTGGGGTTCCAAAGAGAGCCAGTGTCAGAGCTGTGAGTCTCAGTCTGTCAGCTGATTCAGCGTTAATCCTAACTTTACATGTCTCTCTCTGTATGACTGATTGTTTTAACTTCGCAAAATCTTAGAGGAATTAACGAGAGAAATTTGACAATGCAGCGCTTATATGGGGTGAAAAATTTGACATTTTTATGTATATTTAACAATGGCCATTGTCATACAGTAAATAAGCACACTTTATAAAGTTAAAACTATGGAGATAACTTTTAAAAGTTCTACATATTTGAGGAAATATGTCTAAATAATATTCATATGATTTGATAAGATATAGTATAATAATATTTAATATAACTTATAATATAATAATGTTATAATGATCCGTGTGTGTATGGGGTGTATAGTGGATATAAACAGTCAGTGAAAAATTAAAAGAAAAAAAAATAAATTAGATCAAGATCAATAATTGCAGACATTCTTCCACCCATCTTTAATCTAGGCATAAAATAAAACTGTAAAGTGGGCGTGTCTGTACATTGAAGATATTTGTGGGAAAAATGGGGGGTGGGGTGGGGATGGGCGTAAGATAAGTAATAGAATTTTTGTCTATTTGTCTGTTTGTTTGTGCAGGCAAAACATTTTTAAAAAATTGCTAAAGGAATTTTAATTCTGTTATCACTGGTGTATTTAGCTGAGCTGTTTGTGGGGTATATGTGGGGTATATATGGGGTGTTTGTGCGGTGTATGTGGGGTGTATATGCATATAATATATGTGGGGGTGGTTGTGGGGTGTATGGGGTGTCTATACACCCCACAAACACCCCATACAACTTACATAGTGTATAGGGGGTATATATGGAGTGTTTGTGGGGTGTATGTGGGGATGGTTGTGGTGTGTATGGGGTATATATGGTGTATTTGTGGGGTATATATGCATAAAATATGTGTAGGGTGTTTGTACGGTGGTTGTGGGGTGTATGGGGTGTTTGTGGGGTGTATATAGTGTGCGGGTGGTATATATGGAGTGTTTGTGGTGCGTATAGGGTATATATGGGGTATATTTTTAATGGATTTTTTGTGGTGTTTGTGAGTTGTATGGGGTGTTTGTGGGCTATATAGTGTATAGGGGGTATATATGGAGTGTTTTTTGGCTGTATGTGGTGTGTATGGGGTATATATGGTGTATTTGTGGGGTATATATGCATAAAATATATGTAGGGTGTTTGTACGGTGGTTGTGGGGTGTATGGGGTGTTTGTGGGGTGTATAAAGTGTACGGGTGGTATATATGGAGTGTTTGTGGTGCGTATAGGGTATATATGGGGTATATTTTTAATTGATTTTTTGTTGTGTTTGTGGGTTGTATGGGGTGTTTGTGGGGTATATAGTGTATAGGGGGTATATATGGGGTGTTTTTTGGCTGTATGTTGGGTGTATGGGGTATATATGGTGTATTTGTGGGGTATATATGCATATAATATATGTAGGGTGTTTGTACGGTGGTTGTGGGGTGTATGGGGTGTTTGTAAGTTGTATGGGGTGTTTGTGGGGTATATATAGTGTATAGGTGGTATATATGGAGTGTTTGTGGAGTGTATGGGGTATATGTGGGGATGTTTGTGGTGTGTATGGGGTATATATGGGGTATATTTTTAATGGATTTTTTGTGGTGTTTGTGGGTTGTATGGGGTGTTGTGGGGTATATAGTGTATAGGGGGTATATATGGGGTGTTTTTTGGCTGTATGTTGGGTGTATGGGGTATATATGGTGTATTTGTGGGGTATATATGCATATAATATATGTAGGGTGTTTGTACGGTGGTTGTGGGGTGTATGGGGTGTTTGTGGGGTATATATAGTGTATAGGTGTTATATATGGAGTGTTTGTGGTGTGTATGGGGTATATATGGGGTATATTTTTAATGGATTTTTTGTGGTGTTTGTTGGTTGTATTGGGTGTTGTGAGGTAAATAGTGTATAGGTGGTATATATGGAGTGTTTTTTGGCTGTATGTGGGGTGTATGGGGTATATGTGGGGTGTATTTTAATGTTTTTTTTTGTGGTGTTTGTGGGGTGTCTGGGGTATGTGTATGTATATATATATATATATGGGGTGTTTGTGGGGTGTATGGGGTATAATGTACATTTTGAGCGGGAGAAATAAAACAGAACGTATACTTGAGATCAGAGACGCTCTGACTTTAAAAAGTGAAGAACTCTTAACCAGGCAAAGAACCCTTAAGGAAGACATTTTTCAAAGAGTTTACTTTGTTTTGCTCGGAAAATCGAGGCATGAGCCTTTTTTTTTTTCTTCTTCTTCTTTTTTTTTTCCCCCTTCAGACGACGTCTGGTTTTGTCAGTTGGCCCGAATGTAAGTCGTGTAATAAAGCGCTGCTGTGTTGCTCCCCCTTTTGCCCGGGAGAAGTGTTCATCACCGCGCTGCTTTCCTTCCATTAAAGTCTGAGCAATCGATGGCCTGAAATCTCAAATCTGGCAGCTGTAGAGAGCCGTAGTCTTCACGCTCAGGGTTCAGGATGCAGCACTGCACATATTCCTTCACTGTCAGGCGATCGGTGTGAAAATCGAGCGCGCGGGAACTCAAACAAACTTAAAAAAACTTTGTTCAAATAAGGGTCAGATTAAGGTTTCTTTTTTTTTTCTCTTTCTTTCTTTCTTTAAAATCTGTGTGTGTGTGTGTGTGTGTTTCTTCCCTAAAACCTGCCCTAATTAATCAAACTGTCCTGTCTGCATTCTCCGTCTCGTGTCTCTTTATTTTACAGATGTCTCTTTCATTTCACGCTGTGCTTTCCTCCATCTGGAAATGTTCATTTCCTCTGTGTAGCTATCATTTTCCACCTGACACCTTTTCTATCTCTCTCTTCCTCTCGCGTGTTGTTTTTCTTGCCTCTCTGTTTCATGCTTTTAGTTCCGTGGTGTGTCTCGAGCAGCTTTCAGTGAGGTCTGTTACTGTAATTTTGTCAATCTTGCCAGACAGCAGCCTTATGAACACTGTTGTTTTGTCTTTCTTTCCGTCTCTTTCTATTTCTCTGGTGTTTATTTATTTATTTATTTATTTTTTGCTTAAAACTTATTTTCTTCCCTCATACATTTTGTTCCTTCAATCCAATTGTCTCATCCCAGGTGCGACTTCCTGAAGATGATTACAGTGCGGTTTAATTTGCTTTTGCTTTACAGCGATTTTTAACAATAGGATTCATCACAAAGCAGATTTACAGAAATGAAGCAGACGAGGGGAAAAAAAAAAAATTAGATCTGATTATATTACGGATTAGAGAAGAGCTATTAAGTTAAACGGGGTCTTTTTATAGATTGAAGGGAGAAGCGATGATAAGCGGTGAGTCATGATGAGTTTCCGACGCTGCTGTGGGCTTTAAGGGCAGGTTAGACTTCGTGTCTTTTCTCAGGAGTTAAATTTAGATTTAATTTCTTTCCGCAAATTAGATCAACCTGGACGTCTACAAAATTGGCCGCTAGATTTTTTTTATTATAATTTTTTGTTCTTTTAAGAGCAGTGCTCTATGAGAAGATGAAGCAGGATGTGAGTGCGTGTTCTCAGCCTGCCGTTTAAAGTCCATTACGACAAAAAAAAAAAAAAAAAAAAAAAGCTCGGAAACTCCGACTCAACAGACGGAACCGCACTCTACAGAGAAGCTCGTACGGTATAAATAGACGCGCTAATGATGAACTAAACTAAAACCAGATGGATGCAATCGAGACACATGAAAGTGACAAGACAATGTGTGGGGACAAGAGCAGGGAAGGAAAACAAGCAACGTGACAGTGGGAGCACGGGCGATGCTGAGGAAAGCGACGGGATTCATCACACAATCAAAAGGAAAAATACATATAATGTAGGATGATGTGACGTCCTCATGGAGTGGAATGTGGAAAGAACCTTCGTCCTGCATGTTTTACTATTTGACTTGAGTTATAGATTTCACCACTTTTATTTAAAAAAAAAGAAAAAAAAAAAGGCTGATTAATTATTTCATTAGTTAAATGAAAGTTGCTCAGCAGGGGGTCGTCCAGGCCCAGCGGTTGAGAAACACTGATTTAACGGAGAGAAAGAGAGGAAAAAAGGAATTTCTATGGAGAATGAAGAAACTAGATTTTGTGCGATTCCATACAAACAAACTGGGTTGTTGATCTCAAATCCTAACCTTAACCTTTAAACTCTTCTATATGAATCGAGTCCTACAGTATGTAATGTTGTATGTGTGAGACTAGAGGAACTATGGAATGAAGCACCATGCGTTTTGCTGTTATAGGAAAAACAATTATATGTAAATATAATTAGATCAGATTAGAGCCGTTATGAAGCTTTACAGAGCAGAAGTAGCAGATATGCATCTCAGTATCAACTGTTCAGAGGAGTTTATTGTGTAGTTTGGATAAACGCCTTCAGTATTTATTGTTTTACAGTGTAGAAAGAAATAAAAATCAAGAACGAACGTGGAAATAGAAGGGGTGTACAAACTTTTGACTAGTAGTGTATATAATGTGCATGTAATGAATAAATATATTCAAGTTCGTGCATGAATCAGATGAATTTGTTTTGTCTTGGCGATCATCATATTCGTCTCGAGCTCTTCTTCATGCACGTTAAACCTTCTCGCCGGTTTCTCTAAACTGTATATTAAATAAGATGGAAAAATCAGGCAGATTTCTTTATTTTTTCTTTTCCTCAGGTGTTCTTGTTTGCATTCTCCTTTTCTCCCTCTCTCTCTCTCACACACACACACACAAGAATACACTTGAGAACTTGAACATGCATGGTGAACCCCTCCCTCACAGGGATTATCTATACGTGAGCACGCATACAGAGACGGTAAACACAGGAATAGAGGTGCATTAAAAAAAGCAAAAATCTTAAGATAAACACAGGAAATCTTAAGTCTTAAGTTTTGAATATTCATAAGAAATGAGCTCTGTAAAAATCTAAATGCATTAAAATGCATCAGTCTCTTAACAAATATTACTTCTCTGGTTTGTGATAACATCCTAGTCCAAGACCTTCAGGTGTACAGTATATTACCATTTACCAGTATATAAAGGGTAATAAGAGAAGTTCAAATTGCTGTAGATTTGTGGGCGTGGCCAGTTTGATGCATGCGGATGAGCGTTGAGATGTCAGGAGCAGAATATGCGTCTCTTATGCACTGGACATTTAAAGAAATACATGTTTTTCTAATGAATCAAATCAATCAGCTTATCTGAACTGTGAGACATGACTCTTTTGAATTGTGAATGACTCTGTGTGTGTGTGTGTGTGTGTGTGTGTGCGTGCATTTCTTCAAAGGTCTTGAATATCTGCAAGACTTTTTGGAATCGTGATATAATTCTTTAATGTTATATTGAGCCAAACAAGGTCAAGGTCACAGCAAGGTCAAATGTCTATATGTTTATTTTTTTCTTTGTTAGTTTAAGTAGCATTTATTAATTTCAGCAATTTGGGCTACCACACAATGTGCCACAAAGTCACATGATTAATTTTAGCATTTTATTCTAAAAAAAAAAAAAAAAAAAAAAACACTTTATATTTGGAAATGCTGACCCTCTCTCCATCTCTCTCTCTCTCTCTCTCTCTCTCTCTCTCTCTCTCTCTGTCTCTCTGTCTCTCTCTCTCTGTTCCTCAGTGACTAAGACGGTATGCGCTGAACAATGTGACGGTCGTTGTTTCGGTCCATACGTCAGTGACTGCTGCCATAAGGAGTGTGCAGGAGGCTGTTCGGGTCCCAAAGACACAGACTGCTTTGTATGTATACACACACACACACACACACACACACGCACACACGCACACAAAGCCAAGAAGGACATAAGTCTTTTAGAATATTTTTCTGAGATATCTTTATGTTGCTAATGATTAAAGGTAGGTTGCTATGGTACATTTCCCATAATCCCTTGCATCACATCATGTTGGGATAGGACCATCCTCTGAGGCCCTGACCGGTTGCATGATTGACAAGCCAGAAGTAGCTTGACATTAATCTGCTTTTTTTTTTTTTTTTTGCACTTAATGGAACATTTACAGGTGACACAGTGGCTTAGTGGTCAGCGGTGTCGCCTTGCACCTCCAGGGTCTGGGTTCGATTCCCAGCCCGTTGTGCATGGAGTTTCCTCCAGGTTCTCTGGTTTTCTCTCATAGATTGGGCTAATTTGCATTCCCAAATTGCCCGTACTCCAGGGTGTACCCCGCCTCGTGCCCTGTCTCCTGGTATAGGTTCCAGGCCCCCCATTATACAGGAGAAAGTGGTATAGACCAGGAGTGAGTGAGTATAAGTGAAAGATATAAAAAATATCTGTTTGCTATTGTTATAGCTCACACTGCCAGTTCCTGATGCGTCAGGAGAGTGTTCTATTAACGTAAAAACACAGTTGCTTTCAGTCGACCATTAGACAGGTGAGATCGAATCGACCGATGCGTATTTCTCTGGAATGTGTCATGGTTTGAGATATGAATCATCAAATGTTTCACTTTTCACAAGCCCAAGATGGAGAGAGAGAGAGAGAGAGAGAGTCTTAACGCCGGGGTGTTTTAGCCGAGACGGGTCAAACTCGAAACCCCTTGCTTCATTCCATTCATTATGATGTTTGAAATCCGAAGGCGGTTTACGGCCGCTAAACATTTCCATGCGATCGATAGCGTATGGAAGCTTCGCACCTGCAGCGAGACCACCCACGTCCTGCATGAGTCACTGTGGAGCCTGATTTCAAATCAACACCTATCTGCTGCACCTGATGCTACTCAGACCCTCGTCAGGTCCTGGCAGCGGCCCGGAATCCATTTTTAGTGAATAATGACCCGAATTTGTTTTATTTGAGTAAAATCAAATAAATACAGTACTGTGATTTCAGAGCCTGGGTTAATATATTTAAGATAGTCATATATTAAAGGTTTTGGCCCTTGAAGTTAAATGTAAACAGAGTTGCTTTGAATTCATCATTGGTGTTTAATAGGCCTGTTTTCACACTTCTGTCTGACAGATGTGAAAGTGTAAATAGTAACGTTTAACAGTGAACAGCGCCAGCAATTACAGCTCGCACCCCCTCCCACGTCTCCAAATGCATAAATCATCCAAACGTGGGTTATTATAGGGTTTATTATACAGTACATACCTGTGAGTGCGTGCCGGAAATCTAGCATTTGGAATAACGCAGAGTAATACGATGGGTGAGGGAGAGCTTGGTGAATCAGATGTGGATTTAAATAATAATAATAATAATAATAATAATAATAATAATAATAATAATAATAATGAACTTATGGAGAGGAAATATGTGGGAAAATAATAATCATGATCTAACATAAATGGAATTTGTAAAATAAAAATATATTGTTAAATTATGTATTATGTAAATTTATTAATACATTTAAAATTCAATTATAAAATTAAAACAAAATGGAATTAAATTAACAATGTGGGGGGAAAATGCAACTAAAAAACTAAATAGTGAAACAATTATAATCTAAAAAAATAAAAAAATAATTTCAAGAAAAACACATGACAAAAGAAAATATCATGAAAATTAATTAATTAATTAATAATCAGTGTAATGTAAGATAATTATGTGGTAAAAAGGTAAAAAAATAAATAAATAAATAAAAAAAAAACTTGCTCAACGGCATGACAGCAGGTTGTAGAAAACTATGGAGTTTCTAGAATTTGGCCTTCACATGTCCTTGGGCTGGTCCTTAATCTGCATGTCCAGTTTACAAGTTGAGGTGGACTCGGTGGAATCCCAAGTGGTGATGTGCTTCATTTTACAAAATTGAAAAATGCTGTCTTAAGCTATAACTTTATGACAAAACAGCTTTTAAAATTACAAGACGAAACAGCTATATATATATATATATATTAAGTGGGAATAAAATATTTCTGCTCCAATGATAATTTTCCTGTGATTTTACCGTATTTCCATCTGTTCCAGACATGCACTAACTTTAACGACAGCGGGGCGTGTGTAACGCAATGTCCTCAGCCCTTTGTCTACAACCCTACCACCTTCCAACTGGAGCACAACCCTCGCGCCAAATACACATACGGAGCCTTTTGCGTCAAGAAGTGCCCACGTAAGTCCCGCAACCCAGACCACCACCACCACTGCAACACACACAAACACACAAACTTGTCTCATCTTGTCCCATTCTGTAGGAAATCTGTGACATGAGATGAATCAAACTTTTCACTATACAGATGTATGAACATATAGACAAAAATATCGTGTGGGACAGGATGTGAGGGTGAGAGAGGATCTTGCATTCATATAGTAAAGTGTTTACAGGCTTTGGGTGAAGATTTTCATGGTGTTTTCTCACTGCATGTGTGAGTTATTTGTGTGTTATTGGTAGGTTTTGGTGTAGTTGGTTAGCACTGTCGCCTTCCCACCTCCAGGGTCTGGGTTCGATTCCCGGCCGGGTTCACTTCCCGTCTCTGTGTGCATGGAGTTTGCATGTTCTCCCCGTGCTTGGTAGGTTTCCTCCAGGTTAGACTTATTGGTGTTCCCAAATTGCTGGGTCTGTGTCTGAATGAGTGTGTGTGTGTGTGTGTGTGTGTGTGTGTGCGCGTGTGCGTGCCCTGCAATGGGATTGGCCCCCTGTCCAGGGTGTACCCTGTCTCATGCCCTAAGTCTCCTGGGATAAGCTCCAGGCCCCCCATGACCCTGAATACAGGATAAAGTGGGAGTGAGTGAGTGAGTGGTAGGTTTTGTGCTAGTAACCAGCAGGGTTTGAGTTCACATCCCACTGACTCAACAGTCGCAACAGTCTCAAAAACCCAATCGCATTTGAGAATTCAACAGGTCTACATATGCACTAATATTCAAATAATATTAGAAATAAAAGAAATAAATATAGAAATAAATAAAAAAGTCTCGTCTCAAGCCTGTAGCATACAATATGTTGTTTTCACGTACATGTCTCGCTATATTAAACCACCCCTTCACGTGTGGGTGTCGCTAAGAAGGTGAAGCCGTGAACAGAGCGAGGTGTGAGACAGACGCATAGAGCAGGAGGCCTGTTCTCCTCCTGGTTGGATTTTCTCTCAGCGGCACAGAGATCGCCCCGTGATGAAGAGCTTTAGCATGGAGCGATTCGTTCTCCCGGCGCTGACTCACTCCGGTTCACTGCAAGGCTGCTGATGTTTATCCATCTGTCTCGCTGATGTGCCGTGCAGCTCTCACTGTGAAGATTTCTCTATAAAGTGGCACCACTTTAGAATGAGAAATGCTTGCAATGGTTTATGTGGATTAGAAAGCGTTCAGGTGGCTCGATGAAAAGCTTCAGCTTGTTCTGTTATATATTTATACATAGATTTTTGAAAGACTATGGCAGTGTTGTATGTGAGTACAATTTCTCTGTCCTTCTCGCAGATAACTTTGTGGTGGATCACAGCTCGTGCGTCCGTGCGTGTCCCAGCAACAAGATGGAAGTGGAAGAGAACAAGATAAAAATGTGTATTCCCTGCACTGACATATGCCCCAAAGGTATCCACTCGCACCTGTAACTCACGATCCAAACATGCCATTCATTTAAAATATGCCCTGAAGGTATACACACACACACACCAGAATCACTCTGCTGAACCATTCAGGTAACCTAAAATCAGACCAAGAATAAGTCACACACACATTTGAAACACACATCTTTAACCATTCTCCTCAAAAACTTAAAATCTGCCATGAAGCTGTCAGGTCACACTGAAAACACACACCACATACCTAAAGGCTCATATGCCCTAAAGGTACCCACCTACACATGAAGCTTACATTCGAACCAGCCAACCTTAAATTCTCCTCAAATGCAACCATACAGTGCTGTACACCGCAGAGCCTTCGTTAACAGAACATTTGCCCCAGAAGAACTCGCACAGAGTTGAAACATACCCTTATAACAATAGGCTTATTTCTAATATGTATTCATCAATTGTCAGTCAGTTATTCTCTGTGGCAGCAGGTTCAGTAGGGCAGTCCAGACGTCCCTCTCCCCAGAGTTCTTCTGCTCTTCCTGAGGGCCCTTGAGGGGTTTCCAGCTAAGTAAGATATATACTCTCTTCAGTCTATTCTGGGAGGACTCAGGAACCTCCAACTACTGTAGTTCGATGGATCCGGAAACCAATGAATAAAAGTTACTCAGGAGCCACCTAAATCAGATCCTTGCAACATCTTGAAATCAGTCTTCTTTCAACATACAGGAGTAGAGAATTTGCGCCAAGCTCTGTCTAGTTGTCCAAATTCCCCACCCTAACTGTAACCCTATCCCAGGCAGTAATTTCAGCTAGTTGTGTTTGCAGTCTCATTCCTTTAAACATAGGTAAGGGGTAGAACCTAGATTGACTGGTAAGTTGTATACCTTGCCTTCTGGCTCAGTGCCATCTTTATTGCAACAGTCTGGTACAACACCTGCATAACCACTGAGGCTGTAACAAATCCACCAATCTGATGCTCCATTTGACCCTTACTCGTGAGGAAGACTTGGAAGTGCTGACTCTCATCGCAGCCGCTTCACTCTCCGCGGCAAACCAACCACCGCAGTGCATGCTGAAGTTCATGGTCTGATAAAGCCAACAGAACCACGTCATTGACAAAAAGCAGAGGAATGATTCTGAGGTCCTAACACCGGACATGCTTCTTCCCTCAGATGCACCGCGAGATCTTGTCCATGAAAATCACAAACAAGACCAGAGAAATCCCTTGAGACAGCCCTCGTGGAAGTCAACACACTAATACTATGATTGACTTCTTGCTGAGAATACAGACACAACTATCTCTTCTGTCGTATATGGACTTTTGCCTTGCAATAACAACCTCCACCCATCCATCTAGGAAAATCTGTAGTCCAACTAGGGATTGACTGGGGCCCATTGTTTTTATTCCCAATTTACAACTGTGATGGGACCTCCAGTCAACATGCACCCAATGCGGGCAGTTTAGAAACACCAATTAGCTTAATCTGCATGCCGTTGAACTGTGGGAGGAAACCGGATTACCCGGATGGAACCCACCAAGCATGATTAGAGCATACAAACACAGACACCATGACAGGAATCAAACAACAGTTCAAGGCAACAGATCTAACCACTAAGCCATTATGCCAGAAATAACAACCACAGTACTCCTATACAGTACTTCTGCAGTACCACCACAAGACCCCAAGGGATATGATAATACATCTTCTCCAAACCCACAAAAAACCCCGGTAAACTGGATGGGGTAAATCCCATGACCCCTCCAGTAGTTTTGCGGTGGCGAAGAGTCAGTCCACTCTTCCATGACAAATAGGGAGCTTGCATTGTGTCTTTAGAATTAGGGTTTTTTCAAATGATCCCAAGCTCAACCAATGCTTGGAAAGCCTCATTCTTTAGCCTGACTGCCTTTGTCACCAGCACCAGGTTTTCAGGGTATCACCACAACAGACTCCAATGACCTTCTGATAAGAGTCCTGAATTACCATTTCTACAATGGAGGATTTGTATTAACCCACACCAAACGTACTTAAGTACATCAAAAACCATTTGGTGCTACTTAAAATGTGCCCTCAAGTGATACCCATACTGCTTAAAAAACACTCAACACCCGTACCAATTTTCAAATGCAAAAAGCAATTAATTCATACATTAAATTGCCCCAAAGATGCCCAAGGACCTGAATGATACCAAACAACATTTTAACACTAAATATGACCTAAAGGCAGCCTACACCACCCAATTTGGCCTTCTGCTATGCTTAGCATAAAACATTAATACAGAAACTGACTTGCTCGAAATTATTCCTTCATTTAACACATATCCCTGCTGAAAAATTCAGCATAGACCAGCATGATTTATATGCTGGTCTATGCTGGTTAATACTGGTTAGTGCTGGTCTGATGCTGGTGAACCAGCATAACTGATGGAAGACCAGCATGCCTGCTGAAAAATCTAGCATAGGCCAGCATGATTTATATGCTGGGCCACCAGCAAGGTTTTGGTAGTTAAAATTGGTTACAATTTTAGCTCATTATCTTGTTTTTCAATAGCTAGTACTGAAAATAATGTGTGATGTAAATGCATGGACTGTGTAGTGTTATTTTTAAATGGATTTACATACAAGAGACAAAAATAATCCACTTACCAAAAACATGTAAATACATTATTTTACATTTATTAAATATCTGTGGGTTGTTTAAAAACACAACACAAACCTTTTATATAAAAATATTTTAAAAAAGTAATCAATGGAAATCACTGAAAACTGAAAATAAGACCATCATAGCTGGTTACCAGTTTGACCAGCAATTATACCAGCAGGGTTACCAGCATACCAGCATCAGCACCATGGGGTCAGCTGTTCCACGGGTGGGACCACTTGCATTTTTTTTTTTTTTGGTAACCATCAAAATAACTTAAAATGTTCCATCATTTTTAACCATGTATCGCTTTATATCTTTATTTGTTAATGTACACTCACATATCAATAAAACATTGTGCTTTTGTAAAATAAAGAAAATAAACAGGGTGCGCTTTCTGCCGTCTCAAAATTGCCCGAAAATCTTTTTGAAACGGGTCACTAAAATGAACTAAAATGAGCACACACATATCCATATATCTTTATATCTATACATATATATCTATAGAAAGCTTAAAGTGTCTACTTTTAAATGTAGCAAGCTTAACCAAAAATAAATGTTCTCAGTTTATGTAATCCATATGAATCTAAGGAGAGCTACAGTCTTTCTGCCACACTTCATTCACTGATAATGACCGGAGACAGGACACGCCCACACGCCATTCACAGGGAAACAGTCAGGGTAATCTACATACAAGGCCACGCCCCCAAAACACACACACACAGTAGATTCGATAAGTTTCCTCCGCGTGTGGAAGATGTTAGGCGCTGTACAGGTTTCTGAAGCTCTACAGAATGTTCCGGACAGTGGGAGGAGTTTAGATTTACCTCAGAACAACACTGAGACTCCAACAGAGGACGAAGGAGGAGAATACAGCAAGCTGTTACTATGGGTGAGTTTTTAAATCTTATATAATCCTTATTCTGATAATATAAAACTAATAATTTATTTTTCCTAATTTTCTCACAAGTTTTTGCCAGTTTATGTGAAACATTGTCATTTAATGTCACTTACATGGTTTGGTTAGCATGTAGATAAAACAAACTGCCTTATGTAGCTTAGCACAAACGGGTTAGCTCACAGGTGGCTAAGCTAATGCCTTCCAGTATGTAGATTACAGATGGTTGTCAGTATCAGCTGTGGTGTAAATTTTTATTTATAATATATTTCACCCTGTTTTGGATAGCTTCATGTTATGGTAGCTATTTGGTTCAGTTTTTGGTTAGCTTATGACACTGCTATCTATAATGTTATTTAGCACAAACACTTTAGCTCCTGTTGCCTAAACATTGTAAAGTTTGTGTTGTCTTTATGCATGGTCAATAGTTATTCATGATTATTGACAGTAATTTTATTATCATCATGTTTCTTTTTCCTTTTTTATAAACCTTTGTGACCATGTAAATGATCAGCCACCTGTTTCATAGAGACCAAATGCAACCAAGCAGGCAAGATACAGACGGACCATCACTATGTCATGTGAACCTCGACCACGACTGGGGTCTGGATTCGGGATGGATCTCTTGTATTTTTTAAGTGGTTGACCACACGGTAAGGCTTCACCTATGACTGCGCATGACCAGCACATGGACTGACCTCAGATGCCAGGAATGTTACCACTGTGTATAGGGTGTAAAAGTGGGCGTTTACAAACCTAACACCCTTTCTTCATAGTGCACTGTTCCTGTTCCCACTGTTTTACCCTGAATGTCTGTTTGCATGGTCATATTTACAGTATGCCAGAAATGTGCCTTCTGTGCATAAGATCATCTGTGTCCCTCTTCCCTCAATCCTGGACATTTACTTTGCACTAGGTGAAAGAGGTGACATTTATATGTTTTTAAGTTAGGTTACATTTATATGTTCATAAGTAAGAAAAATACACAAATGTCAGAACTACTTCAGGACCCATAAACCTGCAGACCCCTAAATAAAGAGTGAGGGCCAAGCTCACTCATTTACACTCCTGTGGTGTGAAAGTACCTGTGTGAAAGTGTCCCTGAGAGGTTGCTCTCATGTTTTTTTTATTTATTTATTTATTTTTTTTAATCAAAACTTATTTGCTGTTCATTGTTAAATTATCATATTGCTACAAATGTGCATATTGTATATATTGTTACATATTACACAATGTTAATATTGTTTGTGTTGGCCAATAAAGCTGATTTTATACTGATTCTGTTTTATATTTTATATATTGGATGACAATCTTCCATGTATTCTGGCCTTTATACCATACCAACATTAGATGGGGTGGTGAACAGCATAATATCATGGCACTATAATGCAGAATATATGCTGGTATGCTGTGGACCAGCAAAATGTATGCTGGTCGCCAGCATACCAGCACCAAAACACAACATATGCTGGTATAATGTTAACCAGCTATGCTGGTCTATGCTGTTTTTTTTTTTTTCAGCAGGGATTACGCATATTTTATTTTATGGCTTTGTTGCCCCAAAGATGCCCTGTGGCTGTTCCTCTTCAAAATGTTGCCGTCTGTTTGTTCACGTGTGCGTGCGTATGTGTCTTGCAGCATGTGATGGAATCGGCACGGCGAGTCTTCAGGCGGCCCAGACTGTCGACTCCAGAAACATTGACAGATTTATTAACTGCACGAAGATCAATGGCAACCTGGTGTTCCTCATCACGGGAATCAAAGGGTAAGAGCTGTTCTCTAACTGCCACAGATTAGCACTGTTTAAATCCATAACGCTAATCTCGTGGACTACCATACTAAAGATCAACACGAATTCCACTGGGCGGCATAATCGAATTAGATAAAGACTGCTTAACTTTTATCATTTATGATGGCTTTATGTCTTCATTTAGATTTTTATTGCTTTTCTTGTGTATATATACAGTATAGGATGTAATGCAGATTAAGGTCAAGCTCTGTGTGGTGCGCTTGATGTAAGCCAGTCTAAAAACAATTACACCTATTAAACTCCATTTGCTGAGTCTCAATCAGAGTGAAATCTGTTCCTTTTTCTCATATGGTATGGTTAAGATAACACAATTAAAGAAATACCTTTGTCAGGGGTAGCTCAGTGGTTAAGTCATTGGACAACGGTCCGGACTACGGTCCCACGTTTGAGCCCCACTACCACCACCAAGTTGGCCCTGTTGTGCCCTTGAGCACGGCTCTTAAACTTAACTGCTCAGATGTACAATGAGATGAATATGCAAGCTGCTCTGGATAAGGGCGTCTGCCAAATGCTTTAATGAAATGTAAATCTCAACTTCTATTAGTTAAGAATAATACCTTTAATAATAATCATTAGACCGCCACCGCCACCTAAAGTTGCCGCCTATAGATTTTCCGCTGATAACCCTGTCTACCTGTGAATCTGTCTACAGATGACTGATTGGCCATCACGTAAAAACATTCTGCCGATAAACCTGTTGACAGGCTGTCTCATTCAAATTAATGATTGTCATGTGGATATTCCAATATTCTAATGGTTACGATGGATTTTTTTTTTTTATTTTTTTTTTTTATATGAAATCCTTAGCAGAGGATTTTCAACAAAATGGCATTATAGGTTTCTTTCTAGTGTCAGATGTCACATAGAAGTAAATGATTCACTGCAGCTGAAGTATTAGGTGAAAAAGTAGGCGATTCTGACTCAGATTGTGCTTTGGAACCCAGTGACAGTGAATCAGAGTCTGGCGAGAACAGCAGTCGCAGCAGAAGTATCAAAAGTGAAAGTGAAGCCGGCGCCAGGATTCTGTACTTTTTACTTTTTACTGTGGGTCTAAGGGTTAAAGGCGTGTATGAATGTGATTCCCCACGTTCCTACCTGCCTAAAGCCGGCTACCACACCAGCAATGAGAACACAGCAAGGTTTGATTCAAACCATGCATAGGTTAATAGTTCCGAGGATAAAGGATAACATGATATTAAAACTTAGAAATGCTGGAGTGTATACATATCAAAAGAAAATGAATGGATTCTGATGTAAATCATGTAAGATGTAGGCTAGCGTGTCTAGAATGCGAAGCTGTCATCTCATGGGAGTGTGAAAAGCACAGTGATGTACGCATCAAAAAGGAAAAAAAAAAAAAAGGGCTGTGTTGACACGTTATCAGCTGCGTCTGACCCCGGGGTGTGGGAGCTGCTTTTAACACCAAGGCTTAAAACCAGTTGCAGTTCATGTAGTCTCTCAGGACAATCTCAGCCTCTCAGATACACTTTACTTTTCCTCTCTCTCTCTCTCCCTCTCCATCGTTTCACCTCCCTGTGCCCTTCTGTCAGTATGATCTGTGTTATTGGGCAGATTTACAAGCAATTTGAGTTGTCAGCTGCTGATTTTACAAGACCTACAATAAAATTGACATAATGCATTTATTAAACTGCGTAAAACACCGAGATACCTGTTTATTAGTTAGACCTAGTTATATCTATAAAGTCCATGCATTTTATAGATATACACTGCATCACTCATGCACAATGTCTTGGCCCTTATTGAATCAATCTGTTACTGGACTATTCTAGAACGGACAATAGATGTTATTTGAATTAAGGTTTAAGTTAAAACACATGTACGGTATTTTAAAGAGTAGTACCTGATTAAAAAGAACCCCAGGATGAGAATAATCACCCGCTTAGACGAATGTCACAGATAAGACTGCAGCAAGTCTACAGGATAATACCAGCTACCATAACACCTATTGTGGATGTCTCCAGGACCCAGAAAAGCCCTAGAAATGTTAACACCCCAGATATCCTCAATACCTGTTAAGGGTTCTTGACCTTCTACAGATTAAATGAAGTCTAGACAGCATACCCACTGGCTTGTTTTGGTCTTTAAGATATACTTGGAGACACGGATCAGCCATGACACTAACACGACCTCCAGGTGAATTGAATAACATTAATTATCAATTATATACCAGTAAATAAACTGGTGACAGGTTCATGGGCCCTCAAGGCTCATCCATGCCTGCGAGGTCCAACGGCCAGTCTGTCTTGTTTGATCGCACAGAAAAGTCAGTGCACCAGAAACTGCCGGAAAAACGCCAATGCTGGCCATGATAGAAAGTTTAGAAGACCCAGAGGATTATAGCCTTAGCAGCCACGAGTTCAAGGTTGTTGATCTGGCCTCTCTAACTTTAACTTCTTAGATTTTGGTTTGGTGCCACCCTGGCCGCTCTGCTACTGGGGAGGTGCTGCTCTGTTGATTTGCTACTCATGTCCAGGTGCCATCACGTCATCATCACACCCCAGACAAGCCAGAGCGCGCCCCTGGTGGCACAAGGGTAACCCAAACCCTAAGTTTACCTTTAGGTATTTGGCAGACGCCCTTATCCAGAGCGACT
Source organism: Clarias fuscus (assembly GCA_030347435.1). Lineage (NCBI taxonomy): Eukaryota > Metazoa > Chordata > Actinopteri > Siluriformes > Clariidae > Clarias > Clarias fuscus. The sequence goes on from CM059209.1 coordinate 35,736,508, forward strand.
TACGTTTTATCTCTCTTTATTTTATATTTGAGCAGTTGAGAGTTGGTGGCCTTGCTCAAGAGCCCAACAGTGGCCATGGGGTTTAAACCTGGGACGATCCAAACCGTAGTCCATTGCCTTAATCACTACTCTACCCCAGACTCCCCAGTTGTGCTAAGGTCTAGTGTCTAGCACTGTGGCCATTTATTGCAAGTCTCCAGGGTCTGCCAGTCCTAAGACTTGCACAGGAGGCTGATTTCTCATTTTTCAAATTGCTTGTAGTATAAATGGAAGAATGGATGGTTGCTTTTTGTTGCTAAAAGTAATTCACCAAGCTTAAAATACATATAGACTAAATACTGCTGCAATTTTCAAGGGGCAGTTGCACAGACACAGATTGTGACCATCGGTTTTTGGTAGCGCAGGAAGATATTTCTTGGAAATTACCTTCAGGAGCAATGAAGTATTCATCCATCCATCTATCCATCCATTAAATAACAGCATAACTCCTTGACTCGTGCTATCTTGCTTAACTTATGCTACAGTCCGAAGGTTTACTGAATCACAAAAGCAACACAAAATGCCTAAAACTAGCCTTAAAATCATCAATAAATCAGAAGCAAGGTTTTCTTCCTTCTCCCTCTCTTCTCCTCAGACTTTGTATTGGGAACGCAATTCTGAAATACAGACATCCACATAATAGCAATAAACCTAATCTTTGCAATATATTTGATAAAAGAAGCACTTTACCCGTGTTGGTGAAAATATATTGGATTTTATTTCCAATAGGTTTCTGTAAAACAAAATATATGAATATTTTCAAATTTTGTCTGTTTGTTTTTATTGCTGATGTTGATGGTCTGTGACAAATAAAAACGCAATAAATTTTGGATAGCAAGTAAATCTAGTTCACATGTGTGCCCTCTTCGCATGCTTTTTATTTATTTATTTTTTTTTTTCGGATGCTTATTAAAAGTTGAACTCTATGTATACTGTATATATGTATATATACATTTTTTATATGTATATAAAATCTTTTTTTGCCAGTGATGTCTACCACAACGTTGAAGCTTTGGACCCGGAGAAACTCAACGTGTTCCGCACCGTCCGAGAGATCACTGGTGAGATGTTACAGCTTTTTGTTATGTTCTTTAAGCTTTAAAAAAAAATGTTTTCGTAATTTTTATTTAGCCTGTCAGCGTCATCGCAACTTTCCCACGCGTAAAAACAAACCTCATTTTATCAACGGAATGATGAGCCACATGACCCGAATGACCTGTTCTACCTCGCTCGCGTTCAGCAGAACCATCTGTTCTCGCGACTAGCATAGCACTAGAGTCATACTGAGCTATTTGGTCGTGTAAATGCTTGTACGATGCTGACCATCTGCTTTGTTGGATCTGTTTGGGTAAATCAGTTGATATCATGCCTGTTCATCATCTCTGGTTTTGGTTTGATCTTTCTTCCCTGGATTTGCATCTGAACTTTGCCTGTGCCTGAAATGCATGTACTGAATTTGAATAGGAATTAAATGAACCTAAAAAAGCAATGGAAAAAAAAAAAAACATGCTGTGTTAAAGTTCATGTGGGAAGCTGTGATACACACACACACACAAAAAAGAAAAAAAACAAGTACAATTCAAGAAAATCTGCCAAGCACGGAAAAGATTTTGCTGGTATTGTATAAATGGTAGCGGCATGGAGGCACCTCCAGGGTCCAGGTTCCATTCCCGTCTTGGGGTCTGTGTGCATGGAGTTTGCATGTTCTCCCCGTGCAGTTTAGTTTTTGTCTGCCATATGCTCCTCCTACACTGAGAGCAGGCTCCGTGCTACAGATATCTGTACCACTTCTGGGATTCACACCCCTGGTCTAACGACGAAAGTGTAAATGCTTGTCCCGCTTGTCATGTTGCAGAGTAACCATAAAACCCTTCTGTCCTGAAGACTTTCCTGTTTCAGAAAATGTACGCCTTTATGTGTGACTCTCCCAAATCATCCAGAACGGCTCGATAAACGTCTCCGTATACTTAGGGCCTACTTCGAGAACTACTTAGAGATCCTCTGTCAGGGTTGCTGTTAGGAAGCAGCACGGTCTGTACTGAGAATCTCCGCGGTCGGGTGTCACACTGTCTCTGCCTGGCTGAGACAGAGAGAGACAAAAATTCACATTCCCATCATCAGTTGTCTTTCTGCTGGAGGACTGCAGCTCCAGAGAAAAAAAGAAGAGTAAAAGAGAAGGTGAAGAGTGAGGGATGTCTTTCTTCCCCTTCTCTTACTCTCACTCCGTCCCCCTTCCATCCATCCAGAGAGGAAGTGTACACTGTGTTTTTGTGCTGCATGAAGCATCAAAGCAGCTGAAAAAATACTCCTACACTCTCTCACTCTCTCTCTCTCTCTCTCTCACTCTTTCTCTCTCCTGTGACGACAGCAGGGGATGGATCGTATGCAGGCAGGCAGGCAGGCATCCATCCGTGTCCCTCTGTCTCACCTCCTGAAACACAAAGCTTGACAGAACAATGTCCTCTCTGCCAATGTGTCATTTCTGCTCCGTGACCTCGGCTCAGGGCTCAGGGTGTTTAAAAAACACCAGATGGACGGATATATATATATCTCTGTATATATATATATATATACACACACACAAAAACAAGTGGCGTTCAAGTCAAACAGGGACTAAGTAGCCCCTTAATTATTTTATAAGAAGTATATATCATTTGTACTACTATGCAAAAGTCTGAAAATTATTAATCATTTCTTCATATTTTGCTTCCAAAGAGTCAGACTTTCTTGTATTTTTAATGTAGTCTAGAGGAATAGTTCTCCAGGCTGCGTGAATAACTTTTTGCCTCTCATCATTTTCAATCCGGTTCCTGTACCCGAGCAGTTTCAGAGGATTGTTTTTTGTTTGTTAACCCACACAGTGACCTATGAATCATTAAAAAACCATCTAACTTCAGTCCTGAGCCAGTGAGAAACGGGTGCAGATGATCAGGAGCTGATTAGTGTACTGACCGCTGATGCTGAATGCTGAGTGGTTGGAAGAGACGAGAGGGGAAATGAGGTCGCTGATGAGGCTGTTACATAAACCATATATTTTTTGTATTTTTTAGGCATAAAAAATGGAATGAATACTTCATGGAAGAGTTTCCATTTCTTTAATGTAACCTACATTATAGTATATCATTTCATTTAATATTAAGAAGCGAGGAGGGCTAAAGACTTTTTTCACAGCAGTATATACATAATGGACCGGGCTAAAAAAGGAGGCGCGGACAAAGGGTTTGGTTTTGAAACTGCTTAAGAGATGCTACCTCGCTCTGCATGTATGATTAATGTGGTTAAGATTGAAGTGAGAAAGCCAGAGGGCCTGACGATGGAGCTGCACAGAGAAATCCAGAATTCCAGATCCAGATCCACACTCTGCCCTGCAGGCCACCGGCGTACCCACCTCGCTCACCGTGTGGGATCGCTGAGTTCATCATGCCGGTTCATGCTTAGAGACCGTTCAGATCTCTTGACTAGACATGTACCTCGGCATAGGAATTCAATCCGTCCCGGAGATGAGTTCTTAAGGCGAAATCTCCGAGACGCCTTGTCCCATAGGAAATAACGTTAATGCAGATCATCGGTTTCAGCCGGCCGAAAATATTTCCAATATTACCCATTTCCAACACTATGATCATATTTTAAATCATGTAAAAATATCATATACAATAAAAACATTTAGAAAAGACGTGTAAATGGAGTAAAATGTGAAATCAATGGACATTAAACCAAACTTAAGGTTAATTTATGATCCCTCTCGGCACCGGCTGCTTTCATTTATGTAGTCATCGCTTTTTGACCAAGACTTGTGCGGTGGATGCTCAACATACAGGGTAGTCACTGATATGCTAAATTAGATATTTACTTAAAAATTATGGAAGGAGTCTCCAGTTTCAGCACTTTGCAGTAATTAGAGGTAAAGAAAACAAAAGTTTACAGTTTGCACAGCAAGCTGCCTTTGCTTTAAAAACCAAACTCAAAGCGGCTTCCTTTCCTTCCCGCTACGTCCTTGCTAACATCCTTGGGACCCGTGGTGCAAAGCCTTCATTAAATTCTTACAGAAAATGCAAAAAGTACCTTATTCTCTTGGTGTTCCACTGACGCAAACAAGGTTTGAACGGCTCCCGGACGTACATGCATCTTAGCCAGCGATCGGTTCAGCTCGTACGCCGAAAATGCTTTGTTTTGCCAAGGTGACAGTACTGTATATCACTAAACACTGGTTTAACAGAGCCTTTCTCTGTATGGTATGGTTATGGTGTATAAAATATATATATAAATGTATGGTTTATACAGTATATTAGCCTGATAATGCTAGCATACGGAAGCTATCTTAGCAAAAAGATGAGCGTTTTTCTCTAATTGCTAAAAAAGAGTCCTGTAAGACTGGAGACTTCATCGTTATTTTTAAGCAAATGTTTCCTTTACCATATCAGTGATTATATTGAACATCCACCGCACAAGTCTACGTGAACGAGCGATTACTACATACAGTACCTACATATGCTACAGTATATCCGCTACATTTCTATAAGCATGCTGGTTTAAACCTAGCGCAAACGGCGTGTGTGATTTATTAGCAATAGCCAGTTGCCCTGCTGCTATTAGCGTAACACTGACAACCCTGACCTGTGCATCATTTATCAGTGCAGAGCCTGTTAGCATACTACTGTTAGCCTAGCCTGTGTTTCTGTGTGTTTGTGTAATTTATTAGCAAGGTTCTGTTAGCATGCTGCCGTTAGCCTACAGGTGCTCAGCGGGATCTCGTTAGCGCCATTAGGATGATGGGGGCTTGGCTGCGCACATAAAATAAACAGATACAAACACCAGCAAGGCAAGTGGCTTGCTTACGCTTGGGAAATGCTACACACACACACACACACACACACACACACACTGACACACACTCGTGCATGGTCTGCACTCACACACCCTCACACACTTTTCTGTGACTTCCCATTGCTGCAATTTTGTCATTAAGGCAATTAGTGTCAACAGACGGCACACTAGCAACACATCACCATGGAAGACAGGGCCGTAATCTGCCTTCACAACCCACAAGGGGCTCGCAAGCGCATTAATAACAGTTAGAGGACTCATTTAAAGATATGGAGGCACATTTACCAAGCGACGGAGTGGAAGCGGGGACGTTCCTGGATCGGTGTTCACGTTTTCTCCACTTGTACTGTCACCACATGTTAGAGAGCAGGGGAAAACTAATCATTACGCTTTTGCGCGCGCGCGCGCGTGTGTGTGTGTGTGTGTGTGTGTGTGTGTGATATTTTATTAATACTCGTCGGTTCCGTTTAATCCGATTCTGCTTCTACAGAGCTTTTAACGACATTATCACAAAGCGGCTTTGCTTTGAAATCTGCGTTTATTCACCCAGTAATCGAGGCAATGGTGACAGCGGCAGGAAATAAATCTTAAAATATAAGATGAGGAAGCGCACGGGATTGTGGATAAAATGTGTCTGTACAGTAGCTATAACATCACTTATCCCTCACAGAGCTTCGATTAAGGCGCCCAATGCCGTAATGGTGGCCAAGTCAAATGTGAAATGATTCCTCACTCTCACAGAACCACTTTTTCCCAATCTTGAACCTGGAACACGTGCTGGTGATTCGGTACGTTGAGGTGGTCATGTGACTTCATTTTATCGCCACATGACGTCGCTGAGTCTGGACCTGAGCGACTGAAGCGACCCCAGATCATAACGCCGTCTCCAGAGGCTTGTACAGTGGACGCTATGCATGATGGGAGCATCGCTTCATGCGCCTCCCTTCTTACCCGGACACGTCCATCACTCTGGAATAGGGACTCAGAATGGACTCATCAGGTCACATGACCTTTTTCCAATCGCTCCAAAGTCTAAACTTTGTGCTCTGTAGCAAACTGAAGCCTTCCTATTTCTTGAGCCTCTTTAACACGTGATGGACTACTGCTCGGACGGTTCCAGGCTCAAACCCCAGCATCACCGTTGTCATTTTTGGGCCCTTGAACAAGGCCCTTAACTCTCAACTACTCAGATGCGTAAGGAGATAAAACATGAGTTGCTTTTGGATGAGGCTAAATGCTGTAATTGTAACAAGAGGTTTTCTTATGGCCAGACAGCTGTTTTGTCCCAATCCTGTGAATTCTTATTACATTGTGTGTGTGTGTGTGTGTGTGTGTGTGTGTGTGTGTGTGTGTGTGTGTGTGTGTGTGTGTGTGTGTGTACGGTGTTTTGCATTTATGGAAAACCTCCGTCTCCAGGATTTATTATTGATTTATTATTATTATTGTTATTATTGTTATTATTATTATTATTATTATTATTATTATTATTATTATTATTGTTATTATTATTACTATTATTATTACTATTATTGTTTGTTTGTTTTTTTCTCTGAATGCATTCAAGCTGCAAAATAAAAACCTTTTGGGAACTTTCAATGCCCAACACGATTCCCTTAAGGGGTGATTTAGGGGTCAAAGTTTATATTCGGTGTCAGGACACCGAGCCAAACTCAAGCTGTGGTTCATTTGAGCTCCGCGTGAATTCATCAGCGATGCAACTGCTGCTCTATCTTTGACAACATGCCATTTAAAAAAAAATTTTTTTTTTTTTTTTTTTTACATTTTAATGTAATTTGGGTAATTTATGTTCACCTTGTCCTTACAGACCTCGGCTTTGCTCCATATGCACAACAGATCTCTATTTTAATCCCCGTCTCTCTCTCTCTCTCTCTCTCTCTCTCTCTCTCTCTTGCACTCTACCTCATCTCCTTTTTCATCTCTGCATCTCTATCCTGTTTGTCCTCTCCTCACTCATATCCTCAGAGCAATTCCCTCTCATGAAATATTCAACATTTCAATACATTATTTAAATTTCTAAATAATCGAATATCCATGCCATTAGCCCGTCTTTCAACTATCCCACTTAAAAAAAAAAAAAAAATCAAGAAAAGGTCCGGGATATTAAGAGGAGTTCGGGGCAGAGAGCTTAACACACCAGCCTCAGTCTGTTTAATCTGTGTTTATGCTCGTTAATATTTATTGCTTATGGTTGTTGGTGTTAATTGCATCTTCAGCGAGATATTGTTTGGACATTATAGAGTTCGGCTAGAGCTTATTGTCGCTGTTTCATTAAGAACTTCCTGTACACCCGGGCTGTATGTTAGGTTTTCGGCATGCGGTGTAATCTTCCACTTTCTAATTTGGATTTTTAATTTAATTTCTGTAAACATAATTGCCTTTCTTGATGCTTCACCAGCGCTGTAGTAAATCCTGGGTTTGGCTCGCTCTCAAGTTGTGCAGAAATTTAAAGAAAGGATGTAGACGGGGAGAGAGAGGAAAGAAGAGTGTGGAAGGAATACAACACAGAGGATGAAAGAAACAAAAACAGGCCGGGTGAGATGGTTAACGGAAGGAGGGATTAATGAAGGAGGGGTGAAGGGCAGAAATAAAGGCAGCAGTAAAAGGGAAGGAAAAAGGAAAGAAAGTTGGGAATGTAAAAGGAAGGCGGTAAAAAATCAAGGCACGAAAGGGAAGATCGGCAAGTGAGAAAGATGTATGAAGGGGACAAAGGAAAAAAAATAAGGACAAAGACAAAGATCATTTAAATGCAGAAAAGACAAGGGGAGGAAAGAAGGAAAACGGGATGTGGAGATGAGAGGAGAGGACACAGGAAAGAATGTATGCAGGAATTCTGAAAAAAGTAAAGTGAGAAATAAGAAAGTGATAAAGCAAGGAAGAATGAATGGTGATGTAAAAAGATGGAAGGACAAAGGACAAGGAGGGACGGGAGTGTGGAAGGACTGAAGAAAGGAAACTAAGGGAAAGCAGGAAGGAAGTTCAAAGAGGAATAAAGGTCAAGGGAAAATTGTGGAAAAATGTAGAAAAGAAAAAAAAATGTAGAGAGATGCATCTTGAAACAGTCAACGTAGGAACACTGATATGAAAAACACTGATATTATGATTTCTCTGGTACCTCGACATGCTTCTCAGTGTTTCGACGTGTCATTGGGCATCTAGACACAGACTCGATACTGTATGCAGGAAGTAGTTCTTGAAAAAAAAAAAATAAAACAGCCTGTGCTTCTGGACCTAGTGCAGATTATTAGGGAAACATGCGGCATGACGTCCTCATTACCCATTCAGCACTCGGCCGAGAGGCCTGACGTAAATGTGAGGGTGAGCTGACTCAGACCTGATGTAGAATATGAGTGTGTGCATGGTATTAGTCATTTCTGATATGCTTTTGTTTTTGTCTGTGTGTGTGTGTGTGTGTGTGTGTGTGTGTGTTGTGTGTGTGTCCTCTCCAGGTTTCCTGAACATTCAGTCGTGGCCGGAAAATATGACCGATCTGAGTGTCTTCTCTAATTTGGCAACCATCGGAGGCCGATCGCTCTACAGGTAAAATCACATTCTGTTTAAACCAGCGTTTCAATGGGAGCTCTGTCGCTTTGGTCATGTGACCTTAATAGACGCGGCTTGTTTAGCCGATTGACGTCCGTTAATCCATGGCTAACAGTCCATGGAATAATTATTTCTGTAATAAGTCTTATAGATAAAATCTCAAAGATAGTTTGACGCTGTTGTCAGAATGTCAGGAAAATTTCACCCTGTAGTGTGCTGTCTGGAAGCGGTAAGACAAGTCTGAAATGAGCCAGACTGTATCACTAAATGAGAGAGAGAGAGAGAGAGAGAGAGAGAGAGTAGATCAATGTATCTGCCAACTTGCGTAAAGGGTCTTGGGTTCATTCCCTTAGTGCCCTACGATTGTACCAATTACTGCCTGTCACACGATACAGCGCTGAAACACACCGGATCTGCCAGGGTAGAGAGAGAGAGAGAGAGAGAGAGAGAGAGACCACGGGAGGAAATAAAAGTGAGCTCACAAGAGCAATGGAAATAAGAAAAGACGCAGCCTGGGGAGAGACATGAGTTAAAAAGGAAACAAGCAAGGGAAAAAATGGTGCAGGGTCTTTTCAGGAATACATTTCAAAGAAAGATAGATGCTAAAGAGAAAGAAAAAGATTGAAAATGAGAAGAAGAAGAAGAAGAGTTTTGGAACGAGACAGTTTGAGAAAATAAATAGAGGAACTGTCGAGGGAAGACAGATAGGGAGGAAAGGAGGAACGAAAAGAAAAAACAGCAAAGAGAGAGAGAGAAAAGAGAGAGAAAATGAAAGTAAGAAGACAGATGGGAAAAGAAGGAAGGAATATTGAAGAAGTGGGACAAATGAAGGAATTATTAAGAGGAAGGAAGAAAAAGTAAAACAAAGAGTAGGCAGTAAGGAAGTATGAAAAGAATGTGAAAGGATGGATGGATGGATGGATGGACAGAAGGAAAGTGGGACAGATGGAAGGAAGGAACAATGAAGAAGGGGAATCAGTGAGGGACCAAGAAAAAGGACATTAGGAAACAAAAAAAAAGAGGTAGGACATTGGGAAATGAATAGAAGAGAAAGAAAAGAAGGGGAAAAGGAGACAGGAAGGGAATTGCGCATAGAGGTTAAGGAGAAAGGAAGGAATAGGGAAGGCAACAGGATGGGAAAAGGAAAGCAAGGAATGAGGTGAAATGTGAAAGATGGATGGTGGATCAAGACGAAAACAAGACAAGAGGAAGAGAGATAGAAAGAAGTAAGAAAGTGATGGGAAAGAAAATAAGAAAGATGGGAGAGAGTCAGGTGAATACAACAAGGGGTAAAGCAATGAAGTAAGGAAAGAACAAAGGGAAGAAGGAAGTAAGGAAGGGAAAATGAACAGTAAAGAAAGGAAACAAAGGAAGGACAGAGGGAATGGAAAAAGTAAAGATGAAAAGGACTAGACCGTATAAAAATGGAGAAATTAAATTAAGAGGAAAGAAAGAGAAGAGAAAGTGAATGGGCATGGAGGGTAGGGAGAAGGAAAGGAGAGGGGATAGGTAATGCAAATGAAGATGGGAAAAGTAAGGGAGCGGGAAAGAAAGAGAAGATGTGAAAAAATGAAGGGAAAGACTGTATGGGTGACTGAAAGAAGAGGAAACATGATAAGATGGAGGGATAAAAAGAAGGGAAGGAAGTGAAAGATGATGGACAAGGAACAAAAGAAAAAAGGAGAATGTGGAAGAAAGAACGGATGAATAGAGAGGAAGGAAAGTGGGTGCAGATGGAAGGAAGGAAGGAAGGTACAAAAGTGGAACAGAGAAGAAAGGAAGAATGAAATATGGGGAAAGGAAGAACAAAGTAAGAAGGAAATGGAAATGTTGATGAAGGAAGGATGAAAGAGCGGAAAGGACAAATAAAAAATGAAGGACAAGAGAAAGGAAATTGGGGACAAATGGAAGAATGAAGGTACATTGTGAAATAGAAGGAAGAAAAAATTACATTTTTGGAAAAAATGAGGGAGTGAAAATGGGAATGTGAAAGTGGGAAATGGACAGGAAGGAAGGATGGAAAGAAGGAAAGCAAAGAAATGACAGGAAATTGTCAAATGAATAGAAGGGAAGAAATGGAATTTTGTAATGAATGAAGAAGGAAAGAAATGATGATGAAAGAACATGGAGGGAGGAGGAGGGGGGTTACTGATTGTTATTCTGATCTGGTCTGTTTCAAATCCGCTTTGCTCATCCGGACGTGAATCAAATCACCATCGCTACGGCAACAGGTGTTGATTCCTGTGAAATATTCATGGATTAATTTGTCCCTCTTGTCGTTTCTCGTCTTTCCTCCCTCAGTGGAATCTCTCTGTTGGTGCTCAAGCAGCAGTGGATCTCATCGCTGCAGCTGCAGTCCCTGCGTGAGATCAGCGCCGGCAACGTCTACGTCACCAACAACAGCCAGCTGTGCTACTACAACACCATCAACTGGACCAGCCTGTTCCGCATCCCCGCGCAGAAAGCCCTGATCCGCAACAACCGGGACCCGAAAGAGTGCAGTAAGTGCCGATGTCACGTCCGGCCGTAGGGCTTACAGTACGCACAAGCTCGATCACGTATGCACATCAGCACCAGCGCTCTACAGAGCCTTGCATAAGTATTTACCCTCTAAGCTTTCCACATGGTGTGTTCAAGGTGTCTTACCAGGAAGACAGAGCAGAAATAAATTAATTAATTAATATTAGGATCCAGATGTGCGTTCAAATGCTCTGATACTGCAAATGATGCTGGTGCTAGCCTCACATACCCTGGAGGACATTGCTGCACCACGATGCGTCACAGATACAAATTGTTACTACGATTTCTCAATGCAAGGACGGTTCTGTAAGGACAGTCTGCTGCTGGTTTTGTGCTCTCACACTTAACCATCACGTTGAGAGTTCTTTGTACTGTAGTTTTAGCTTAAAAAATAATATTCAGTCCTCATGACTGATGAAGGGCTGAGGAAAAGAAAGGGAGGGAAAACTAAAAGAAGAGTAGGCAGTAAGAAAATGTGGAAATGAATAGAAGGTGAGAAAAAGGGGACAGGTAGTAAAGACGAGTAAGATGGAAATAAAACAAGCTAGGAAGGACCGAAAGAAGTGAAAATTATAGTTAGGGAGAGAATAAAGTAGAATAAGAAAGGTGGAAAGCAGGAAAAGGGAGGGAAGAAAATGCGGGGAACGGACGAAGAGTGGTAAGCATTAAAGGAAGGAGTGAAGAGAGGTTGGAAAGAAAGAAAAAAATAAGGAAGCAAGGAAGGAAGGAAAAGACGTTGTAAGGAAAGAAAAATGGAAGGAAGGAAAAAACTGAAGAAGGGGAACAAATGAAGAACTGATGAAAAGAAAGGAAGGAAAAGTAAAGGAACAGGTTAGGGTTTGACAGCAAGGCAATGTGATGAGAAGAAAAAGAGAGTGGGCGTGGAGGGTAAGAAGAAAGTAAGGAGAAATGATAGCAAATACAAATGCAGATGGGAAAGTAAAGGAAAGGGGTTAGGAAGGCAGAAAAGGAGGGGAAATGTGAAGGATGGACAGAGAAACAAGACAAGCTAGAAAGGAATGAAAGAAAGGAAAAATGATGAGTAAGGAAAGAAGAAAAACAATAAGGGAAAGCAGGTGAGAAGGGCAGAAAATAGAGAACAATGGTGGTAAGCAAGGAAGGAAGAAAGTAAGGAAAGAGGGTAATTAAGGAAGGACTGAGGGAAAGAAAGCAAGGAAAGGTAGCAAAAGGATCAGTAGAGAAATGAAATGAAGGTAGATACTTTATTGATCCCGAAGGAAATTCATTCAAAAACATTCATTAGCAAAGGAAAAGAAGGAACAAGAAAGTGAACAGGAAGTGAGTGGGCGTAGAGGGTAGGGAGGAGAAAAGGAGGAAGGTCGGGTGTTTTACCAGGAAGAATGGGCAAAAGGAAATAAATAAAGAAAAATAAAGTTAAACCAGATGTACAAAGCTGACAAGCTATCAGGTCATCCATGTATAACTCATTTAGAGTTGCCCTCAAATTCTCTTCTCAAGTGGCTAGTGGGGGTATTTTGGTTACATCAAACTGCCAGGAATTAACACTGAGCTTTTCACTCAAGCCAACATCTGGCAAGAAAAATGGGTTGCAAATTCAAGGTCAAGATCATACAGACTGTACGTTACCTCTGCTTTAGACGAAACCTCCTCCAGCCCCTCACAGTTTCTGAATAATGATTATGTCTTACCTCCTATCCGGTCCCAACGACACCACCTCAAGCATGAGTCAACCTCTAGGATTCAAATGCAGCACGACATCTTCATGGTCAGCAGCTTTGTGTTCGAAGCTGTCAGCCTTGTTACCCCAGGACACGCACTATGCCATTACCCCCTGCTGCGGACTCCTCCTGATACACTCTGGTTTCCTTCTGGACCAAATGAGTGTGACTCAGTAGGAAGACTCTCCTTGGCTGGATACTCTCTCTCTCTCTCTCTCTCTCTCTCTCTCTCTCTCTCTCTCGCTCTCTCTCTCGCTCTTTCCCTGGATGAGGGCACTTCACCATGCCTAGCAGGGGATCAAAGTGCCCCAGCTCCTTCCCCAGCTGGAGGCGATCAGAGGCCAAGAGGACCAAAAGACTATGAAGAGTCATGCAGAGTCACCCTTCCTCCTCCGCTGTGGTGTGTCTACACTTGAAAAATGCCAGTGCCAGACTTTTGTGGTGAAGGTTGTGAACCCCCCCTCCCCCCCAAAATAAAATAAAGAAATAAAAAGAACTGTAAGGTAAAAGAAGACCACTGTTGAAGTGCACAAGGAGCCCACTTTGCTTACTCTGTCAGCAACAATGCAATTACCCATTCTCTGCAAATGTCGAGTCATCTTGTGAACTATTGAACGAAATTAATTGCAGGGAACAGCCGCAAAAGTTTTTCATATTTTTTTTTTTGACATTTCAGACTTCCATGTCCTCCAGTGGAGCCTATAATCGCCAAAGAGAATTGCACTCCCTTCTGCACATCTTTGTCCTTTTTTTTTTCCAGCACAGGGTGATGTTTATGACTCTTTGCAAAGGCTGAAAGGTTTTGCCTCTGCTATTTTTCCTCTTTTCATCATGCTGGATGTCATGACGCAACACAAGTCATTATTTGAGGCTGAATCGCAGTTTCAAACTCGTTGATGTTTACTAAGACAGTTTCTCAATACTTTTCAGCCGTAAGATTTGCTTATCGCTTGTTTCAAATATGCCGTGTTTAGTCAGTACCCTGTTTGGGTTGTTCTGTGGTTCCTTGGGGAGGCGAGGACACGGGAATCACACTTGGGTGTTGAACAAAACAGCTAGAATGAGACTATTTGAGGGAGGTGGTTTCGGGAGATTTGCGCTGCTAAGCTGACCCAAAGGAGAGAACGGTGGTGCGGTAGAAATGCCATATGTTCGGGGGATTTGGGCTGGCAAAAGAGAATAATCCCTTGATTCAATACACAGAGTCTTTTAACCAAGTTATTTATATATATATATATGTTTTTATTTATTTTTTTTTTTTAACCTTGAGTTGGTGCCAACTCTGGTTTCTTCAAAATTCTTTGCCAAAAAATTGACCTTATTTTTGACCAACGAATGGAAGAGTTAAAAGTATGCATTTAGTATAACATGTCATTATTTATTTATATATTTATTTGTTTTTCCATCAATCCATCCATCTATGATCTGAAGCCAGTCCCAGGGAACTTGGCGCACAAAACAGGGTATAGTCTGGTTGGGGTGCTACCCCATCCTAGGACACAAACACACGCACACAATCATACACTATGGGGAATTTGAAATTGCCTACATGGTCTTGTGCTTGCATGACTGTAGGAGGAAACCGGAGTGCCCGGTGGAAAGCCACCAAGCACTGGGAGAACACACACACACACACACACACACACACACACACACACACACACACACACACACACACACACACACACACACACACACAAGCAGAAGACAAGGTCCAAACCCTCATCCCTGGAGATACAAGTCACCGGTGCAAACCACTGAGCCACTGTGTCCCCTACGTAAAAAATAGCAGACAAATCTGACCTTAACCATTAAAATAAAAACGGAAGGAAACAATACTAAAAGCATATGGAGAACCGAAAACAACAGCACACTTAAGCAGCGCCGTCCAACCCAAGAGGATATTTGACAACAAACTGGTGTTAAAGTGCACTGAAACGCTGAACCCAAAGCCAGCGCTTAAAAGTCTCTGAGCGTTCTCCTGCCCCAGCATTTTTTATTTCTTGTAGACAAGTGCCTTTTGAGGTTAATCATTTCCATGTTGACAAGAAATCCTTTTGCCCTGATTATTAATGTTTCAGAAGAGTGGTGGCAGGCATCAGAGGAAAATGTCATTCAGTAAAATGTCACTTAGCCTTGAAAAATGGCTGTCATTCTGAGTCAGTGCTCAAATTATATTGGAACTCGCAGGGTTCCTACCAGGGGGCGATGTCAGACCAAAAGCTGATGGTCAATTACTGTAGCTCTGAGCTATTGATAGAAGACTGAAAGAATTGTTTCTGATTCTGTATCTAAACAAAACATGGTGGTGGGGTTTGCATGAGCAAGAGATGTGGGCTGTAATTTTTTTTATTTTTCAGTACCATTTCTGTTATCTCAATTTTTTTTTTTTACAAGCTATTGTAGTGGTTAAAAAGAATCATTAAGGCCGCCGTAGATCTTTCTTCTCAAACATGAATAATGAAAAGTCATTCTGGGAGTGACGTGATGAATTATTGGTGTACCCCAAGATACCTTTAATATGTGGAACAAATGAAAGCCAAAAGTTATACTATTTATTCTTAAATAGTAGCTCTTGTGTTAAATTATGTTGTGGTTTGTTAAATTATGTAAGATATAGCACATTACTTTTTCTAATATTCTGTTGTTTTAAAAAAGACAGTTTGGTTTATATAGAAAATCACTTTGGCCAGTCCAAAACCATCCCAAGAATACCTTGGCACCCACAGACACCCCAGAATCGCCTGAATACCTACCAGAACAGCTTCCAGACCATTCCAGGCTCCTCAAGATCACCTGAGTACTTGCTGAAACTACCCCAAGACCAACCCGTGCTCCTCTCAATAACCCCAAAATCATCCATGTGTACCTCCTGAAAGACCATCACAAGACCATCACAGGGTCCTCGCAACCATCATAAAAATCACCCAAGTATTTGGCCTAAACTATTCAATTCAATTAAATTCAGTTCTGTTTATTATTTATATAGCACTTTTAACAATGCATAATAAATCTGCTTTACAGTAGTATGTGTAAAACCACCCCAAAATCCCCCAAATACCTTGCATCACCAGGTTCCTCTCAACCACCCCAGCATCACCTGCATACCCACCAAATCTACCTGAAGACCATCCCAGTCCCTCCACACCAACCCAACTTGCCTGACTACACACTCAAAATACTTCTAGAGTCACCAGAAATAGCCAGAAGCGCCATCAAGGCCAACTCAAACACCATATGACCACAATGATGGATAATAGTACAAGACAATATTTTCTTAAAATACTTCAAGACCACCCCAAAGTCCATGCCAAAATCAACCCAAGATCCCTTAAAGCTGCTTAAAGATGTCCCTAAGACCCAACAAGATCACACGAAAACCGCTCAAAGAGCGCATCAAGAGCATCCCAGAACCACTGCAAGACCAATTCAGGACTACCTGAAACTTTACCAGGACTACCCGAAACTACACTACAAACCAACCTCAAATCCTCTAAGACCAAACAGAAACACTGACTGGAAACACCACTGGAAAATAGGAAAAAAAAAAAAAAAAAAAACTTACCCTAGACCCCTCAAACCTATCCAAGACCATGCTAAATAAATGGCCCGTACCCCATCTACATTTAGGTTTTAAAAAATAATTTGTTTAAGATGTACCTTTTACCAAGTCTGCTAATTCCAACCCCCCATCCTGTGGTTCAATGTGGTTTGAGAGGATTGCAGGTGTATGTTTGGTATAATGTGTGTGTGTGTGTGGGTGTCAGCAGGATTTTCACGCAGCTGCTGTGTTCTGTTCTACAGTGGGGCCTCTGTCTGCACCCATCTATCCTTTCTGTCTCTTACGTGTACACACACACACACACACACACACACACACACACACACACACACACACACACACACACATCAGCATTTCTAACCGAAATACAGCAGGCAATATCAGCAAACTCTCGGCTAGTGTAAAATATGCATGACTACAGCAGGATTAGCGAACCCAGATGGCGTGCAATGAGCTCAGTCAGTTTCTGACAAAAGATCTTACGTTCCCGTCTAATGCCTACGGACACCTGAAGGTGCAATCAGAAATCACTTTTCTGTATTAGCAGATGGGCAAGTCCTGAAACAGGAACCCGCAGCACTGTGTTTTGATGGTTTGCTGAGCTCTGTTGACAAAGCAAGGAGCCACGAATCAATGTTCTGATACACATGAACTGATGTTCTGATGTAACTGATGTTAATATTATAATTTGGTATAATAATGACCAAATTGGTGTAGTGGTTAGCATTGTCACCTTGCAACTCCAGGGTCCGGGTTTGTATTTACATGTTTCGTAGCTTTCGTATTCCCTCATAAAAAAAAAATGTTTTATGCAGAGCTGTGAGTCATGAATGCACCGCTGTCCTCACGTCTTCATCAGAAGTGAATCTTCATCCTCGCAGTTCTGCTTTCAGCGGACCAAACAGGTGAAGGTCTGATGGCGTGAGATCGGGACTATAGTGAGGACGCTTTAACACCTCAGAGTGTCGGCAGTGTGGGCAGAAGTGTACGGACGCGCATCGTCACGTGAGATCACGACGCCCTGGGATATCGGTCCTCTGTGTTTAATCTGAGGCTTCAGCTCTTCAATAAGCGTATCACTGTAACGAGCACTGTCGATTGTTGAACCGTTTTCCGGATGGTGTTCCAATACTTCTGGCCCTCGAGAATCCCAGAAAACTGGAAGTGTTGATGAATTTTTTTCAACTGATGCGTGACTTTTAAACTTGTGTGCGTTGTACCGACTATCATTGTGTACACTTACTGGACCTGCCTTACTGGAGTGATGAGTACAGTTTGGGCTCTAATTCACCCAAATTGTGAAAGCCTCAAAAAACGTAAAGAAATTGGGTCCACTGAAAAAAAAAAAAAAAAAAAAAAAAGAACTGTTAGCAATTTTTCCTGCCTAGGCTTTTTTTTGTCAGTCATCCATGAAGGAAATCAGTTGCACTTGGAAAACACCAACAGAACTGCAAATGAGTCTGATTAGACGTGCGGCGCATGGCTGTTTTCTCTTTAATGCCATCTGGAAGTGAGAAAATAAGCAGATTAAGCAATGATCGATGCACCCAAGACTAAGACTGTTAGAGTAAAAAAAAAAAAAAACACTGCTATAGGCTTATACTGCTGTACAATATAGACAACATACAGACAAACATTTCAGGAATATTAATACAGTGAAGTAAACTGGGAAAACAAACAAAATTCACTTTATTGCTGATTTATATGTATTAGCGTTGGCACATGGCGGATCATAGTAAAAACAGGAGAGCTAATCAACATCTCTGTCTTACTGTTGGCTGCCAACGCATCTCAAGCCAATCAGTTTGAGGGCCGAAGGTCACATGACCAACTAACGATCCAGTTATCTTTGTGTCATTATATAAGCACACACAGCAATTTATTGACTGAAGTATGTCTGGCTTCGGTACTATAGTTGGCAATGCGCCGCCTTCAGCATGTTGGTATTGTAGTCCGGGTTAAACTAGTACAGTATGTTAGCTAGTGGCAAACTGTTAGCATATTTAGCTTTACAGAGCTGTAGGTTTCGTACATGCTGTATGATTTCCTTCTTGCACGCTGTCCCTCATTTTGGTGACGTTATTAGAGAACAGAAATCACTGCCATATTGTTGGCGGATTCTTCCACTGTTGTGTTCTGTGCCTGATTAAGGTATACATACATGCGGGTGTGCTAGCATGTTTAAGTTTAAGTCCAGTTATAGTCGGATGAACGCAACATCCTTTAGACATACAGAGTTACTCATAAAGGCTGAACGTATGCAACGTACATCATCCTGCTTTCATTAAAAAAAAAAAAAAAATCATTTAAGTCATTAATGAAAATATATTGACATGCATGATAGATGATGCCGCATTGACATGTACTGTATATTTGTGAAAACATGAAATACCGACGTCGATAGCATGCAGTGAGTGTCACATGGAAAGATTGATATAAAACCACATGGTTTCTCACCGCTCGATCTTGAACGACTCAGAAATCTTTAGCGTTTAATCAGGAATCTTTTGTACGCTGAAGAACACCGACTGCATCCTCTTACAGCACTGGCTCGAGCTTGTGGGGCTGGTAAGGGAGAAAGGGATTGTAGAAGGGCAATGTAAACTACTGACAATTCTCTTTATTTTGGTTCTTTATTTAAACTGTACTTTACGTTACGTGTCTGAGCATTTCCAAAACCGCCCCAACCATCCCCCCCTGGGCTCCCCATAACAGCCTCAAAATCACTTCAGTATCTGCCAAAACTACCCCTAGACCAGTCCAGGATCCTCACAGCCATACATGAAAAAAGCCACCCAAACTACTCCAAGAACTACTCCAAGACATCTCAGTGGGTGAAGGCTCTGGTTTACTGATCAGAAGGTCCAGGGTTCGAGCCTGAACCTGGAATCTTCTGAACCCTAGACCAATGCCCTCCAGATCAGCCAAAGACATCATTAAGATGAGCAAAACTATGATACTGAAGAACTGATGAAACAAAACAGCTCTTCCTATTGTTTCTGTGTGTAACAGGGAATATCTCATGTATTTCTTTTCAGCTATCGACCGCATGGTGTGTGACCCGTTGTGTTCAGACGCTGGGTGTTGGGGTTCCGGTCCGGATCAGTGCCTCTCCTGCCGCTTCTTCAGCAGGGGGCGCATGTGTGTGAAGTCCTGCAACCTGCACTACGGGTCAGCTGTCTAATCTGTTTATTCCTTTTACACACACACACACACACTTACTTCGTCTGTTATACCACACTTTTATTAACAACTCTGCTTCTTGAAACTGAAAGAAGATTGTGAAGAGGTTTTGTTTGTTAGTTTCTGAATGGTAGAGTATGAAGTTATTTTTGCCCGAACCCGAGCTTTGATCCTGAGCTCGAGTTACTGTCTGTCTGAGGATCCACATGTTGGTCCCCTGAGTCTGAGCAGGTTTCTGCTGGGTTCTTGCTGGTAGACAGACTGGCTGTGGTCTCTAGTGACCAGCGTTTTTCCCAGAGTGGTCTTTGATCTGTATATCCTGTATAAAGCACTTAATGAAGCTATTGGATTTTCTAAAAAGGTGCCAATAATTCTGAATCTGACTATCCTTCTCGATGTGAAGCAAGATTACTGCATTACTTCTTGTTCTTTTACCCCATCTGTTTCACATGTCATCACCTGGGGAGTCTGTCTGTCTGTGGTTATCTAACCTTATAGTCCCTTTGGTTTCTTTCTTTAAATATTCTTTCTTCCTCTTCTATATTAACTCGTCTATCAATCTACCCATCCATTTCTTTCTTTCTTTCTTTCTTTCTTCATTTATTCTTACTTGCCCCCTTTTTCTTGCCCTTGCACTTAATTTCTCTTCATTCTTCCTTACTTCATTCATTCCTCCACCTTTCTTTTTTTCTTTCTTTTTCTTCTCGTCTTCTTTCCTTTTTTATTCCTTCGTCCATATTTCTTTCTTTCTTTCTTCTCTTCTTCTTTTTTCTATTCTTTCCTCCATCCCTCTCTTTCCTTGTTTCTTTCTTTCTTCTCTTCTTTTTTTCTATTCCTTCCTCCATCCTTCTCTCCTTCTTTCCTTCTTCCTTCCTTCCTTTCTTTCTTTCTTTCTTTCTTATTTTTTCTCTTTTGCTTTTTTCTATTCCTTCATCCATCCCTCTCGCTCTTTCTTTCCTTCTTTCTTTCTTCCCCAATCCTTTTTTCTATTCCTTCCTCCATCCCTCTTTCTTTCTTTTTTCCTTCCTCCATCTTTCTTTCTTTCTCTTTCTTTTTTTCCTTTCTTCTCATCCTAGTGACCAGCATTTTGCCCAGAGTGTTCTTTGATCCGTATAAGGCACTTACTGAAGCTATTGGATTTTCTTAAAAGGTGCCAATAGTTCTGAATATGACTATGTTACAGCGTCTCTATGTGAATTTACATTATATTCTGTGCTTTTATCGCACCTGTCTCATCTGTCATCACCTGGGGAGTCTAACCTTAATACCTTCTTCCATCGTCCTTTCTTTCTTCTGTTCTCTCTTTCTTCTATTCCTTTCTTTTTATTTCTTGCAGTTTGCTCAGTTTAGATGATGGTCGGTCTGACTGTGATCATGACTCTGTAATGCTTCCCTTTCCCATAAGTATTGTTTGAGAGAGAGAGAGAGAGAGAGAGAGTCAGTGAGTGAGTTATAACTGAGTTATAACTGAGGGATTACGAGCTGAGCTTAATGTAAATTTATCAAACATCGCCAAGTGACATCACTGTTAGTTTTTCATAAGATCACATAATGATTCAGCCATATTACATGAACTTGTTCATCTCCTCAATTTACATAGGAGCGTTTCCATGGAAACACTCTAAAAGCTGATTTAAATCCTGTTTATTACCTGTTCTGTCCCTTTTCCCTCTCTACGTCCTCCCTACCGCTAATATTTCTTTCTTGCACGATTTCACTATTATTTTGTCAAATTTATAGTAACATTATCTTTTTGTGGATATGAATAATAATAATAATAATAAAACCCTAAACTCCGCCCCCATGGCCTCTGAAACTCACCGTTCTCTTATGATAATGTCCTTTGACTGACGTAACCTCTTCTCATGAAAGATTTACAAATATCAAAAACATTTATTTTTTCATTTCTGTATACGAGTCTGTATTAAAGTGCAATTCACGAAAGCACGTCGATATTAAACGGGTTCTGGATGAAGAACGGCATCTTTATTGCGTATACATGCTGACAGTTAAAGTGCACTTTGTCAAACACAAATATGAATCAATCTCTCTCTCTGTCTCTGTCTCTCTCTCGCTCAGGGAGGTGCGAGAGTTTGCGAATGGCTCCGTGTGTGTGGAGTGTGACGCTCAGTGTGAGAGAGCTGAAGATGACGCTCTGACCTGCACCGGACCGGTGAGTTACAGCTCAGTGCCTCTATCCTGAGATCCACGTCCGGTATGTAGAGTATAACACCAGCTGTAGTCAGTCATCATGTACATCATGTACGACCTGTATGAGCTAGAAAAGTAAGACAGAGAAAAGTTTACAGATTCTCATTTATTACATTTATTATGGTAGTTTTTGTCCCTCTGTTTTAAAAAGAAATGAAAATGAAAAAAAAAAAAATCCCATTCACAAAAACAGTGTTTCGAAAATGACTTTTAACGAAACACAAAAGCGGCGTGAGCGTGCTAAGCCAATTAGATGGCGATAGTATTTAATTCCGCCTCTAGCTGTGAATATTGAATAAACTTTAATTACAACGATGTGGCAATTCCATGCAAAGGTCAGCTTTACCATGTGGAGAGAAACAGCGGGCGTAATTCATAGAGTAGCGTTCTCACCAAACCACGCCGATACGCTGGAAATACGTGGCGACTGCAGTACGTCTGTTTGTACCGACTTTACATTTACTTGCGAGTTAAACAGTAAGGTTGACTGCTGAGCATCAAAAAAACACAAAGAGGCACAAAAATGGTGAAAACTACAAAGAAAAAAGAGCAAACAAAATGTGTTTAATAATTCCTAACTGTTTTTTTTTTCTATAATAACTATTTCAATTGTTTCATGTTAAAAAAAAAAAAAAATTCAAGCATGTTCCTTATACACAAGGGGAGTCCATGTTAAACTGAGATTTATTGTCTCATGGGCAAAAACATGATATTTACAGAAGACTTCAAGCACAGTGCAGTGATGAGACTCTCAGCCACAGTAAACTGTCCAGCCAACATTCAGCAATTGGAACGCCTGAACCTTGGAAACTGACAGATAAGTCATTGCCAAACTGTAGAAGAGATGCATCCGTGTGTGTGAACTGTACACACAATCATTCATCTTTCAATCAACACCACTTGCACATTACAGGAACTCATACAGTCTCGCTCCAAGACATTTGCACATGGTCGGGCCATTAGAATAGAACAGAATATAATACTGTAGAGTAGAATAGAATAGAATACTAAAGAATAGAATAGAATACTGTATAATAGAATAGGATACTGTAGAATAGAATACTGTAGAATAGAATGCTGTAGAATAGAATAGAATACTGTAGAATAGAAGAATATAATACTGTAGAAAAGAATAGAAGAATAGAATACTGTAGAATAGAATAGAATACTGTAGAATAGAATACTGTAGAATAGAATACCATAGAATAGAATACTGTAGAACAGAATATAGTACTATAGAATTTAATAGAATACTGTAGAATAGAATAGAAGAATAGAATACTGTAGAATAGAATAGAATACTATAGAATAGAATACTGGAGAATAGAATAGAATACCATAGAATACCATAGAATAGAATAGAAGAGAATAGAATAGAATACTGTAGAATAGAAGAATAGAAGAATAGAATACTGGAGAAGAGAAT
Organism: Clarias fuscus; assembly: GCA_030347435.1. Taxonomy (NCBI): domain Eukaryota; kingdom Metazoa; phylum Chordata; class Actinopteri; order Siluriformes; family Clariidae; genus Clarias; species Clarias fuscus. Next base: position 35,759,534 of record CM059209.1, read on the forward strand.
AGAATACTGGATAATTGAATAGAATACTGTAGCATAGAATAGAATACTGTAGAATAAAATAGAATACTATAGAATAGAATACTATAGAATAGAAGAATAGAATACTGTAGAATAGAATAGAATACTATAGAATAGAATACTATAGAATAGAATACTATAGAATAGAATACTGTAGAATAGAATACTATAGAATAGAATACTGGAGAATAGAATAGAATACCATAGAATAGAATAGAATAGAATAGAATAGAATACTGTAGAATAGAAGAATAGAATACTGGAGAATAGAATAGAATACTGGATAATTGAATAGAATACTGTAGCATAGAATAGAATACTGTAGAATAAAATAGAATACTATAGAATAGAATACTATAGAATAGAAGAATAGAATACTGTAGAATAGAATAGAATACCATAGAATAGAATACTATAGAATAGAATACTGTAGAATAGAATAGAAGAATAGAATACTGTAGAATAGAATAGAATACCATAGAATAGAATAGAATACTGTAGAATAGAATAGAATACTGTAGAATAGAATAGAATACTGTAGAATAGAATAGAATAGAATACTGTAGAATAGAATAGAATAGAATAGAATACTGTAGAATAGAATAGAATACTGTAGAATAGAATAGAACAGAATATCTTTGTCATTGGAACTTGAGGGAAATCCAACAAAATTAGGTGCTAATACATATTACACAAGATACACAAATGACACTTTACACACTTTATACACAATATAAATGACGCTAGAAACAGTTAGACGTATGGCAAAAATTTACATATATTGCACAGGAAATTTTAAATTTACATGTATAGTAACTGTGTTATAACTGTAAAAACATAAAAATATAAATCAACGTATCTTGCACAAAAAAGTTGCACTTTACCCATCTTACAAATAAAATGACAGATATTGCACGTGATTTACACATATGCAGAACATAATTCCCGGGGAATTTCTTCTGCACTTTGCATTTAATATATAGAGTTTGCATTAAAGGAGTTCCCGGGAGGCGGGCGTTTCAGATGTCAAGATCATGGCTGTGACGTACTGAGAAAACGTTTTGTACCTTGATGGTGTCCAAACACTAGTGAAACACTGGGATTACGTGCAGTAGTGTAGCAGGGCATTATATAGAGAAATAAAGGGAGTTTTTATACTGTAACTCTCATAACTGCTTTCCGGACAAGCAAAAGTCCCGGTTTGACTTGAACGGCCCTCGGATTCGGACACGCTGTAGATCTTTATAATATCAATACAGGATGCACCAGACCGTCTGATTTTGATGACTTCTTTCTGTACTTTAAAGCGTCATTGCGTACGCACTCAAGTGGAGCGTGAATCATACAGTAGCTACATTCCTTCTCGTCTAGTCTCGCTCTCCTCTTTGAGAACTGGCAGACAATCTGTGATCAATCGGAATTCAGGATGAAATGTAAACGTACGACGCAGGATTGATTCCGCTTCTCGTTGATTTGGCTAATCCAGCCGCGTGGCGACGCGCGGGAAAGATAGATGGCGGAGTTTTCAGGACGGTAAGTTGTTATGGAGTGTGTAAGACGCCGGCCCCTAAATTCTGTCCGCTGTGAGAGGAAATCAATACCGGCCGCCGTGTAGCAGAAAGCGCCGCATCGATGGTCCAGGATTCTTTTTTGTTCCTATTTTTCTTTTCCTATTTTCCTCTTTTTTTCATGTATGTCGTGCAGTAAAAGATAGCTCAAAGAATCTTAATAAATAAAGGGATGATCATTTAACGGCTGAGTGTTTAAACAATGACGAAATACTCGATTTGTGACATTTTCACAAAAAATTCCGAAAGCATATTTCATTTCTTACTTGAGCTTATAATATTAGATATACACCGTATATTGTAGTATTTAATGCAGCTAAAAACAGCTGAAGTTGAAAAGATACATACACACACTCCAAAAAAGGAAATCAAACTTTTTCATATTTGTATGTTTGATGTTTACTTACGTCCTACTTCTTCAGTTCCAACAAAAAAGCGTCCAATTTCATGAACACTTGGAAAAAAAAAATCCTTAAAAATAAATAAATAAGCCTGACATATTAAAAAAAAAAAAAAAAAAAAGCACCGCTTGTAGAAAATTAGAAAAAGTAAATACATTTTTATTAATGCTGGAAACTTTTAGTTTAATAATTAAGGATTTTTGTGTATATTCTACAGCATTTTCATGGCTTATAAATGTAGCGAAAAAACAAACAAATATGAAAGGACAAAAATATGTTTCTGATTGAGAGACAAAGAGTCCTAAATGTTTTTTTTTTTTTTTTCATGCCTGTCTTGCGCGCACACTCATACACACACACACATGTGTTTGTGTCTATGGATGCGAGGCTTTATAGAGTGTCATTTGTTTTGAACTCGGCCACCTGCAGAAGCAATTAAAGCTGCTGGAGATAGATGGTGGGATTTCTGGAGGTTTATGTGGGAGAGCCGCGGAGAGGTTGAGCAGGTGACCTGAGCAACAGCTGCATTAAAGAGGAGATTGATGGTATCTTCTGGCTGAACAAGCCTTAGAGGAGCTTTTCAGCCGAGTCCCATCGCTCTGTTCAGTGCGAGTGCAGTGTGAATATCCAAGCCTTACACTTACACTTAAGTGGAGAGTCTCTCACACTGAGCGAGTTGCACTGAGACCGGCTTCGTGCACGGACGTGTTCTCTGATTCACTGAGAGAGTGCGTGAGACACACACACACACACACACACACACACACACACACACACACACACACACACACACACACACACACACACACACACACACCGTTTATGCACCTGCTGAACTGAGGCACAGTGTTTCTTCATGCTGTTTAGACTCAGCCTATTACTGCTTTACCAACGATCTCTAGAGTAATAACTGTGCCATGAACAGCATTAACACATGAACACAGACAATACAGTGATTCCAACACATTCTGAAATAAACAACAAACATAAATTATTATTATTATTATTATTATTATTATTATTATTATTATTATTATTATTATTATGTAGCAGTGCTAATTTATTTGTTTGCTTCTTTATTTATTTATTTGTTTGTGTTTGGTTGTTTTTTTTTGCTTTTTTTTTAGTAGCAGTTGTATTATTATTATTATTATTATTATTATTATTATTATTTTGCAGTAGTAATTCTATTAATTAATTAGTAAGTTAGTTTCTCGGTTATTGATGGTAGCACTAGTTATATTCTATTATTATTATTATTATTGTTATTTTTTAATTATTATTACTGTTGTTGTTTTTGTTTATTTATTTGTGGTTTTGTTGTTGTTTTTCTATTATTAGAAGTTGTATTATTATTATTATTATTATTATTAAGCAGGATATGTATTTATGTATTTATTTATTTGTTTGCGTTTGAATATTATTATTATTATTATTATTATTATTATTATTATTTAGCAGTGATAATTTATTTGTTTACTTCTTTATTTATTTATTTGTGTTTGTTTTTTAGTTTTTTTAGTAGTAGTTGCATTATTGTTGTTGTTGTTGTTGTTATTATTATTATTTTGCAGTAGTAATTCTATTAATTAATTAATTACTTTAGGTAGTTAGTTCCTCGGTTATCGATGGTAGCACTAGTTACATTCTATTATTATTATTATTAGTAGTAGTAGTTGTAGTAGTAGTATTGTTATTTATTCATTTGTTTATTTATTTATTGGTGGGAGTTTTTTATGTAGGCGACACGGTGGTGTAGTGGTTAGCACTGTCACCTTGTGGGTTCGATTCCCGTCTCTGTGTGCGTGGAGTTTGTATGTTCTCCCCGTGCTTGGTGGGTTTCCTCCGGGTACTCCGGTTTCCTCCCACAGTCCAAAGACATGTAGGTTAGGTTAATTGGCGTTCCCAAATTGACCGTAGTGTGTGAATGAGTGTGTGAGTGTGTGTGTGTGTGTGTGTGCCCTGCGATGGATTAGCACACTGTCCAGGCTGTACCCCGCCTTGTGCCATAAGTCTCCTGGGATAGGCTCCGCCCCCCGTGACCCTGAATACAGGATTAAGCGATATAGATGATGAGTGAGAGAGTGAGTTTTTTTATGTAGAAGAGTTGTTAGTACACTCAGTATAAAGCGGCCCCCTGCTGGCTCGCCGGTGTAACGACGTTCCCAGGTGAGGGTCACGATCACGTCAGAACCGTAACGTCTCGGGAAAAATGTTGTTTTTCTGAAAGCATTGCAGGAGGAAAGTAAAAAACAATCTGATGTGCTATTTCCCTACAAAGGAGCACTCTCAGTATGTGTCATTGCTCAGTCGGAAGTGTTTGCTGTGTGTGTGTGTGTGTGTGTGTGTGTGTGTGTGTGTGTGTGTGTGTGTGTGTGTGTGTGAGGGTTGATGAAGCTGTGTGACGCTGGCGCTAGCACTCGTATTGATATCCAGGCTAACTGAGTGTCTCCTCTCTGCTTCCTGCGCTGCCTATATTACTGCTATAAATCCCGACCGCCTCATTGTTATGGTCATTGTGTGGGCAGTGAGCGATGGTTATTATCCGCGGCCTGGTTGCGGGTGTTTTATAGCTCTTCTTTGCTCTTTTATTTCTCTCTCTCTCTCTCTCTCTCTTTTTTCTCTTTCTTTCTCTCATGGTCGCCTGGTCAATTTATTCCAATTCAGCTTTATTGGCATGACTGGAGTGCATGAAATACATTACTTCCCATGCATGGGATATTAGAGTGGAGAGGAATACAGCAACAGCAATGATATAGATCATACATAACTATGTATATTGCAGAATGGATGGTCAGTCGTTTAAAATGAGGATTCTTATGTCATGTTTATTATCTCTCTCTCTCTCTCTCTCTCTCTCTCTCTCTCTCTCTCTCTCTCAGGGCCCTGATCATTGTTTAAAATGTCTTCACTTTAAAGACGGACCTAACTGTGTGGAAAAATGCCCCGATGGACTTCAGGGGGCCAATAGTTTTATCTTTAAATACGCAGAACCCAACAAGGAATGCCGTCCCTGCCACATCAACTGCACCCAGGGGTACGGAAAATGAATAAACCAGATCTATTTTTAATAAATACAGCTAAAAAAAAAACACACACACACACACACACACACACACACACACACACTGAACACACTAATAAAAATATCTCACTATTCAATCTATTCCTTCTGCTCCATTCCCGTCTCACATTTCCACTCGTCCCATCTAAAGATGCACACGCATTCCCTTTCCCGCCGTGTACAGTGTGTACGTGTGTGTACGTGTGTGTGTGTTGGATGATGAGGCTTGAGGCCTTTCATCTGGCGAGAGGTGGAGGGCTGATGTGTGAGAGAAAGATGAAGACTGATTAAAGGAACGAAGCTTAATGCAGCATCAAAAGAGATGAAATTTGTTCTTCACCAGAACACTGTGACACCAGAGTGTGTGGCTGTAATCACACACACACAGACACACACACACACACACACACACACACACACACACACACACACACACACACACACACACAACACTCTGCCTCATTTGGCTTGGGGACAAGTGAGAAGAAGACTGTAAAGGACGGATAGGGGATGGATAGATGGATGATGGATGGATGACTGGCTGGATCGGTGTGCGTGTGTGTGCGTGTGTGTGTGTGTGTGTGTGTGTGTGTGTGTGCGTGTGTGTTTCCATCCAGTTAATTACCTAACTATTTTTTACTGTACATTCACCAAGCCTTCTACTTATAAATATAGACAGACAGAGATGAATGGATAAATGTACATGTGGTTAGATGGCTTGGTGGCGAGATGGAATAATTTAATGAGTAAGTTAAATTGAGTTTAATTATTTAATAGATGGTGGGGTGAAGGGATGGATGGATGAATGGATGGATTGGTAAGGAATGCATGGGTAAATGAATGTAATGGTTGTTCACTGGATAAATAGGTAGATAGATGGATAGATAGAGGCAAATGGTGGATTAATGTATGGATAGAAGGATAGACGAGTGGGTGGTTTCTTGGATGGACAGATGGATGGCATTTGGACGGATGAATAGATGAATGAGTGGGTGGCTATTTGGATGGATGAATGAGTGGGTGGCTATTTGGATGGATGGATGGATGAATGAGTGGGTGACTATTCGGATAGATGGATGGATGGATGGATGGATGGATGAATGAGTGGGTGGCTATTTGGATGGATGAATGAGTGGGTGGCTATTTGGATGGATGGATGGATGAATGAGTGGGTGACTATTCGGATAGATGGATGGATGGATGGATGGATGGATGGATGGATGGATGAATGAGTGGGTGGCTATTTGGATGGATGAATGAGTGGGTGGCTATTTGGATGGATGGATGGATGAGTGGGTGGCTATTTGGATGGATGGATGGATGGATGAGTGGGTGACTATTTGGATGGATGAATGAGTGGGTGGCTATTTGGATGGATGAATGGGTGGATGGATGGATGAATGAGTGGGTGGTTGATTGGATGAACAGATGGATGGTGGATGGATGAGTGAGTGAGTGGATGGATGGATTGATGCAGGGATGATTGGATGAGTGGGTGATTAAATGGTGGATGGAAGACTGGATGGGTGGATGAGTGGGTGCATGGATATTTGATGGATGAGTGGTTGGTTGAGTGGGTGGATCAATGGATGGATGGATGGATGGATGGGTTCATGGATGAAAGGCTGGATGAAAATTGGATGGATGGATGGATGGATGACCTGAAGGGTGGATTGATGGATAGATAGATGGAAGAAAGAGGGTGTGGTTGATTGGACAAACAGATGGATGGTGGATGAATGGATGGATGACTGGAAGAGTGGATTGATGGATGTATTGATGGATGGACGGATGGATGGATGAATGACTAGGTTGTTGATTGGATGAACAGATGAATGGGTGGATGATGGATGTATTGATGTATTGATGGATGGATGGATGAATGAGTAGGTGGTTGATTGGATGAACAGATGGATGTACTGATGAATGGATGGATGACTTGAAGAGTGGATTGATGGATGGATGGATGGATGGATGGGTGAGTAGGTGGTTGATTGGATGGTGGATGGAAGGATGGATGGTTAAGTTTGTGGATGGATAGATTAATAAATAAATGGATGGATGGAGTGGAGGCTGATGAGTGGGTGGACAGATGGATGGATGGATGGATGAATGGATGGATGGAGAGACGGTGTAAACATGATCACAGCACTCGTTTACACTTGCTCCTCTAATTTCTCTGTATTGGTTTATTTCCTCTGTTCTGTGTTTCAGATGCACCGGGCCCAGGCTTCAGGACTGCATCGGCATGATTGATAGGTAATAACATACTGAGCTGTTCTTTTCTGCAGCGTTAGTACACACACACACACACACACTCTCTCTCTCTCTCTCGGAGGACGAGTGCTGAAGGTGTTTCTCTACATGTATTTTCTAGAGCGTCTACTGACATAATGAGAGAGACGGAGAGGGAAAGTTGTACACTGACTCGACCATCATTGTGTGATTAATGGCTTGCTGTGAGGCTCAGTGTAGACATGTGTTTGGTGTGTGTGTGTGTGTGTGTGTGTGTGTGTGTGTGTGTGTGTGTGTGTGTGTGTGTGTGTGTGTACTCTTGTTAAATTGATAGCATTTTCTTTTGTTCTCATGGGGCAAAGCGAACAAAGCACCACTAACTACTGTGCATAAATGGATTTCCAGTTCAAGACTGGAATATTCCACACACACACACACACACACACTCACACATGCGTGCACACACAAAATCCACGGCTAAATCAGCATTGTCATTACATTGCTCCCATTAGTACATAATGCCTTTACATACAGTAGGCGTATTAGATGAAGTCAAGCAATCAAGAACTGTCAGGAATTTCGTTTCCTGACAATGAAAACGTTCTCTAATCCCCAGTTCAGCCCGATTCGGGATTTGAGAAGGAAACGTCATCTTCGTTACACCTTTCTTTATTCAGATACAAAAAGTTGCTAAAGTTAACGTAACAGCGCGAGCGCTATGCGCCCACGTGTGTGAAGTGATGATGAATACGGATGTGTGTCTTCTCTGTGGGTGGGCGTGTGACGGATGGGAGCTTCACGATGCGATCGATAGTCAATTAACCAGACAGATCTCATCTCGGCAGTGGATGATCCAGCAGTGTGTGGATGGGAAGTGTTTCTCTTTTATGCAGAGACACAGACACGCATACACAACTACAGCCCGTAAAAATACACCTCACACACTTACACGCTCTCTTTTTTTTTTTTTTTTCAGTTTGTTCTTATTCATCACCCTCACACACACACACACACACGTAGTGAATGGAAGCTACGCTGTCTGAGTTTACTGAAACTTATCTGGTATCTGATTAAATCAGGATCAACGTACCTGTAAGATTGGAGGTTAATTGCACCACGCGGTGGTTTAATTACTCAAGGAACAATGAGTACGAAAGAAAAACAATGCAACTCAAAATTGTAGTCCTGGAACATAAATGATTCATAATCGCTATAAATAAGTCACTTTGAAGTGTTGGCTTGTCAGGTATCGTTCATTAAACATTGCCGGCTCCTTCAGAAGAGATCGTTTGCAGCAGTTTGGAGACGTGTGTACATGACAGAAGAACAAGACGGCAATGTATACTCACTCATCTTCTATACCGCCTTGTCCTGTATTTAGGATCACGGTGGGCCTCGAGCCCATCCCAGGAGACTCATTAAACAAACTACAGGCAATTTGAACCGCCAATTAGCCTAATCTTGAAGGAAACCGGAGTACCCAGAGGAAACCCACCAAGCACAGAGGGAACACGCACAAGGGCGGTGGGAATCGAACCCGGACCCTGGAGGTGCAAGGCGACAGTCCTAACCACTACACCGCTGTGCCGCCATTATCACTTCCACTTGGTTGGAAATAACATCACTGCCACTGCCAGGTGAACTGAACACCATTGATTACCAATTACACTCCGGTACACTGGATCATGTGACAGCCTAAGGCCAACCAGTCCGGTCCGATCCCACTGAAAAGCCAATCCAGCACAATTTGCTGGAAAAAAGTCAATGCTGGCCGAGGTAGAAAGGCACCAGAAGAAGCCCAAGGCCGCTGACCCGCCCTCCAAACCTCAGAGATCCCAATCTGACCAAGCATCCATTGGATGCCCCAGACAAGTCTAATGGATCCACAGAAGCCCCTCGTTGCAAACCCACAGCACCCAAAGATCATCCTGGTGCCAGACACCACAGCACACCCGCAGTGAGCCACGCCCTAAAGGCTCCAGAGACACAAGCGGAAAGCAAACCCCAGGTGGTTTTTATTTTAGTCGTTTTAATGCTTTGGCTGAACATACATTGGTACATTGGTGAGATATTTCTTCACAGCACTGTAACGTTTTAACATAATTACTCTTGAAATGTCAGTGTCGACATCAAGAAATGTCAGCGTTGTGACATGATTCATAAATTGAAGCTATTCCGCTTCGCGTTGTGTCTAGTCCTGGCTGTATAAAGGTTCATTTCCCACTTCTCCCCGTCTGCCAGGACTCCTCTGATCGCAGCAGGCGTGATCGGCGGCTTGTTCGTGGTGGTGATCGTGGCGCTGGGCGTGGCCGTATCGGTGAGGAGGAAAAGCATCAAAAAGAAAAGAGCGCTCAGGCGCTTCTTGGAGACGGAGGTAAGATTTCTACAATATCCCATGGCCAGAAGGTAAAAAAAAATTCATAAATGCAGTGTGTTTTCTAATAATTCTGAGGAAAAGTGTAATAATCCAGATACAAAGTGATAGTTATGAGATAAATTATTATAGGATAAATAATATATTTAATAATTTACCTCATAATAATTTATAAATTATTACAGGATAAATTGTTATGAGATAAATTATTAAAATTGTTCAGTGTAACCGTGTTGTTTCATGTTACCATGTAAATTCAGAGTTCAGTATTTTTACAGTATATATTCTTTTCAAGTCAATATTTTAAGTTACTTAAAATTAAGATTTATATATACTAAAAATACTGACCTGGTATCTCATAATCATAATTAATTAATATGCCTAGTCCAAATTCTAATCAAATTAATTAAATATTTCTGACCTACAAAACTTATAACTGGGTATCGCTCAATTGGGACTTCGCCTAATTATGGTATAATTCTTAGAGTTTATATAAAAATCACATCATAATTATGCAATAACAATCTATAGTTTTAAATGCAAAGTCATATTTTAAGTTATAAAGTCACACTTGTGGGATACCCAATTATAATTTCATATAATTTATAATTATAATAGATGATATAATTTTATAATTTATAGGTCTTAAGTATTTTATTAATTTTAATAGAGTTTGCAATAGTCATATTAATTAATTATGAGATACCAGGTAAGTGCCATGCCATAATTAGGCAGTTATTTATTAGTTATATTAGTATAAAGTAAATATTTAATAATATTTCATTACATTTAATTGGATACCTAATCTTAATTTTGAGCCAAAATTGTGTGAACCAAAGTCATAATTACTGAGAAAACTGAGATATCAAACCAGATAATGAGATAAAGCCTTATTTATAAAGGTTTGTAACATTTTCAGATACTTTGCGATAACTGTGAGATTCTAGTCATCATTATTGCATTCCAGGTCAATATTTTGAGATCACATAATTCTAAGATACTAAGTATCTTACTAAGTAAATACCATGCAACAATTATGAGATACATTAGAGTTGTATACAACTTAAGAGCTTAGAGTTTCATACAAATTAATTTTCTTTTAACTGTGTAAAGCTGCCTTGTGACAATGACAGTTATAAAAAGTGCTATACAAATAAACTTTAATTGAACTTTGAGATAAAAAAAAAACAAAAAATCATAACATAACTGAGTTTGATCTCATAATTTGAAGATAATAAGTAAAATATAAGTTAATTAGGTCATTATGAGATTAAACCAGTAGTAAGATACCAACTTATTGACAAGATACTCAAGAGTTCAAATTCAAAGTTGTATTTTTTATTATTATTATTATTATTATTATTATTATTATTATTATTATTATTATAAATGTTTGGTATAAAAGTATAAATATGTAATATGAGTAATCCATAGTTTTGTGATTACAAGTTATACATTTGAGTTATAAAAAGCAGGTCTGTTATAAAAAAAAAAAAATAAAAAAAAACTATCAGTATATATATTTTTAAAAAATTATGAATTATCATTTTAAAATTATGACTTGTCTCATAATTATGACTTTTTTTTTTTGTAGTTTTGAAGTCATGACCCTGTATCTCATTAGTATCATATAGTGTATACATAATAATGACTAGTTTTAGTGTCTCACATTGTTTATTATTACATTTCATCTCATACTTATAATGTATTGTTCCTTAAAATGACATTATATTGAATTCATGATTTAAACTCGTAACTCTGAGATAGGATTTTACAACCGTGACTTGTTTTCTCCGGATTTGATGCAGGGTTTTTATTTACTTTATGCCCAAAGCAAACGTCCACAGATTTCTGTGTTTTTCTCCTCTCCTCTTTCTCCTCGGCCGTTCTATTGTAAATCCCTTAATAACGTCCTGTTCAGCTCCCAATTCTCCTGCTAATTACATCAGCAAAGGATTCATTAAAAACGACTGTGCATGAGATCAGAGAGCAGAGAAAGGGCTCGGGTTCCTCCAGCTGAAGGAACTAAAGAAGACCCTCAGGCCTATCTGTCTTCCTTTTCACTGTTTATCTCGTCTCATTCATTTTGTGACTGCTGGGTTCTGACATGCCAAGGAAGTTCTTCATCACCCTCGGGCTATGAGGGAGACGGAGAGACGGAATGAAAGGACATACAAAGTGAGAAAGGAGTTCAGGGACATGCGCAAAAAAAAAACCTTAAAGTCCACTCAAGTCTTCTTATATCTTTATAAAGACAGGGGTCTCGTCTGCCTTTTTGAAATACAAACAGCGAGGACATGTCTGCATGTTTAGGAAAAGAGGAAGGAAGAAAAAATAGGAGGACGATTGAACGGAAGGAGTGAAGAGAGAAGTGAAGGATGGAGAAGCTAGGATGGGAGAATCAGATATCAGATAGATAGAAGGATGGATGAAAGGAAAGAAGAAAGGGAAGAGTGAAGGTAGGAAGGAAATGCTTATGGAATGATAAAGGATGAAAAGATATTTTAAGGAACAAATGTAGAGTGGAATAAAAGAAAAGAAGGATGGATTTATGGAAGGAAGGAAGAGAAGGAGAAATTGAGAGAGAAAAAGGAGATAGAGAATAGGAGAGGACAAGGGGAAGGAAGGGAGGAAGGGCAAATGAAAAGAGGGAAACTGATACGGAATAAAAGAGGGATAGAAAGATGGGAAGAAAATGGAAAGGAAAGAATGTAGAGCAGAGTGAAAAATAAGAAGGAACAAAGGGAGGATGGAAGGACAAATTTAAAGAGGGAAAGAGATATGGAGGAAAGGAAAATAAAGGACATACAGTAGGCGGGGGTGAGGACGACAGGGAAATAAGAGGGAAAGATAGATTTAAGGAAAGAAAAAAAAAGGAATATTATTTATATTAACGAATAGTGTGAAAAAGATGGAGAATATGAAAAAGGCAAGAACGGAGGAACGAGGGATGGATAGAAGAACCAAGGGAGGAGTGAGGAAGGGAAATGGGAAGGAACGCATCAAAAAAAAGGAAGGACGGGAGGACAGGAGGATGGAAAGGGTGATGGAGGAAAGGAAGGATAGAAGGATGGAAAGTAAAAGAAAAGATTTTTTCTGTGAAAGAAAAGGATGCAGAGTGGAACGAAAAAGACGGAAGGAAGGAAAAGGGTAGAAGGACATACAGTATAGGACGGGGTGAGGACGGCATGGACATAAGAAGGAAATAAAGATTTAAGGAAGGAAACGAGGGAATAGTGTTAATATTAATTAATAGTGTGAAAAAGATGGCGAATAAGAAAGGATAAGGACGGAGAAACAAGGGATGGGTAGAAGAACCAAGGAAGGGAAATATGAAGGGACTGTCTACAGTATATAAGGAATGAATTAAAAACGAAGGAAGGAAAGAAGGACGGAAGATCAAATGAGAAGAAGAAAAGAGATATGGAGGAAAGGAAGATGGGAAGAAAACTGAAATGAAAAGGAAGGAAGGACAAAAGGGTCGAAGGACATAGGAAGGGGGCGAGGACGGATTTAAGGAAGGAAACGGGGGAATGTTATTGATATTAATGTGTTCATTAATTGCGTCAAAAAGATGTAAAATATCTAAACCAGATAAGGACGGATGATTTTAGATTTAAGGATATTTTTTTTTAGATTATCAGATTTAAGGAGGAAATCAGTGGATGAATAGAAGAGACAGAAGGAGGAACTGAAACAAAATGAAGGGATGAGAGAGAACAGTGATGAATAGAAAGGAAGGAAGGAATAAATGATGGAAGCGATATACTGTAGAAGACAGGAAGGGACGAACAATGGAAAGGAAACTGAAAGGAAAGAAGAAGAAGAAGAAGAAGGAAGGAAGGAAGGACACAGGAAGTGGTGAGGACGGCCGGGAAATGTGTGTGTAATAAGCAAACAAGGGAATACGTTTAATACAAATGAATAGCGTGAAAAAGATAGAGAATGAGAAAGGATACGGACGGAGGAACGAGGGATGGGTAGAAGAACCAAGGAAGGGATGTGTCAAAAAAGAAGGAAATAATGTATAAGGTGGAAAGAAAAAGAAGAAGGAAGGAAGGACAAAAGGGTAGAAGGACAGCATGGAAATAATGAGTTAAGAAGGGAAACAAATGAATATTATTAATATTAATGAATAGTACAAGAAAGGACGAGAAGGAGGAAGGAAGGAAAGATGAGTGAGAGGAAGAGAGAAAGAAAGCAGTAGAGAGAAGGAATATTAATGTATAGTGTTACAGAGGGAGGAGAGGAGAGAGGGACAGATGGAAGAAGGAAGAGAGGAAGATGAGAGTGTGTGGCGTTACGAGACTTCAGTCTGAACGCACCGTTGGAAATATTATTAGTAATAAATGAAAGCGTATTTACTGAGTGCTGGACTTCATGCTTTTATTGTCTCTGTTGTAAAAGACACTGGCGAACGTGTGTTCCAGGACGTGTGTTATCACGTGTACAGGGGTTTTAGACACGCTAAAAGTCAGTGCATCACACAACCACTCGTGGTCATGTGTAAAAAAGTATGTACACCCGCGACATCACCCTCATTTTTTTTCCCCACCCTTGTGCTAGAAAGTGTGTAGAAAAAAAAGTAATTGAATGCAACATGTTCCAGCTTGTGCAACAGCCAGAGCGGTCACTGACGTACCATCTGTCTTCTGATTAGTGATAGACAGCGCGGCACTGAGAGCTCAACTCGTTTATTTCCAAGTTTCCAGCAGAATATGAAGCGCAAGCTAGGATGCTATGTTATTAGCCAAACCATTATTTAAACACGGGACACGCCAGGAAAAGCCATTCGCAGTGCCGCTGTGTGTAAAGGCGTCTCAGTGAAGACCGCTGCGGCGATAACCGGATAGAGCCGGCTCAGTGGGTAGGGCTTTCTGCTGCTGACCAGATGGTCGTGAGATCAAATCCCATGTTGAGCTTTTGAGTCCTTACCTTCAATTGCTCAGCGTGCTCCAGAAGCAGAAAAGAAGAGAAAGAGCTTAAAAACAACAGACATTAAAACAAACAAACAAAAAAATCTACTGAATCAGGAGCGGTGTAGGTCTCGTTCAGGAGATCAGCAGAGTTCCTTTGTGACTTAAAAGTTCATTGGAAATGCTTTGTGAATAATGAACAACATACTGTATATGAGAAAGAAAAGGAAGGAAGGGAGGGAGGGTGTAAGAAAGGGGGAGGGAACCTAGGAAGGGAGTAGCGTAGGAAGCAAAGAAGGATCAAAAAGGAAAATATGAAGAAGGGATTGAAGAAGGAAAGGAGAGAGAGAGAGAGAGAGAGACAAAGGAAGGAATTAAAAATGGATGAAATAATGAAGAGAATTTGAGGAAGAAAGTAAGGTAGGAAGAAAAGAATTGAGACGGAAAGATAGAAGGAGACAGAATGTAGGAAAAGGTGACGAGAAAGGACAGGGGAATGAAGAAAGGACACGTGGGCATGAAAATACAGATTTAGATTCCTTTTAGAACATGAAAGAGAGAGAAAAATTTCAAACATAGAAACGTAATAATTTAGGGATGAAGTAAGAAGGATGGAATGAAGAACAAAAGAGAGAAGCAAAGTTGAAAGGGAGAAAGAAAGTATGAAGGAAGGAAGTCGGAGACAGGAGGCGAAAGAAAGGAATGAAGGAAGGAGGTTGAGGAGTACAAATAAAGATTTATATTCAATTAGAGAAAGATATAGAGTCACGGAGAAAGAGAGAGAACAATCGGCGGTATAGAACCAAATCAAAAACCAATACCAAACACTAAAAGAAATAATTTAGGGAAGAAGTAAAAAAAAATGAAGAAAAAAAAAAGTAGTGAGAAAGGGGTGAAGAAGGGTACAAAGAAGGAAGAACAAAGAATTCGACAGAGTAAGAGGGAGAGGAAAGAAAGGAAGTGAAAAAGGAAGAGAAGGAACCAACGCCAACATAGAAAGAGCAAGAAAGAAGCACAGATCCCATGTGGTTGTGTTTGTCCTCCAGAAAGAAAGAAAGAAAGAAAGAAAGAAAAGTAGCGCTTTGATAAAGGCAGTGTGTCGTCCTTGTTCTGGGAATCTCTCAAACCCTTCAGTGTCGAGGAAGTCTTAAGAGGTTTGGTAGAAATGCATTACGAACATCATAGAGACTGTTATCACCACACACACACACACACACACACACACATACATACACAGATGTCCAGTGTTGAAGATGTTAATGCAGTGCTGGAGTAAAACAACCTGTACTGTTCTGCTGCTTGTTGACCCCTTGACCTCTACTCAAATAACACATAACACAAGCATGTGTGTGCGTGTGCGTGTGTGTGTGTGTGTGTGTGTGTGTGTGTGTGTGTGTGTGTGTGTGTGTGTGTGTGTGTGTGTGTGTGTGTGTGTGTGTGTGTGTGTGTGTTTAACACCTGTGGGCATTGACCCCACGTTGCTCCTGCAGCTGTGTTGCCTCAAGCTGTGTGAACATGTTCACCGCTCTTCATGCGAAAAAATAAAATAAAGTCAAATAAATTCAGAGAAACGTGAGCGAGCTGCAGCGCGTATCTGTCTAATGATGTGAGTTTACTGAGCATCTGAGAAACTATCACTGCGAAATATTTTAGCAATGCTGTGTGTAAAAGGACGGCTCGGCTGACCGGTCAGGATTTTTGGATTGAGTGAATGCAGAGCGCTTCTCATGAATTTATAGCAGCTTTGTATCACCAAAAAAAAAAAAAAAAAATTATAATAATTATAACGAAGATGAAAAGCTCTGCTTTGTGCATCTTTCACGCATCAACTGTTTCAGCACCAACTTTAGTGGACAGCTCCATGTGAACAATGGACAACATTCCTCTCACAAAGGGAAGGAAGGAATGAGGTAAGGAAGGGGGAAAGAAGTGAGAAAGGGAGTATTGTATGAAGGAAAGAAGCAAGGGAAAAAGAGAGAACTAAGAGAAGAAAAATTAAGGAAGACTTAAAAGAAAGAAAGGCAAGAGAGGGAAATAACGGAAAAGAGCAGGGGTGAAAGGGCAAAAAGAAGAATTTAGAGAAGAAGGGATGAAGTTGGAAGGAAGAAAAGAAGGGAGAAGGAAAATTAGAAGGTAAAAAGAAAAGTAGAGAGGGAGGACAGAAGGAAGAAAGGACAGCGTGTGAAAATGAACCAGATTTAGATTCCATTTAGAGGAAGAGATCGAGTAAAGGAGAAAAAGAGAGAGAAATAGAGGAAGGTAATGAGCAAAAGAAAATGAACAGCACCGAGCATCTTTCACATTTAACTATTTCAGCTCCGTGTAGTCATGCATCATGAACAGTGGACAGCATTCCTCATACAAAGGGAAGGAAGGAATGAGAAAAGAAAGGAGGGAAGGAAGAGCGGGAGGGAGTACGGGAAGGGGGAAAGAAACTAGGAAGGGAGTGATGTAGGAAGGGAAAGAAGGGAGGGAGAAAGAGAGGGCTGAGGAAAGAAAAATTAAGGAAGGATTAAAAAGAAAGGAAGAGTAGGAAGAAAGGTGTGGTGAAGAAAGAATTAAATGAATTTAGTGAAGAGTGAAAAAAGTTGGAAGGAAGAAAAGAAGGGACAAATGAAGCGGATTTAGAGGAAGAGATAGAATGAAGGAGAAAATAGAGAGAAATAGAGGGAGGTAATAAGAAAAATAAAATAAACAGCATTGAGCATCTTTCACAGTCAACTATTTCAGCACCGGCTTCAGTGGACAGCTCCGTGTACTCGTACACTTATTATACACTCTTTAATTTTCCCTCCATGTTCACCTTTTTTACCTTTTTCCCATTAAGACTCTCAGTTCTGAACTCTGGTTAATTCAAGAACTGCTATTCTGCTTTAATCAGATGTCGGTGATGAGTCCAGGGACGCACTGAGGGCCGAGAAACCGTATTCTCACCGTCATTTTCTTTTCTCCTCTATTCTTTTTTAACTCTCTTTACTTGATCTTCCTCATCCTTTCTGATTTTTTTTTTTTTTTCCATTTCCATCCCAATTCCTTCTCTCTTGCGCCAATATTATCAGCTCGGCTTTATCTTTATCGTCTTCTCTCTCTCTCTCTCTCTACTCCATATTTGACTCCTGTTGTTCCTGAAACTTCTTATTCTGCTCCACCCTTATCTCTGTCTCATTCTCATATTTCAGCTGCTCTTTGATCCCCTCAGGCTTTTGTCATTCTTCCCATTTTAATTCTCATCGCACCATGCTGAAGAAAGACCTAATTAATTACTTGAATGTGTAATCTCTGCACCCCACAGTTAATTTAACTTTTTTTTTTCCCTCTCTCTCTAGATAGTGCTTTGTCTTCTGATTCACAATGTCACAGAGTCTCATCTTGTTCCACAGAAACATTACTGCAATGATCTTTCAGTAATGGACTATATCCAGATAGGAAGTGGAGGTTTGGGGAACAGACACTGAGAACATGTTGAATTTGAGTTTTTTTTTTTTTTTTGGTGGTTGTGTTTCAGCTGGTGGAGCCTCTGACCCCGAGCGGTGCGGCACCTAATCAGGCCCAGCTCAGGATACTGAAGGAGACGGAGCTGAAAAGGGTAAAGATTCTTGGTGCAGGAGCCTTCGGCACCGTCTACAAGGTGAATATTACTGACTCGTATGATGGATTAGTTTTGGCACCGTTATTTTTTGTTCTTTTTTTTTTTTTTTTTACCAAATAGATATTCTGAGAAAGACACTTGGAGAGTACAGCTGAGAGTTATTTAAACATCTGACTTAAAAACATAGTTCAAAATTGTTAACTACAGTGTATTGTGTACTCTTAACATGTTAGACATTTTATTATCAGAAAGAGAGAAAATAATAAAAATGTACTGTTTAGGCACCCATTGTTAACTTTCATCAACAACCAACCAATTAATCATTTAATCAATAATCAGCCATTAATCAGTCAAATGATAAACCAATCAGTCAAACAAATGACAAATAAATCAAACAACCAGTTACGTTAAGCCTTTGTTGGTCAAATATACATTACTGCAATGTTACATTGTTTCTTCGCAAATCCCAGGTAGAAAGATGAGGTCAAAGTGCAGGGTCAGCACCTGGAGAAGACAGGGTTGAGAGCCTTGCCCAAGCGCCCAACAGTGGCAGCTTGGTGGAACTGGGGCTTGAACCATTGACCTTTTGATCAGTAGCCCAACCAATCACTCATTCAGTCAACAAACCAGTCAATCAATCAATCAATCAATCACCCATTCAGTCAAGAAAAATCAATCAATCAATCAACCAATCACCCATTCAGTCAACAAATCAATCAATCAATCACCCATTCAGTCAAGAAAAATCAATCAATCAACCAATCACCCATTCAGTCAACAAACCAATCAATCAATCAATCAATCAATCAATCAATCAATCAAATTAATCAATCAATCAATTAACCAATGGCTCACTCAGTCAACAAACCAATCAATCAAATTAATAACTCAATTAACCAATCAATCAATTAATAAATCAATCAACCATCAAAGCATCCAACCAATCAACCAACCTATAAACCAATTCTAAATCTATACATGGCACTGGATGAAATAGTTCTAGGTTTCTTTTGGGTTGGATGGTTAAAGGTTCCTATTTTTCTAAAGATGTTCCACTTGAGACTTAATTTTTTTTTTTTAAGTTATCTCATAAAGGGAATCCACAAATGATCTATGTTTCATTGTCACACTTAATGATTCTGTGCAGAACCATAGAGCAGTGTTTTTTCTACCGTAAAATGGTTCCAAGTAAACCTTTTCTTCCCTGAAGAGTAAATGTAGTTGGGCCTGAAATAAAACTCGAGTAATCATTTTGTTTTGTTTTTTTTAAATATGTGTACTGAGTGCTTTTCCTCCAGAAGGACGAACCGGTGGGGTCAATGTTTGTAGGTGGAGATTAGTGTCTTATTATTTTTTTTTTTTTTTGTTCTCTCCATGATCTGAATCCATTAGATTTGGGAAACGCCTGCTCAGATGCTCCTGTGTTAGCTGAAGCATGGTTGAGTTGGACGATGTTCTCTGATGTAATCGATTAGGTTGATATTGAGATGTTTAATTACAGTAGCTGTCGTGTATTTGGTATTTGGCCCAGCCTGGGTCAGGAGGTGATGGAGAGAAAACGGCAGAATAATAAACAAGTCTAAATTAATGGTGGACCTGCCTGACGTTAGAAGAACGAAATCAGAGCTCGGCATGATGTAGCTCTCGACTTAGTGCCATAACTTAGGTATTTCCCAATTATTTTCCCAATTCGCAAATAATCCCAAGCGAATTTAACTTTTATTGTTTTGGCCCGAACACTGAGATCATGCAGAGGGTGAAACGCAGTAATATTGCAATAATTGAGGCAGACACACAACAAGAGGGCGAGACAGAACATGAGCAATGATCTGCATGGCTATGTGGAGGTATTATTGAAATCTGAAATCTCTGATCCGTCCAATGAGGGCGGGACTCTGGTACCGAAGGGAACCAGAGCTGGAACTGAAGTATTAACACAATGTAAACAGAAGTCTAATCTTTCTAACCCTACCTGTATTGTATTTTTTACGGGACTGTCTGAATGTTCTCTCGTTATCCTCAGGGGATCTGGGTGCCGGAGGGAGAGACTGTGAAGATCCCGGTGGCAATTAAGATCCTGAACGAGGCCACGGGACCCAAAGCCAACGTGGAGTTCATGGACGTGAGTGATACTCAGCCGCTTCACACTCCTGCACTGTTCAGGAAGAGAAAGTCTAAATCCCTTAATAAGCATTCAAAGCTTTAAACATGATGCAACTCTGTGAAACGCTGCCAGGAGGCCCTTTTTCAGTGTGTGTGTCTGTGTGTCTGTGTGTGTGTGTGTGTGTGTGTGTGTGTGTGTGTGTGTGTGTGTGTGTGTGTATGTGTGAGAGAGGGAGAGTGTGTCTATGTGATGAACTTTAATGTTTCAATTCATTTTCATTTGTTTACTCGATGTAATGCTTTCATGTTAGTGATTTCAATGTTGTGTTTTGTTTCCGTCAACACACACACACACACACACACACACACACACACACACACACACACACACACACACACACACACACACACACACACACCGAGGCCGAGTCCCAGACGGCGGTACTGTACTGTACATGCGCTCTAGCTGGGGCAGAACTCGGTGTTTCAGGCCCACAGAGTTCTCTTCATATCCACTGGACATTTAACCAGAGAGACAGATTGACTCCTGATCACTCCGAGCGTCCTTCATCCATCAGCTCTCACTCTCACTTCACCATCTTTATACTTTAACTGTACTGTTTGTCTGTCTTCTGCTTGACTTTTCCCACATTCTCCATTGCTTTCCATCTCTCTCTCTCTCTCTGTCCGTGTCTTTATTCAGTCTCACTCAGTACTTATCTCAGTTAGCACCATATCTTTCCAAAATGTCTTTCTTTCTTTCTTGCTTTCTTTTGTTTTCAGCATTTTGCTTGAATACCCCCATTATTTCTCTCTTTCTCTCTCTTTTACTCTCTTTCAATATCTTTTAAAAATCATCTTATTTCCTTTTTACTTTCTTTCTTTCTTTCTTTTCTTCTTTCTCAGCATTTTTTGCTTATTATTCCCCCCATTATCTCTCTCTTTCTCTCTCTTTTACTCTCTCTCTCTTTTAATATCGTTTAAAAATCGTTTGGCTTTATCTTTCACACTATTTCATAAAAAATCACTTTTTCTTTCTTTCTTTTCGATTCATTTCGATTCATTCACACCATACAGTGTCTTTCAAAATCCTCTGTGTCTCTGTGTCTCTCTCTCTCTCTGTCTCTCTCTCTCTCTCTCTCTGTCTGTCTCTCTCTCTCTCTCTCTCTCTCTCTCTCTCTCTCTCTCTCTCTGTGTTTGTCTCTCTCTCTCTGTCTCTCTCTCTCTCTCTCTCTCTCTCTCTCTCTCTCTCTGTCTCTCTCTCTGTCTCTCTCTCTCTCTGTCTCTCTCTCTCTGTCTCTCTCTCTCTCTGTCTGTCTCTCTCTCTCTGTCTGTCTCTCTCTCTCTCTCTGTGTTTGTCTCTCTCTCTCTCTGTCTGTCTCTCTCTCTGTCTCTCTCTCTCTGTGTCTTTCTCTCTGTCTGTCTCTCTCTCTCTGTCTGTCTCTCTCTCTCTGTGTCTCTCTCTGTGTCTCTCTCTCTCTCTCTGTCTGTCTCTCTCTCTCTGTAATTCTGTGTGTCTGTGTGTGAAATGGAGAGCTTTCAGAGCTCCTCTACTTAAACCACAATCAAAAAGCAGTTGCACGCTCAGGTTCATTGTGAAGAGACTAATACACACACACACACACACATTAGTCTCTCTGAGAGTTCAGTCTTTTCTGGTGTTATGCGTCTCGTGCCTGTAGTCACCTGAGAACGTTAAAGCCGACTTTAAGTTTGATGAAAATAACTGAACTAGAGTGTAACTTGATATCGGTACGTTCTACACATGTGTGTTGTAGCATTAAATCAAATACATAACTGTATAACACGTATAAAACAAGGACCTACCTATGTATTTATTTATTTATTTATTATGTATAATTATTTTGCTTAAGACATCAGAAGACATTAGATATGAGTAACATAAAACAGAGCAATGATCGTCACTGAGATTGCTTCCTGCCGGATGTGTGCAGTTGTCCTACTTAAAATAAATAAATAATAATATTGTTTATTTTTTTAATCCACACGTTTTTGAACGAGAGATTCGTGAATTAAACAAAACGTCCTGAACCCCTCCTGTCCCGACTGCACACACCCGTCTGTCTGTCTTTTCATTCCCTCCGTCTCATGTGGTGTGAATGTGAAACAGTGAAAATGGGATTGCGTTTGTTTTTGTTGTTTTTCAGACAGTGTTATTGTTTATTATACAGTATTATCTTCAGGACAACTTCTTTATCATTTCCATGTAAATGTGCCGAGCGATGTCACTCCATCAGCGAGCGGTTTATAACACTGCTGTGTCCTACTGTAGGTGTGTAAATCATCCTTCTTTTCTTCTCTTTTCTTTTCCATTCTTTCTCTCTCTCTCTCTCTCTCTCTCTCTCTCTCTCTCTCTCTCTCTTTTATGCCAGGAGGCTCTGATCATGGCCAGCATGGAGCACCCTCACCTGGTGCGTCTGCTCGGGGTGTGTTTGAGTCCCACGATCCAGCTGGTCACCCAGTTGATGCCCCACGGCTGCCTGCTGGACTACGTGCACGAGCACAAGGACAACATCGGCTCCCAGCTGCTGCTCAACTGGTGTGTGCAGATCGCCAAGGTAAGAGTCTCCTACTGACCTAGTGCCGCTTTTAGCGTCTAAAACTCTCACCATCTCGGAACCTGACAACTAGCATCGTGTCAAGTACATTTGTGTGTAAGAGCCACTCGTACAAAAAGGTCAAGTAGCATTTACTGTTTCACACGTGTGTATGCAAAGCAGCATGCAGTCGCTATAGATCAAACACACGCATTCTAAACTGCACAGGCACGTTCATTTGCATAAAGAACCGCCCTCAAATATATTGGCATATTTGGTCAGACATCTTCCTCTTCCTCTCCTCGTGCGGGAGAAATGAGTCGGCCTCACCGGTTTCAGCGAATCAGTCCGGGAGCACCGTGATAGAAAATGTCTGTCCTGTAAATCTGTCCTGATGGTGAATAATCCTCCTTTGGGAAAATACTCAACACAACAGAGTTCACAGTCCAATACAGGGGAAAACAGCTCTGAGACACGATGGTGTCCGGGATTCCCCGCGTGAATTAAAGGGGCAAAGACGACACTGTTACATTTCACTCTGAGATTCATTTCCTTAGGCGTGATTGTGGTTTTTGTCCACATGATGGCAGTGTTGTCAGTCAAGTGGATTGGTATGATTTATATTGTATATTCGTGTCAAAGGCGTATAAGACTCACGTTGTCCGACTTAAGAACAGATCAGACTTACGAACGCGCTCCTGGAACGGAACTTGTTCGTAAGTTGGGGACGACCTATGTTGAGCAGTTTTATTTTGTATCTAAAATATATTCAGTGAAACATGTTTTGTATTATTATTATTATTATTATTATTATTATTATTATTATTATTATGTCTGTTTCTCCGATAGAAATGTAATGTTTTTCCTGCAGAAAAAGTTAGCATATTAGCATCTTTAGCTAGATCTTTCTTAAATCTAGCTAAACCATTCTATAATTAAAAATAATAATAATAATAATAATAATAAGATTACAACGAACCAATGATAAGATTATTTCGCTCATTTCAGGTCAAATGTTACTAAAACTGCAGGTGAAAAACATCTTGCTCCAGTGGCGTAGAATTTTTTCGCTAATTTTTTTCGTTAATAACATAACATGTTTTTTTGCAGTGGGAGTGATATGAATGAACGATAGGACGTGTTATAATTAAACTTGTAGCTGATTGTAAAAAATGTCAACCTGGTCTCTGATTTTTCTTTGGGACGTTAATGCAGCGAGAAGCTCTGACTAGCGACATTACCCGCTACTACATTTCCTTACCACTAGGGGGGTCGATAAGTGCACACGAATACAATAGATACATCCCAACAGCCTAATAATATACATGTACATCCCAACACCCTAATAAATCCCATTTGAGGCATAAAGACATGTTAACATGTGAAAGGTTTACAAAATATTTATACAGTAATAACAATTTATACTAAAAGGCCCTAGACTCTAGAATCACATCTGGTCAGATTCCTGTAGGAGTGAATCCTGATGTGATCTCATGCTCTTGTGGCTCACTGTGTCTCAGGTTTCCATGTGATGTTAGTTTTGAGATGCTTTTCTGCTCAGTGCGGATGTAAAGCGTGGTTGGTCGAGCTATCATACTGTCGCATATTCTTCCTTGTTAGGTCGAACCAGTCTGGACCTGCATGTTTAAACGAGGTTTCTTGTGTTATAACAAGTTTGTAATGCGTTTGACTTGAAGTTGACATGATGGTGAAGTTCTATCTTTAGGAGTACTTTGAACATGAAGGACACAAACGCCGACATCTAGAGATGCAATATTGTCTGGAAATCCTGAGATCTGAACTCACTTTACTTTGACTAAGCCTTAGCTGTGTGTTTCTGTGATCAATACACACACACACACACACACACACACACACACACACACTCTCAGCAATTAGCTTGTGGGTGTGTATACACCGTGAATTTCCCAGGGCTTTCCAAGATTTTAAATGTTAGACCTTGACATACGAGATGAATTATCTTGTTTTGAAAGTTTTTTTTCTAGCTCCTCATCTTATGTTGAGACTGAACACGGGTCTCAGGGGGTGTTTATTAATGCTTTAGCTGAAATACTCCTCAGACTCCTCATTTTTCATACCTTAGACTATACTATTATAGTATTATACTATAACATTATACTTCACTCCCCCTCCTAAACGCTCCATTTCACTCTTTATAGCACTTTTAAACAATGGTCATTGTCTCAAAGCAGATTCCTTACATGAGGTCACATACGGGAGGGACATTACATAATTGTATTTAACGAGGTCTTTAACAATACACTCCTAATCACAATTCAGTTCAATTCAATTTAATTCAATTCACAGTACTAGACATATGATATTGTGTATTTAACTTGATTAAAAAATAAATCAAGATTTTTTATTTTGGAAATAATGTATAATGTCACTAACCATGCCAAACAATAGCATTTTTGCCTGTGAAACGCAATATAAATCAAAACAAACGCAATATAAATCAAGACTTGCTCTAAACAGAGATTTAATAATATAAACCAAATGCACATCAGCAATATCTATGAATTAATTAATAATTGTATTATTTTTATTGTAAAATATAATTCATTTTATTATTATTATTATTATTATTATTATTATTATGTCTGTTTCATTTTATTATTATTATATCGTAAATTATTTGTAAAAAATAGTTATAAAATATTGTAAAATGTAGCTATAAAAAAATCTTTTTCAGAAATTCTCACAATTAAAGAAATCATGAATAAATAAACAAAGCATGAGACTCGACTGAAACTAAACGAGGGCCATTAAAGAGCTCTTTTTTAACTGCCATAAGCTGACAGTGTAACTATAGTACATAATCTACTGTATAAATCGTGCTGTTTGTAGAAATCCGGAGCTTCTGTATCATGTTATACGACTTCCTAAGAGCAGGTTATAATAACAAGTTATTCTGTTTCTATGGTTAAACACTACAATGGCCTTTCAAAGAAGAAGACTAAAAGTGAAGCCTGACTTTTTCTCCATCGAGAAACGTTTAGATGGTGTGTTAAAAAAAAAAGAATATACAATTTATCATCATCTTTTGTAGCTTGTATATGAGTAAACTGTTTTTTAAAAGACATTGACGAGGCCGAACCAGGATTGGTGATGAGACTCTTAGCCTCAGTAAAACATTTCATTTAGTGAGTGGAACATCTGATTCTTGAAAATACACAATCATCCATCGACACCACTTGCGCGTTACAGCAACTCGGCTGTGAGCTTATCGCCACGTCCCCCTGACGTACGGTCCTGAGCTCGCTCCAAGACATGTCCACGTGTTTCGGCCACTAAAGGTGTTCCTGGGAGCGTTCCTGGGCGTTTCCGAGAAAACTTTCTTCCTTGATGGTGTCTAAGCACTAAAAAAAACCTCTGGGATAAGTGAATCAGTGTAGCAGAGGATTATATAGAGAGCTTTCAGAAGTGTGTCCTGTTATCCTGCCCTCTCAGAAGTCCCGCTTTGACTTGAACACCCCTCATAGTCCCGTTGACTAATTTGAGTGATGTAAAGCAGCGTTTCCTGTAACCGCACTGGGACATTTAATTGTAACTTTTACTCTGGGACAAGGTCACTGCAAGGTCACATATCTGAAGTAGTTTTTCATCAATAGCTTCTTTAATGTTTAAAATCTTTTTCTTTTTTTTATGGATATTTCTGGCACACAAATGAGTAACAAGTAGCACTGGGTTTATTGGTGGCGATGACGTCCCCACCGGTGCGCTTGGCTCTGGACTTTTTCTCTCTTTTGTTTAATCATGAAAACCCCCAGAGCTTTTCTCGTTTGTCTAGTGTGAGCAAATGATTTAAAAGCTTTTCAGTTTGATTTCTCGTGTGTGTTTTCTGTTTTTCGCCTGGATGCCAATGTACTTGACCGGAGTTCAGTCTAAATTGTAGTAGCACTCACTGAAACCAAAAACACTCATCAACTTTTTTTTTTTTTTTTTCCCCCACTTAGTCTCTTTACTTAAGCCCTTGCATGTTACCATTTAAAGATCTACAAACATAATCTGTCATCAAATGTGAATATGAAGTTTATTCCATGGAGGTTTGGACCAGGCTGTTCATAAAAAGCAAGACTGTGGGAGGCCAAACATTACAAAAGCAAACCTTATAATGGACAGAATGAGGCGTGGGTGTGAGAATGTCGCAAGCGCACAGCGTTTAATAAACCACTGGCTGGGATGCCATGCGCGGTCAGCGGGAGCCAAACAACAGCCGAGGCGTCTGTATTACTTTAATGAACTTAGTTCATTTAGTTATTTAGTTAATCATACTTGCATTGCGTCTAAGTACGGTAGTTGTTACTCGCTTGTTATTTCATCATACGTTTATGTTTATAAATAATAAAGTTATTTATGGAGAACATAGTAATATGTTTATTATTTTACTATCAAATAGTAAATTAATATTAATATAATAATAGTGATAATAATAAAAATGTATGAACAAAAATTAACAGCAATATTTATTATTATTATTATTTAATTAATACCTTTATTTTTATTGTAAAATATCATATATTTTTTTAGTATCATAATTGTATTATTTTATCCTTTATTTGTAAAAAAAAAAAAAAAGTTATAAAAATATAATAAAATGTATCTATAAATATAGCATTACTTTATATTTAGTTAATCATACTTGAGTTGTGTCTAAGTAGTTATTACTTGTTTGTTGTTGAATCATACTTGCATTATGTTATGTTTAGTTATAAATATAGGTGTAAATATATTATAAAATATATTTATAAATATAAAACATATTGAAAAAATTATAAATAATATAGTTCTGAAAAATATAGTCATATTTTATTACTATTTTACTTTTAAATAATAAGTTAATATAATCATAAAAACAATAATAATAATAATAATAATAATAAGTAATATTTAGTGTAAAAAATGTTACAAATCTATTATAAAATGTAGTTGTAAATATAGCATTACGTTATATTTAGTTAATCATACTTGCGTTATGTCCAAATAGTTATTACTTTTAGTTTTTGCTTTTTATCAGAGCACTTTTTAGTTCTCGATTCTGTTCTAATCAACTGTTTAAAGTCCTCAGTGATGTAAAACGCACTAATCTACAGTATAGTTGGTGTTTATTCTAAATACAGCCACTGATTCAGTTTGCACTGTAAACGCATGTACATCACACTCGTACTGGAACATTTAAACAATCTGTCATCAAACGCTGAGAAATAAAAACCTTTCGCTGAACATGGAACTAGTGCAACCTTTATCGAGTGGTTGTCTAACCCTAAGTGGTTTATTCAATACCAGTTGATTCATTTGATAATTTATGGGGTGTCTTTAGATTTGATTCTTTTAATCTGATTCTGATTGTTTGATTCGAATCATTTAATAGAAACGATGTGATCATTTGCTTGATCTCATTGAATCAATTTGAATCATTTGATCTGATTCTTTTTTTTTATTTGATTCTGCTGCTCACGTGTTTGCTTATTTGATTCAAATCATTTGAATCAAATAATATGATCATGCAGGTTGTTTATTGGGTTAAGTTGATTCATCCTATCTGATTTGTTTTATTATGTTCTACTGCTAGTGTGTTTGTTAAATTCAAATCATTTCACTCAAGTCACAAAAATTGTATGAGTAAATCAATCAAATGACTCAGAGAATCATATGATTTGATTCAAATGATTCGAATTAAACAAGCAAACAGAATCAGAACAGAATCGGATAAAAAGTATCAGAACAAACAGTTCAACTTGATTAATTTAGATCAGTCAAATGAACGATTAAATGACTCATGCAGTCGTATGATTTAAAAGATATGATTGTATGAGTCATTTAATTGAACTAAATAATCAAGTTAATTCATTTTACTCGATGATTCTGCTGCTTGGGTGTTTGCTTGTTTGAGTCAAATCATTAGATTCAAATGATATGATCATGTGAGTCATTTGTTTAACCTTGATTAATTTCATCTGATTCTTTTTTAATCTGATTTTGAAGTTTCCTTATTTGATTCAAAGTACTTGAGTCCAATCCTTAATTGATGCGAGTCATTTTATTGGACTCAAATTATTTGAATTCTAACGGAATAAAGTTGATTCTTTTGATCGGATTCTTTTGTTCTGATTCTTTTGATCGGATTCTTTTGTTCTGATTCTTTTGATCGGATTCTGCTGCATGTTTCAAACCATCTAAAGAAGTCAAACTAAAGAGTCAAATCATACGATCATAATAGCCGTAAATTTATTTAGTGTGATTTGTTTTCCGATTCTGTTGTTTTCAGCTTTGACTGAGTTGTTTGTTTGTTTGTTTGTTTGTTTGTCACACATTCATACTGTACATTACCTTTAATTGTTCCTCATTATAGAAGATATTTAAGATTGTAAACATTAAGGCCCAAGTATTGAATTATGTTTTTTTTCTTCATTCTGTAATTTATTGTGTATTTAAATGGTCTCTTTCTTTTATGTTACATCATTTTACATTTGCCAGAGAAAATAAGAAAGAACCAAAGAACCAAAGAACCTTATCTAATTTTTTTTTCTTTGTTCCGCTTTACTTCTACCTAATTATTTTCCAGCTTAAGGCAGATTCTTATTACTGGTGTGAGGTGTCGAGACAGAAAACAGTTTGAAGAAGCTGAGACTAACATGATCCTGAATACCTGTAACTTTCTCACTCTGACCGTTGATGTCTGTTGAACTTTTTTAATAAGCACATTGTATCTAGTGTACAGTATACTGTAGCTGAACACACACACACACATATCGATGTCACTCAAACTTCAGTCTCAGTAATCACAGACCTGCCCTGATCCGTTCAGTAAACACACACACACACTCGTTCTCATGCGAACCGTAAAACATCATGTGTCATATACACACACGCGCAAATCTTTATATTTTTGTGTGCGCGCACTCATACATGAAACGTCAGGTTAATTCCTTCAGCCTTTTCTTTTCAGCACATTTAGCATCAGGGCACCGTTTTATCGACTGACGCGTTTCTTTTGCTTTCCTGCATCTCGCTCAGTCGTGACTAAGTAAGCGTTTAATTTAAGAATCGATCACTGCTTCATTTGATCGGTCAGGGCGTAGTGTGTATGTATGTATGTACTGTGTGTGTGTGTGTGTGTGTGATTTATATGTCTGTACTTGTTTAAAAATAGATTTAGGAAACTTGTGCATCATATATCTGGCATATATGTACAGGTAAATAAATGAGGATCGCAGCTGTCAGGATATGATACAGTTAGCCGTGCGAGTATGCTAACCGTATCCATGCAGACGTGCTAATCATACTTCCATGTTTTTACTCAAACAAAGGGCACAAAGTCAACATCGTCTGTGGAACGCGATCTGCAAGCAACATCATATTCGAGGATCATTAAAGTTTATCGAAAGTTATTTCCTAATTTTTACGTACATTAATATATATGCTAAAGTTTACTAGATATTAAATAGTTTTAAGGTGTTACTGTAAACCAGACCTGAGGAGCCAAATCAACATGGCTGGAGCTCAACGACGACAACTTAACAGTGTTTGGGCTTGAACCCCCAACCTTCTGTTCAGTTCAGGGGTAGCACAGTGGTTAAGGCATTGGACTACGGTTCGGAAGGTCCCAGGTTCAAGTCCCACTACCACCAAGTTGTCCCAGTTTGAGCAAGGCCCTTAACCCTCAACTGCTC